>JAWNNM010002700.1:0-308451 GCA_035044965.1 Lordiphosa andalusiaca
TAAGAATGGGGCATATTGCGATAAGGTGGAATGCGTACTTATCATCGTTTCCCGTAGGTTGCACAAAGTACATTCTTCGTTTGCTGTCGGTATATGCGGCATAAAATTTAAGGCGAGCAGTTCAACTCGTGCCTTAAATATCACTGATATGCTGAAGGAGTCATAAATGTCGTTGAAATAATTTTGCTCGTTTAAGTTGTGGTTCAATAATTTGTATGTGTTTCGGGTGCTACTCTGGATTGCTTTCTGCTCGTAGTTTGCTCTGGCTTCTACTTCCTCCCTTTGGATTATTGCTTGTTGCATATGGGGCCAGTTGTGAACTTCACTTTCATTCCAATTAATATTATGTTTTTCAGCTAGTGTTACCCATGTCGAAAAGAATTGCGATTTAGAGCGAAGTAAGTGTTTCGTAACGATTTTGGGCAATCGGTTTTCCGGCATATGCATCACCTTGTTTATATAGGTAATGTGCTGTTCCAGGGTTTGGATGAAGAGTGGTTGGAGCCCAGTTTCAAGGTGAATGGCGTATGTTGGGGTATTGATCGGCAGACGAAACATTTTCTTTATGTAGAACCGCAGCAGTTGCTCCACCTCATCGTAGTACTGGTAACCCCAGACTTGTCCTGCATAGCACATTATCGCTTTGGCGGTTGCTTCAAACATTTTAAATTTCGTGCTATGATATACGTGTTTTTTCCCGAGAAGCGATTTCCAAGTGCTATTCAGCGCCTTCTTTGCGTGTAGTTTTTCGGCAATATGTTTTGCGAAATTCATCCTGGTGTAAGTGTTACTCCTAGATATGTGAATCGCTTTACCACCTCGAGTTTCTCCCAGTTTGGCATCCACTGCTCATCGTTAGCTGTTCGTCCTCGCTCCTTATTATCATCACCTTAGATTTTTGGATATTTCTTTGCAATCCCCAGGTGTCGCAATACCGTTGTGCCGCATCTTATCATTTTTTGTAGTGTTCGCACGTCTTTCGCTGTAATCAAACCATGTCGTCCGCATACATCAGGATCTTCATCTTTTGATCTCCAAACATAATCCTCCTGGCAGTGCCATAGCTCTGTGGTCCGAAATATAATGCCAACAAAAGCGGACTCGGTTGGGCGACCTCTTGTTTTACCCCGTTATTTGTTTTAAACCAATTTGAAAGTGTGCTTCCGTCCCATACTGCAGTTTGGTTTTTCGAGTACAAGCTTTGGATGATATTTACCATTTTAAGCGATACCCCGATAGAACTCAATTTCATAATCAATTTTTGCCTGTCGATAGTGTCAAAGGCCGCTTTAAAATCAATAAAGAAAGTGAACATTTTCTTTTTACTTTCTAGGCGCTCTTTTGAAATGGCGGTAAGTACATATATACTGTCCACGGTTGAATATCGCTTTCTGAATCCAGTCTGGTATTCACTTAATATGCTGTTATTTTCCACCCAATCAGTCAAGCGTGCCAGTAAGATCGCCTGTTAAAATGTTTTCATTATTGCATTTATAAAAGAAATCCCTCTATAGTTTGCTCGATTCATCATCCAGTCACCTTTCTTCACGATCGGAAAAATTATGTTCTTACGAAAGCTATCTGGGATAATTCCGCTATCAAAAATATCGTTATACACGCCTGTAAGGCGCTCAATAAATTCTGTTGGAGCATTTTTTAAAAATTCGACTGGCACTCTGTCTTCTCCAGGGGCCTTGTTGTTTTTTGCATTTCTGAGTGCTTGTTGTACTTCTTCCATGGATATCCTACGGTCCATTTCTTCGCTGATGATCTGAGGAATCGCAATGCTTAGTTGTTCTGGCTTGTTGTGCGAGTATAGCATGTTTCGATTTTTTTTTTTTTTTTTTTTTTTTTTTTTTTTAATATTGGGCCTAGCCGCTTGTCCATTTAAGAGCCTAACAAGTTGCCAGAAGGCTTTGCTATCTCTCACACTGCTTATCTCCGATTCCATATTCTGGTAATAAATATACTCCTTGTATATACATAGCGCCTTAAACTGTGAATTTGCCTTTTGGTAGTACATTTTACTTCAGCAGTGACTTCTCGTCTCATTTGTTTCAAAAGGTTCATAGAACTCTTTTCGTAGCGTTTCACAGTCACTATCAAACCAGGGTTGTTTTCGATGGCTTTTGTTTGTAGATTGCATGCACTTCGCGGCTTCCTGTAAACATTCTGTTAGGTTTTCAATGTGCGCGTGGGTTGGGCTTGCATCCGTTCTGCGCAGGTTCGTTTTAAGTTTTTCGGCATATATATTGGCTAGATTGGACTTCCAGCGTAGCTTTGGCAAAAGTTTGCTTGCTGGATTCATTGTGGTTTCATGGGTTACATTTAAATTGACTTTTACTTCCAAAGGCATATGATCCGAGAATATTTCGCTATTTTCGATCTCCTATATATTTGCCTCCCTTACCTTCTAATCTATCTGGCGCTACCACTTCTAATGTCGCGTCAAAAATCTAATATCCTCCCTTTTGCTAGCTTACCAAAATGTTCGAGGTCTCAAGTCTAAACTCGCTAAACTTTTTGTAGATAGTATATCTTTTGATTTTAGTGTTGCTTTTACTGAGACGTGGTTAAAACCTTGATATCTATTTTTCTGTTTAACTTACTTGGTTCCATTATCGTGCTTGTTACTAATTGCCCCGAGTAACGGGTATTTCGAAGTCAAGCAGGTCCGACTTTAACTTACGCTTTCGGTGATACTAGAACCAGCACTCAACTGGCAACAGATACACTCAGGAAAAATCGCATAGTTCAACCTAACACAATCATATTTGACTAGGTTCGCCCAGTCCCAGTGGACCAAAGAACGATAGTAAAACGAAACTATCGTAGAATGTTCGTAAACGGACTTACAAACGATAGAAATCTGCGAGCGTTGGCAAATGACTTGCCCAACTATCATAAGCGAGCTTAAAAACGAGTGATCAGGCAATAGCCGAACATTTTTCCCCGTTTTTGTTTCTCCCGTAAGTTCGTTTTGCAGCAAGGCAGAATGACGAAACTTTTCCGCGAATGCACTTTGTTGTTGCCCGTGGCGCGCTTGTGTTCTGTTCTTTTTTTGATGCGTTCTTTTGTGGTTGGAAGTCGAAGCGAGAGAACGTGCCTCTAAATTTTCGTGTTAATTAAAGTAAATTCAGTGCCAATAATATTTAAAAAGGTAAGTAAATAACAATTGATTATGTATTTTGCACTGGGTATCATTTCTATTGCAAATGCAAACATTTAATGCCCCAAATTTAATATTGTTGCCACGCAGCCTCACCCGCAGGACGCATCTCACAGCCCCGTTTTTTTTCTGGAGTATTGCGCGACTGCTGAATGCATTAATTTTTAGTATTTAATTTATCTTTGAAGACTTTTTAAATAACTAAGTTTTTTTTCAGGTAATAATACATATGAAGTTAAATTAATTTTTTTGGTTTACTTTAGTTTTTAGAAATGTTAGTAGTGTAAGTTGAATTGAGTTTTTATTTGTTTGTTAGATATGTAAGAAATAAATATTAATGAAAATTAAAAAAACAATATTGTACAATATCTTCATTAAGGGGATAAAACGTGTAAAGATTCGCTTGCGAGCCTTTTGTGATATTGTATCGAGTAAAAGTGACTCCCAAAAGATATCGCAAAAGGCTCGCAAGCGAATCTTTTATAAATCGTAAAAATATTAGAAAAGGCCCGTTAAAGATATCGCAAAAGGCTCGCAAGCGAATCTTTTATAAATCGTAAACAATATTAGAAAAGACCCGTTAAAGATATCGCAAAAGGCTCGCAAGCGAATCTTTTGCGAGCTATCGAATACGAAACTTTCTCTGCCACAAACTGAGCGACCAGTGATTCGTTTTCTTATCGTTTTTGGATCAGTTTGCGATAGTTTTACACGTTTTCGTTTCGCGTAACTATCATTTGCAATATCGCTTACGAGGGTTTGGTCCACTGGGGTGGTCCAAATTCGACCATCTAACACATTAACAATTAACATTCAACAGCACTTGCTTCGCTCTATATATACACGCGTATAAGATTTCTTTCCCGCCGATCGTCTCTTTGCACCAGCGATGTCCAGCCGTATGCTCTTTGTGTTTGTTTTGATTTTGTGAATGCGCCGAGTATGGGAAAGTAATAATCGGATACATGTAGGGCTCGGGGTATACAAATCGACACGCATCCAAAAGATTTTGTGTGTATGCATCGCTTAGAACAAAAACCGGTTTTGTTCTCTTCTTTGATTGGTGTTTGCGCTCGCAAGCAAAACTGACCAGCAACAACAGAGAATTGTCCTTTTATTGGTATTGGTGCTTTTCGCTGTGAGTTTTGGTGAGTGATCTGCTTTATGCTGGTTTTGGGCATGCCTGCTTTACACTGTAGAGTTAACAGGGAGAGCCTCACCGAGAGTCACTCTCTCCACTTAAGCGAGGACTTAGCAGAGAGCGCACTGAGTTTTGTTGCTGCGCTTCTTTGCTTTGTTCACCTATCTGTGTGAAGCGTGTGTGTATTGGTGCAACTTTTAATTCGTTATAAAAAAATAACTAATTGCAATTAAATTATTTTGCTTACAATGGCCACATCTTAATACTCATATGAACATACGGTAAACATTTTGAGGTAATTGTTTTTGTGCACTTTTTTTGTATGGAAAATTTAAGGTCATACCCTTGATAGTGATATGCATCATATTTAACGAGAAAAAGTTCAAAAAAATATGTCTTAATGGCTGCGACGGGGCTCCAAAGTTTTTAAAATTAATCATACGCAGAGTTGCCTTTGAACTTTATATAATTCTGTGTATGGCGTTGATTTCTAACATCTTATGTTTTCGTATTTTTAAAAGAATACTCTGACTTGAACTTTAGTTGGCAGAGCATTGGGCGATTCTGGGGAAATTTTTATCTTTAAGATAATGGTAAAAAACCGCGGAAAACACAGTGATGTAGTTTTAATTTTACCAAAAAACTATGTATTCTTTTTTCTAAATTAGGTTTTAATAAATAATTTAAATATTCTTCCATCATGATA
Organism: Lordiphosa andalusiaca; assembly: GCA_035044965.1. NCBI lineage: Eukaryota > Metazoa > Arthropoda > Insecta > Diptera > Drosophilidae > Lordiphosa > Lordiphosa andalusiaca. The sequence continues at coordinate 5,017 of JAWNNM010002700.1, forward strand.
TGAGGGTTTTGTTAGAGGGTGCATTGAAATTGTCCAGATGTTTGTAACGCATACAAGGAAGCATTTCTGACCACATAAAGCATATATATTCTTGATCAGCATGACGAGCTGAGTCGATGTAGCCATGTCCGTCTGTCCGTCTGTTTGTATGCTATATCCTCCGCCAGTTTTAAAACTATCGCCACCAAACTTTGCACGAAGTCTTCTGATACAAATACGCTGCACATTTGTCGGAACCGGCCAGATCGGATGACTATAACATATAGCTGCCATAGGAACGATCGGTCGAAAAACTAGTTCTAGTGAGAAAAACTTTTTGGTTTTTAATGAAAACGTCTCCAAACTTCGTATTTACTAGTTTTTAATGCTTTTCCATTCTGTCAAACTTTTCGAAGTCGGACATCAATATAGTATAGCTGTCATACAAAAGTAGAGTCAGAAAAGTAGTCTTATTGAGAAAAACTTGTTTGTTTTCAGTGGATATGTCAAATCCTTCAAATAACTTAAAAAACGTGCTGCAAGGGTATGCAATCTTCAGCCGAGCCGAAGTTAACTTTCCTCTATTTTTGATTTTGTAGCTTTTTTTTGTGGAATTTTTATCAATTTTATTATCTGTAATGCAAAAGGAGGGAACGCCCTTTTTAAATTTCAATTTTAGCATTAAAAACAGCACCCTAGTGTACATACCGGAAAAGAGTCAAAATTAAAATAGATTAAGCGCCGATTTCTCATCTTCCAAATAGCTATGTCAGATAATCTTAGATTTTGCTCTGTTATTTATTAGTTTATGTACATTACTTCACATTACAAACTTCAATATAAAAAGTTATAGTAGAAATAGTCCTGTAACTAAATACACCGAGGGCGAAAACCGAGAACATTTGACTCAATATGAGCACATTCGTTGCTAAGTTTAACTTCCACGGAAGGTACCATTCCAAGACCAATTCTAACGCCAATATCTAAAATAAAAATTTGTCCGACTTACTGGGAGTAGAGCCTAAGACCTTTGGCGCATGCAATGACGCACAGGGGCGGTCGAAGAACAAACGAGGTTGCAAAAATCAAAAACTTCATGAGCACCTACGAAATGTTGAATAACCTCATCTTGCATAGCTCAAAGATTTCAAATATGTTACCTTTAATAAAATCAGATTTTAAGTTTATAAAATTTAACCTTTTAAACTATTTCCAGGGTAAAATAAAACACAATTAGGGTATTCACTTTGGTAAGGAACTTGGGAAGTTGGGCAGATGTGTAGAATTAACATCAACAATTTGTACTGAACAAATTGTCAACAACTAGACCCCTGTCTAGAATAAGTCAGGAACTACTGCCCAAACAGTGTTGTAAAAAACACACAGATATTACAAAGTGTGTCCATATTTGTTTTAGAATATTTGTTATAATTTAGTGCTAAAAGTGTTATACAAAACAGGAAAGACAGTCGGTCCAGCCCGACTATAGCATACTCTGTACCAACGAAATTATACGCTCAGCATAAATTTTGATGCTGCAGTAGCAACTGAAAGCAGCGCTGCTTCTGCGCTGCTGCAGCGAACAGTCTTTTGATCATAACTCGAAAACCGTTCATCCAATCTTCACCATTCCTTTGGCTGATCGATAAGTTATCATTATTACGAAATATGTCTAGAAGGAACAACCCACCTATCTTTAAAACTGTAGGAGATATGACTTTTTTTCTAAATTGAAAGTAAACTTGATCTGCCTGCAGACATAAGATGCATATGTCCCATACATGTCAAACCTCTATCTCTTACCATCTCTGAGATCTGTGCGTTCATACGGACAGACAGACGGACATGGCTATATCGACTCGGCTGTTGATGCTGATCAAGAATATATATACTTTATGGGGTCGGAGATGCTTCCTTCTGGATGTTACATACTCTTGCACAAACTTATAATACTCTATGTACCTTCGGTACAGAGAATAAAAATGATCAAAATTCTATTAAATTGCAGTGGAAAAAAAACCAGTTGTCTAGCGCAAGGGCGAAAGATTGCAGAAGAATCACTTCAGTTTCAAAACTTGTCGAAATGGAAGCTAAGAGACAAAAGCATTTAGAGAATATGCTAAACTTAGAGACTGAGAAGTTCTTGTGGGCCAAAGAAGTGGAGGAACGTAAATTAAAATTAGAGGAGAAACGGTTAGAAAATGATTTCAAAATAAATCAAGTGCAGCTGGAGCAAAAAGAACATATTCTCTAACTATAATAAGAGCTCAAATACAAAAAAAATAAAAAATAAAACTGATAAATAAAATGCAATAATAAAAATAATTATATGATAATTTATTCAAAAATTAGAATATAGAGAGCATCTTTTGCTTTCAGACTCTGAGTACTGCATATTGTTGGGTGCAATCTCAATAGATTTATTGTGATCAGTTTCCAAATCTTGGTGCAAGTCAAGATCTTTTATACTCAATCAGTTCAACTTCACGATGCAATTCTTTTGCTTTCCATTATAAAAAAAACATCTTTGGCACTTTTAGTTGGCATTCTTTTGTATATAATTTTAATTAAACTCCCAAAAACTTAGCAGGCAAAATGTCAAAAGTTGTGACAGTTGATTCTGCACAAGGGGGCTGCTCACAATTCTAGTCTGGCACTTCTGTCCAACTGCCCAAGTGCCTGACCAATGTGAATACCCTTAATATTTTTACAAAATTTGGTCCGCTTTCAGGTATAATATCATGAAAACTAGGTAGAAAATCTTAATTATTTTTCATTCTATCCGATCCGATCTGATGTATTTATTAGGAGTATAATACAAAAACCAGATAGAAAGCCATACTCTGTACCAGAGAAGGCTGCTACTATACTGCAGCAGCGAACAGTCTTTTGATCATAACTCGAAAACCGTTTATCCGATCTTAACCATTCCCTTGGCGGATCGATAAGTCATCCTGATTACTAAATATGTCAAGAAGGTACGAGCCTTTCTATTTTTGAGGTTTTTTCCAAGTAGTGGGGGCGGGAAGGGGCGGGGCCAAAATTGAAAATCAACTTAATCTGCCGCCAAGTATAAAAAGTTTTTGTCCCATGCATGGAAGCCTCGCTGTCCGCTAATTTTGTTAATCAAATCAAACTCTTTTGCTCGCTTATTTTGCTATTCTATTTTTTTATTTTTATTTTCCTTATTTATTATTGACAGTTATGTGCTATAATTATGTGTTAAAACTAATCAAAGTATTGTGAAGTCACATCAAAAGTATTGTGATGACTCATCCATCACAATCGAACTGAACCATCGATTCTTTGTCATCGATTTATGCTGTTGAACACGGCCATTTTGTTTCAAATCAAAGAAAACTACCGATAAGTATCAAATCAAAAGCCACACTGCGTGTGAGCAATATCAAAAACTTTAGAGGCTCGTCGCGCTCATTCAAACATCTCTTTTTCAATTTGTTTTATTTATATTTATTTTTGGTTTCGAATTAAGGGGCGTCTATATAGTAACATTGCTCTATCACGGAGCTTCTCGGAATATATTTTAGTTTAATTTGAGCTATTTCAGTTTTGGCCAGTGGGCCAATGAAGCTTGTTACACTTGTTGCAAATGGATCGTGCTTTTGGGATGCAATATCCATCGTTTTTCAAGCAATCCTTTTTCGGCTTGGGTGCAGCTCGAATAACCAGCTCCAATGTCCAAACGTTTATCATCAACAAAGAGATGTCATTGCACTGGCGTGGCATGTTCGACTGACATTTATCAACCAATCAGTTTCACCTCCAACGACAGCTGCTGCATTTGCGGTGTGGTGGTCCCAACCGCGAGGAGCGCAGCTCTGCCAACAGCAATACACCATGTCAGCTTGTCACCGGAGGTTTTTTTAGCTTCCCCCGAAAAACTGCCGCCCTGTTTGGGTCGTTCAATGTAATCAAGCAACAGCATCAGTAAATAAAGCGATGCCAAAAACTACATCCATTTGAAACTCGACATAACAAGCGTGCCATAAATTCAACAACCAGCGGACAGCGGCTGGCGGCTACCAGCACCAGGATATTGAATGACAGCAGTGCGATTTAGTTGGTCAGCAGCAGACGCATGGCACAATTGGGCCACAAAAATAAACTGTGCGGTTAATTTGTTTAAGGCACAATCGAAGGCTAATTGGAAAATCGTGTCACTGGCAGGGCATGCACCCCCACTTGCCCACTCCCCCCACAATGGTAAACGTATTTTGGGCAATGTCAACTACTTACGACATGCTTTAAAAGCCACGCCGGCCGTCTTGATGTCAGCCAGCCATGACGCCATTCGCATTTTAAACTCCATAAAGGCGTCAACATTTGCCATTTCTGTTTGTGGATCCTTGCCTTGCCCTGTCAGTGAGCCGGCAGTGAGCCAACGGGGCCCTTCCAGAGTCCTTTCTTTTTCAAGCAACTGGCACTGATTATAAATTTTATTTACACAGGCGACGAGCGGCGGGAATTTGGGTTTATGGCGCGTATAACGAAATTGTCTACAAATTGCGGCCAAAGCCAAGTCGTGTATGCAAAAATAGCAGTTTCTTGGGGTTATATGTACTTAGTTACAGTCCCTGAAGTGTGAAAGTGAGTGTAGGTGAATGAAACGCTGGGCCAAAGGATATGAAAAATGCTGATGGTATCCTTTTATGCCCTACCCGGTAACATAAGTTTAAATGTCTCAGGAATGTTAAGCAGAAGGAAAAGAAAGAAATATAGGGTAATTCGATGGAAATGAGGCAATGTCGAACGCTAAGATGTAGCCCTTGGAATGGACAATGGAACAGTTAAGCTGCTCCGTCAGACGGCTTCATTGTTCCTGTAGCACATGCTGAGTGCAGCACTACTTCACTGCTGCGTGGAAAAGACACATTTTCTGGATGCTGCTCAAGCCAGGAAAGCCTTTCAATCAACTGAAATGAAATCATATTGACCCTTAAGCCTTCACCCAGCATTCGGCCAATTGTTGGAAGAGTGTATCCTGCACAGGGTCCTGGCAACACTTGCATTTATTGCAGCGCTGGGTCACTGCTATTACCCTGCAACTTCTTAATGCTGCACAAGCAAGGAGAGCCAACCAATCAACTGAAATCATATCGGCCCATAAGGATTCGGCCAACTGTTAGAAAGGTGTGCCCAGCTTTACCTTGGAGTTCGTTTGAAACATGGCACGCCAAGGCAACTGTGTCCTAGAAGGACTTCTGGCTAAGAAGTATGCTGTGGCAGCTTAGTTAGACATTCCGAAGGCATTGAACAGCGTTTCAAAAAGACCTTCAGGGTGATACAGGATGGCTTCGCATCCTTGAAGAACCCAACTCAGCCTGTTCTTAAGCTACATGCTTGCAAGTCATATTATTTATGGGTGAACTGCGATCCTGAACCTGTAAGACTCACCTGCTTAAACTTCCTTGTTGCACACCATTCCAGAATAATCCCTTGCTACCAGGCTGGATTTTGATACCCTGTTCCCATTGAAAATGTCCGTCTGTCCGTCCGTCCTTCCGTCCGTCTATATGTTTGTATGAACGTGTCGATCTCAGAGACTATAAGAGATAGAGCCACCAATTTATGCATGAAGGTAGACTTATGCGGTACGCAGATCAAGTTTGTTTCAGATTTGGATTCCACCCCGTCCCCCTTATATCCCCAAAAAACCCAGACCGCTCAAAACATCCTAGACCTAAAAAACCGTCAGATCCACAATTTTAGTTAGAGTTAGAAGTTAGAGCCTCGTGGTTTAGTATACATCAAGCTAGGCCCAATATCTATCTATTCTGGAAAGTACAATCAGATCGGACAAAAACACCGCAGCTATAAGCGAAACAGTTGAGCTGATAAGAGAGAAAAAGTATGAGGCAAATCAATCTTTTCTCGGATCGGATCAGGAAGTATCCGGGACTCCCCTGTTTTCAATCCCGTTTCGGATTGATTTCTTTTTTCAGTGTACTACTCGAAATTATTAGGTTTAGATTCAGGTCTACGCTACCAGCAGGGCAATCATCCGTAAAAGTAAGCCTGGGAACATGGTTTTTAAGCCATGCTTTAGTCGTTTTTGCCTTGTAATCTGGAGAGGGGGTCTTGTTGGAAGGTCCACGGCTTGTGGGCAAAATAATTATGTCGTGTTAATAGGCTTCACAAGCTTTTCCAAATTGTAGGATCGATCGTTTTGCCTCCTTTATTACAAAAGTGGATATTTGTGACCCCAAGAATATTAGAATGCCATCTCAACCAGTTGTGCTGGCTGTTTGCTAGACGGCGTAAATACTATTTTTATTAAATTGCATCAAATTATTCATCAATACATTTATGGGACCTTCGGTCCGAAGGTTCGAACCCATTGTTAAGTCCAAGGTTCGGTTCGCAGACCGTTCCTGAAACCTCTAAGCCCAAGGTTCGAGTTCAAACATTGGTTCGGTTGATACAAAAAAAAAATTGTTTGACTATCGACACTTAGTCATATTGATTATTATTTTAATGATCCATAAATTAACTGTATTTTAAATTTTTAGGTATTGCATAGTTCACCTAATTAGCCTTAACCTTCATGTTGAAAATGCTAGTTCAGCTGATACCTAAGTCGATGAAACAGCTAGTATAGTTAAGGCAATATTTTTGAGGTCTTTGTTTTTATGACCTTTCCAAATTGTTAAATCTTCTGTGGATTTATATAACTTATTTGCTCTATGATAACTTTTAAAGGAATCTATAACATTTAATTACCTAAAAATTTAAGAAATATTACCTACAAAAGGCGCCAAGGCCATGGGGTCCTAAATTTAAGGCCATCAAATACCTAAGGAACACAATTTGTAAGTAGAGATCCATTTCATTTCATGCTCTAGAACTGGCTTTATAAATTTGTCCATATGCAAAAGTAATAGTATTTATCAGAACAAGAGCAATATTGTGGGATTGGAAATCTTCTTGAATGATAGCAGTCAGTCTTAGATCGTAGTTTATAGGGTAAACTTTATACCAAAATGCCCAGAGATTTCCGATATCCCTGGACGTAACTTGAAAAATTATTAAATTGGAGACCCGAACCTTATTTTTCTATAAAGTGGTCCGGTTTGGGTTCAGCTTCGGGGAGACAAAAATATAAGGCGCCTGGTTCATGGTCCGGTACCCCAAATTAACCGAACCGAACCGGTTCTCAGGGAATCGGTTCCGTACAGGTTTGCAGCCTTGATTTAAATACAAGAAGGGCTTAGTTAAGTCAAATATATTTTTGTCAGGTTTTACTATGCGATTTTTTCCTAAGTGAAGTGTGAACAGAATGCGTCTGCTGGCATTGTTCACGTACTGGAGATTTTCAATTTTGACTTGCGTTTTGCGTGTGTCTCATGCATTTACTGAGTCCCCAGTCAAGTTTTATGATGCGCGGCATGGTGTCACTTGTAAAATATCCGTTAAGTTGGAGTGGATGCGTGTTCCAAAACAACTGCGAGTGTTAGGTAGCTAGATGAACTTCTACGAACTCCTGTGAACACTTTTGTTTTTTGAATTCGGTATGCAGAATGTGTTAATTTTCATGAGATTTTTAATTTATGACTTCCTCACTGAAGTACATTTTCAAAAATGCTATCGTCATCTCTAAAAACTCAGTCTGCTGCCCTTAATATTGTGCTGCTACAGCATTTGCTTTTTCAAATCATCTGTTCTTAGTTTGCAATAATTAATTTGACTTGCACAAATGATATAAATATAGCATAATGATCAATAGAAGTTATTTAGCTGCCATTAAAATAATTCCTAACTTTGTCAAGGATTCAGAGCTCATCCATATCAAATTCTTCTTTGTTAGGGTTAGATTAATTGCGGGAACTAAGCCATTGATGTGTTTAGGCCAGTGTCCAACAGATAGCACTTTGTCTCTTTAATCCATTTGCAATTACATTGGTAATATTAACTTTGTGCAATTCATTGATTTAATTGAACTTATACTATACTATACTATACTAAATTAAAAAAATAGTCAAGATCGAATAGAAACTTTGAACCATCGAATAGATAAAATAATAAGTGCAAAATGCAGCTGTAATGAGGACAGCACATTATATGCCGCAAGGCTTCGGACCAACTTCAATTTGTATCCTCTGTACCAAAGTTACACAGAGTATATTAAGTTTGTGCTTGATGTTCGATGGGTAGCACCGGCTGGAACAGCGATGGGCAGCACTTAACATACCTTAACACTTTGAGTAGTAAATAAAAGCATTGGGAGGCACAGAGTATTTTATAGTTCAGCATTGGACAACACTTTTAGACGACATTTGACAGTTTCTGAAAAACAGATGGCTTCTTTTACTCTCCATAACTGCATTTAGGAGTTTTGGGAAATACCCTTTTGGGAAATATTTAGAGAATGCCATATGCGAGAGAAGTTCCTAAGGGTACCCCTGAGAAGTTCCAAAGCAATATGGAACATGTAAATGCTGGGTTATTTAAGTTGCAGTGGTTCGTTTCGGTTTGGTTCTCAGCACTGGTATTATCCATCTGACATACCCACAGCTATGCAGTTTCAAACAAGAAGTGCTGTTAACAACGCCAAAGTTACTCGAGCGCTTAGCCCAACTGGATTCAATTCTGTGCTTAAATGGTCCATACCCATTTTGTTTTTCATGCTTCAGATAGTTCATATTGCCCAGGGCACATCGAAAGGCACACGAGAAACCAGTGGAACTGTCGAGAATTTTGATGCAATTAACCGCCACGGTCAGCAGTTGATGTTGAAATGTGTAATTACACTTCCACACACACACACACACACACACACACCCACAGCCACACATCCCCACTGACTCGGACCGTCCCCCAGCGAATCGTTAACCGTGTTTACCTCTTCAGGTTTCATTAAACTCGTAAAATTTTGCGCCGGGCACAAATAAAAAAATGCCGGATTCCAGTTGCCGTCACGTTGATGCCACCTCCATCCTCGAGTGCTTAACTTGTTTAACCTCGTTTCGCTGATGTTGTTTTTGTACGTACTTAAGCTTGTTTGGCCTTTGTTTTAATGCCTCGGATGCTTCATTTTATTTTCGTGCGGCAAAAAACCACAAAGCTGCCTCCGCCGAGTATTCAATTATAAAAGTAAAGTATATAAAGGCTAATAGAATAGAATTTTGTCAGCCATTGAAACCGTCTGTAAATGACTGGTCAGCGGGTCAAGGGTGAAAAGTGCAGAAGGCAGAATGCAAACGACGCAGCGCACAGTAAATTTGCACTTCATAGGACAAACACCAGCGCACGCAACGCACACCGCAAATTCAGTCTGACCGCAGGCAAAAATCGACCGAATTAGCAGCTCATAGTCATTAGGCGGCTGCAGATGACTTTGGTTACTGTTTGCCATTTGGTTCCAAAAATATCCTCGCTCGATTCATGATTTCATTGATTTTCACCATGCCCACACCCACACCCACACCCACACTTTGTGGTTACGCAAATTGAAAGTTTTTCTTCACCTGCAGCGTTGGCGTCCAGTTAGACTTCGTGGGCGGAGTATATCATGTGTAAAAACCGATGGATCAGCAAGTGCATTGCTTGCAGTTGGCCTGGCTCGACCGAGCCGCATTCGATGTCGCTGTCGATGCGGTGACGCCTACGCACTTCTGTCATCGTTGGCATCACCATTTACGGTTTCAGCGATTACGGTTGTCAAATGCAAATTTTGTGTTGTCCCTGATTGTGGAACGTGCCTAACCCTGCTACCCTGTGACAATGACTGGGCAGGAGCATATTTGGGATACTACTGGTCGAAAGTGCCGAAGAAATTCGGCATACCATAAGTTATATAAGTTCCGTAGTACTATCCAGCTGAGGTGTGGGGCAATGCCGAATGCCATAGAGCAGCCGGCTTACCCACTCCTGGACAGTACCACTGTACAATATTTACCTTAAAAAAAAATGAGTTTACCATAGACTTCTAGCAAAAATTTATAGATAAATTTACAGCAAAGCCTTAACGATGTTATAGATGACGCATGTGAACCATAAACCTGCTATCTAAAATTTGCTTCCAGTTTTTTGGAATTTTTCCACGTGCGTCATCTGTAATATCTTTAAATCTTTGCTTATCGACTTAAGTCAAGAATGACTCCCTTTGTTGGAAGCTGTATAATTTTCTACAATGGATGATGCGGAGCGGCAAATCTTTCAGCTCAATGTTCAGGACCGGATGGCAGCCATGATTTAAAGCTTTGCATCATAAAGTTATCAATATTTTGGTTTAAAAAGGTAAAGCACTATTATCAAACATTTTTGGCCATGTTTTTGATTCAGCTTTCCAAATGCTTCATATTGTAAAATAGTGAAAGATGAACTATATCTTAATAGGGCGACTACTATGTTGTACAAAATCATCCACATTTTTAATAGTTTTAGTTTCAATAAATTTTCGTTTTTAACATTTAATAATTTAACTGCTTACATAAGCTAGCAAATGTTTTCTTTTTCTTCTATTTGTACAAAAAAATAATATATATAAAAATAATAAAAATAAATAATTAAAATAAAAAAAATTGCCTCTAAATTAATTTTTGACAAGGGTACAAGCCGGACCTGAACCGTACCGCTCCGTTTATTGTAGGAAGAACCTTCTATAAAGTCAATGCTGATCATATTTCATTTAACTAAGTCCCTTTTGTATCAAATTAATTATAAATTAAAAATAATCATTAATTTTTTAAAAACCTGAATTTTATTGATATATTCAGACTTGGCAATGGGTTTACTTGGTTCGACTTGATTTACTTACAATGGATATGAATCAAACAAGCCATAATTTCTTATAATCCTGTAGTCATCGACGCTTGAGTAATATTTATAATAATTATTTTATATTAAATTATAATTTAATCATTATATTTTGAGTAATAAAATAAAAATCACATATAATCATCAAAGTTTGATTTTTATAATAGAACTCATAATGATTACTGTCCCTTCTTTAAATAGATCGCAAAGACATACTTGATACCCACACTTTGCTATGGGATTGAAATATTCGGAAATAATGATGCTGCCTCCCAAAGAAGACTTAACGTAACATTTAACAATATAGCTAGATACTTATATAATAAAAGAAGAACTGACCATATTACACAGCTTGCTAGTGAAATATACGGTGTTGAATTCAAATCATATATAGCATACAATTGTGAAAATAATAAAATAGAAGTGTAAATATTAATATATCTGAGCATTTTCCCCAAAGTGTATGCACTGTAAGGTCGTAAATGATGATCCAAAAGAATACAAGGTAGTGCAAACACTTGCACAATTTCGAAAGCGAATAACTTTGTGAATCTTGACTGATGAGTGTATGGGGATTCAAATTATAGAGACGGTAAAGATTCAGAAGCTTTATCATGGCTAATTACTTTAAAGCTGTCGCCAGAAGCAAGTGATCGTGTACGGGAGTGTAGGTATTTTAAAGAAAAAACTTGTAAAAAAAACTTGTGTCCCGAGACAGAATCAAACCCACAGCAGCACACACCACAACAAAATTTACCGACTTTTTTTTAATGATATGTCTCTTTATCGTGAAACTCGCTTCAATTTTGGATAGATATTTTAGAACAAAAGTGTAGCTTATACTAAAGAAAAAACCCTTGGTACAATTAAACCATTCCAATTCCAACCAATTCTTTAACCAGCAAAAGGAGGGGGTATGAACCATATAGTAAGCCTATGGGTCTCTGAGAAACTAATGAAGGGAGTCCCTACAATTCTTCACTCTGATTTAAAATCGTGGCAGAGTTCCACCTCTACGGGAATTTTACTGAATACAAAAGTAACAAGAGAGTAGGGATCTCACTAAAAGAGACAGACAAAATGCAACCATACACAATTCAATGGTGCACAGAAGGGTCTGGGACATCCCAAGAAACTGGTCTTGGGGTAGCAGGTCCATGAATGAAGTGGTTTAAGTCAATGGGAGGAGTTACCATAACAGAGAAATAGCTATCATCTCAAAAAGCTAAGCAGAGCTGAATGTGATTCATAAGTAGCAACAAGTTCACCTATGAGCAAGTCTGAGAGACACAGAACAAATTGGACCAGCCAGGCAGCAGTAATGATCAGTCCACACGCTCGATGCAAGAGTGCAGTCACCGCTATGGTTGGCCCAGAACCCCATTGCGGCATAGGGATCCACTGGACTGCTGGGTCACCTTTATAAGTTGGTCACCCTCATCCAGAGAATTGTAGCACCATTTCTGCTTCAATTTAGAATCTATCTTCTTGATCTTTTTAAGACGAAATCTAATCGAATACAAGCAGTCAAACGTGATTTGCAAGGGAAGTTCGGGGAGCCACAAGCGGAGAGCGCGAGCAATAAAAGAGCGCAATTCTCTCTTTCGATCTCAGCTAGCCAATGGCTGTTGCCTACAATTTGTGGTGGGTCTCTTGTGCCACAGCACCAATTCTTTCAAAGAGAACTTGTATTGGATTCAAGACTACACTCAGAAAATAAACAGCCAAAATCAAATACTTTACAAAGAAAAAATTGTTAAAATAGGACTAAGACTTTCTAAAATTAGGAATATATTAACTATAAGCTAGAAAATATTTTCGTAATTGTAGATAAGCATTTTCTAGATTTTAAAACACTTCAACACTAAGACGAGTATATACCCCTCATTATATATTATATTATAGTATACTTTCGTTCTGTTTGTGCGCTAAAGTCTTCTTTCTGAATATCACATTATAATAAGTAATCAAGCCGAATATCAGTTGCCTCTTTTATATTCCGAATTCGCGGAATTCGTACTTGAGATCTACAAGGGGTGTCTTTTTAATATTTTTCTATTGTTCAGGTCGATTTTGTATTTAATCCGAATTTTTTTTTTATATTTCATCCGAATTTTTAAATGGTTTGTCTAAATTTAAGAAATGTGCTTTAAATTTAGGCCGTATCACTAAATTCGCCCTTTTTTTATTGTAATTTATTTCTTTTCTAAATTTGGTTTCTTGTTTGGTGGTTTTTTCTAAGTTTAAGAAAAACTGTCTAAATATAAGAAAATTTTCTATAAATTATGAAAGAAATATTATTTAAGGGTGCATTTTTTAAAACTAGAAATTACTTTTTTTGAGGGTATTTATGCTTTATATCAAGGAGACCTAATTCAAAACCAAGCATTTTTGAAAATAGTGAAATTAAATATTTTTGAAAGCGTGGGTGCTTTTTATCATATTTCTATAATAACTCTACGCTTACAAATAACAGCTAATTACATATTTACTAAAATCAAGCACCCCACGCTTTTTAACAATTTAATAAAAAAAAATTTCAAAGCATTATTTTTTTTCAGAATTATTGAAACATATTGAGTTGAGTAAAATATAAATGGAAAACTATTTTATGATTTTTTGTTCAAATTGCTATTTTTTAATATATATATATTTTTTTCGTTTGAGTAGAGAGATAGAGTTCGCCGATTCAAGCTTTCCAGTACTGAGTTTCAAAAATGTTTTCTGCAGCTTAATTTATAATTCTATGTTCTTTGCAGCACCTCTTAATATGCTATTTATTTATCCGACAAAGGAACATTTGAATGGTTTGGGCTACATAATATTATATGTAGCCCAAAACATTAACAGGTAATCTGAGCATTCGACTCCATTACCGAACCCCCAATAATTTGCTGTTGTATTTTTGTTTGGTTTTCGCCGTTTGCCAGGCATTTAATTTGTAATTTATGCATGGACCTTGGTCGGGCGTTGTGTTTGCCTCCGAAACGGGAACTGAGTGGCGACAGCAATAAACCAATTTGCGGTTGCTCCGCCACCAATCATTTCCCATCGATTTACTAGCGTTGCGTTTTGGTGACTTTGATTGATGCGGAACTACTTGCAGATGTCAGAGTATGCTGCTAATTCGATCTTGATTGATTCGGCTTTAGCGCCGAGTGCAGCACAGAAGCTCTGGCAATGGAAATTAAATGTTGGCCAAAGCTGCTCGAATTGTAAATGGATTAATTCAATGACTGCAAGCGTTTTTTCGCGACAGAACGTGTCGCATGCTGCCAATAATGCATTGTTATTGGCAACTTAATGCGGTTTAAATGTGCGAATGGTGTTAATTAATCGAGTTTGGCTTGCACTGGTAATAAGTGAATATTGTGGACCCATGTGATTGCATTTGGATGCGGTTTGTGGCTGGGCTTCTGAATCTCTGCCACTTTTTGTAATCGAACGGGCGAATTGATAATAAAATTAATATTTGCCACTGGAAACTCTGTGTACTTTGGCCGGGGGTTCAGCACTCAACAACCGTGGTTGATCGACCCGAATAAATGCTTCAGGTATGCAATTTGGAGGCGCCCATTTTATTCAATTTCTTGAATTATTCTCACTTTCAACTAAGTGTTTCTACTTTATGTACTTACAAATGAGGAACTTTAAGAGTACCCTTGCTACCCCGCAATGAAATGATATGTGGTTGGATATAATCGTAATTAAATTACACTTAATTAATGCATTGTTAAATGTGTATATACACATTTGGCCAAAATGCCAGCGGCAGACATATTACATTCATTGTGAGTTAACTTGATATTTAATGCAGTTCATTGAACAAATTTAATTTACTTTCAACCTGAGTTTTGCTTATGCTTATAGTTTACGCTCTGATGTATCAAATCGCATGTATTCAAATGGCTAATCGGCGTGTAGTTTAAATCAAATTAAGTGCCGACGTCTTCCGGGGTCGGTCAGAACCTGTTAACTGATGCGTTAAATGTTCCCAGTTTGGCGGTGATTAGCAAATTGCGTTCATTAGTTCAATTAAATAAAACCGACAGTGAATGTTTGGTGTATTTGTTTCTTGATTAATAGATTGAGTTTAGAAAGTTTAGTTAAAACTTTCCTTCAGGGCTAAGACCTGATTTATAGCTGAAACTGCACTGAATTGGAAGGGCTGGTCGAATTCATGGAATCCTTTATATGAGTTTCCTTGGCTGATTTAAGGAATGATTTCAGAGCTGAAGTCCTGGGTGAGTTTCATGGGAGGTACATAAACATTCCTGAACTCAGGCTTGAAATTTAGTTTTCCTTCTGGAGGAGGCGTGGCCAAAATTTGAAACAATCTTAATCTGGGTGCAGACAAATCAATTCTACATTGTTAGTTTGAATGCTCCAGCTCTTCTTGTCTCTGAATTCTAAGTGTTCACAAACAAACTTATAGTACTACTCAGAAAAAACAAAATTATCTACACGCTACGTGTAGAAACGCAAGTCCTTAAAGAAGCGTGGTAAAATTTCACACGAAAAATATTTCAAAACAAACTACATGCAACGTGTAGAAATAAAAAAAAAACGAGAGCGTAAGTTAAAGTCGGCCCTGCCCGACTTCGAAATATCCGAAATACTCAAGGCAATTAGTGTTTAATAACCTCATGCGGCTCAGATAGGTATGCAACGTTGTTTTAACTCTGCCATTTATTATCCGATCTTTCTGAAAATTTGTGAGATTGTACATATTGGCCACATAGTGCATACTGCAAAATCTGAGCTCGATGGCTTACAAATTGTAGGAGATATTCAACATTTTTTATTGCGGGGGCGGGAGGGGGTGTGGCCAAAATTTGAAACAAACTTGATCTGCCTGCAGACAATACTAGCTTACATCTAAAATTTGGTTACTCTAGCTTTTCTAGTCTCTGAGATCTAGGTGTTCATACAGACGGACGGACGGACAGACGGACATGGCTATATCGACTCGGCTGTTGATGCTGATGAAGAATATGTATACTTTATGATATCGGAGATGCTTCCTTCTGCCTGTTACATACATTTGCACGACTTCAGTATACCCTTTTTACTCTACGAGTAACGGTTATAAAAAGAAATAAAAAAGTTAAGTGCTGCGAGAACAAAGGCAAATTCTACACAAGTTGAAAAAATTGACATATTTCTAAATAGCTTCTTCATTCACGAAAATATGGGTTTTCTACATTAACGTTTAGATCAGCGATGCCCAGCCGTATGTTCTTTGGATACGTTTTGTTTTTGTAAATGCACCGAGTATAGAAAAGTAATAATCGTAGACATGTAGGGCGCTGGGTATACAAAACGACACACATGCAAATGATTTTGTGTGTTTCCCTATTGGTATTGGTGCTTTTCTTTGTGAGTATTGGTGAGTGCTCTGCCCTATGCTGCTTTTGGGCATGCTTGACTTAGATATTGAAAACCCACACGAGGGTGTGAAAATACTAATGGAAAATTTTAGCTTAAAATCGGTCCAGCATAGCTTTGAGTTTCATCTAGAAAGTAGTTTTTTACACGCTACATGTAGGGTTTTCAAATAAAAGTTTAGGATTTCAAATACTGAATGCTGCGTATTGGAATTCTACACGAAACGTGTCCCTGATCCATTAGCTCATCGGTGCTTGTCACTTCCCTTTAATACTTTGATTTGCGGCAATGCCGCGCGAGTGCTTGGTAGTCGTATGGGCTAACATGGAGGCAATTTGTCTTTAAATGGCAGAGACTAGGTAAGTGAGTTAATGAGCTCGAACCCCAGACAAGGTGAGCTTAAAAAAAAAATTTAACTCTTAGGCTTCACCAAAAGAAGACTTTCCCCTCCTGTGCCTCTTCATCACCTCCTCCTCATCATTACTCCGTTGTGATAAAAGTAACAGATAGTTTTTACATATTTTTGTTTTCTCCATGTATTTGTGTACCTATGTACCTACGGTACACAGTAAAAAATAACCGCAAGCGGTATTTGCTGGTATCGAATAACATTTACTAAATGCTTTATCCTTCTGCACAATTTCTTAAATTTAAAAGACAAACATTAACACTCTGCTAAACAAACCAATCGAAGGTCCCTCGAACAGACTCAACCCCTCTGGCTTAAGCTTCTTGGGCAGACAGACAGGCGGGCAAGTGTTAATAATTGCGCCTCCGGAACACGCAAGAGATTTTGGCTTCTGTTCCAGCACACGACCCTTAAGGCATTAATAATTCAGAGGTTGCGACGCCGCCAACGACTTCCAATGAATGCGACGTGCTCACATTACGCTTTACGGTAATTATTAAAGCGAGCCAAGTGGGCCGTGCGAGAGTCAGCGGGCAAAATGATAAAAAATGTAAAAACCATTCTGATAAGGCATGCAAATCAAACATGAAATGCCAAATGAATGTATAAATGTTTCAGATGAACATAAAATTCAAACGATGCGAATATTGCGCCTTTCGGCGGATCCTTTGCAATTCTCGGTAGCATGGAAAACTCTGAAATCGGTGAAATTTCGTCGAATGGAAGAGGAATGATTAAGTGCCGGGAGACGTGCAAGCTGCCGGGGCAATTGTAATCAGTTTGGAACAAACAAATTGCAGGTAATAATATTAATTGCTGCACAGGTGTGTGAATCTGTAGCAGTTGTGTGATAAACCGTGTGGTCTGTATTTGCAATTAATCGAGCACCGAGAGCGCGAACGTTTGACAATTAGCAATTAGCGATTTATATTGTAGGTCATTTAATTAGGTTAAGTTTCCAATCCACTGCTAAATAGCTGTGTAATTCCCGAATTTAGCAACAGTGGCGGAGGCTCTGCCGCCCCCACAATATGTAAATTGAAAAATACACTCACAAAATGTATTTTCTAGTTTTTAGAAATGCACCCTAAACAATTTTTCTTTCTTGTTTTTAGACAGGCTTTTCTTAAACTTATAAAAAATAACCCTAAAAGAGAATTTTTAAAAATAATTTCTTAAATTTAGAAATTCGGTTTATTTTTTCGTTATTTTTTCCTAAATTCTTTCTTAAATTAAGGGCGAATTCGCTCTTGAATTTAGAAAAAAATACATTGCAAATAGGGCGAATTTAAAAAAACATTTTTCTTAAATTTAGACAATCCATTTAGAAACTCGCCCTAAAACATAGACAAAAAAGTCTAGAAAATCGCCCTAAATAATAGAAAAGTATTAAAAAGACACCCCTTGTAATTCTCAAGTACGAATTCCGTACATTCGGAATATATTATAAAAGGGGCATCTTATATTCGGCATGCTGAGAAAATCGCCCTAAAATATAGAAAAATAGTCTAGAAAACCACATTTTACTGTCAATAACTAAAATAATGATTACTAGTAGTGAATTAACAGAGAGAAAATATCCTATAAAAATAATATATAAGGGGTGTATACGCTTCTCAGTATGGAAGTCTCCTTCCTCTTCTGTCTCCAATCCGAATATGGCGAATTGCCTCTGACCCCTTTTTAGGTCAAATTTTTTGGCTGTTTTTTTATTTTTGAGCGTAGTTTTCAGATATAATTAGTGAGTTAAGCTGGGTCAAGGTCCTATGGAACTTACAGGACTGTTTCATGTATCACCCGATTTAATCTTCAGTAGGTTTTTCTCGTTGAATATCTCTCCGTGCACTCAAAGCGTCAAACAGTTGGGAACTGCAAAGAGCAATGAAGGCTAAAACAGACCACGATGCAGCAAGCAAACTTCTGGGTGAATAAGCTAATGCTTTGAGATTTTTAGATTTAAATGATAATTTTTTTTATTATAGAGAAATTTCTTAAATAATGGTATCTTTATTTACGAAACCAATTTTCTCTTTTTCAATAAAATATATGGTGTGCCGGTTATGGTTCAGGGGGTTGAGTGAGTGCCTATTGTGCAAGAGCCCGTGTGTATGATCCCGCCTCGGGACAGCTACTGATCTCGGTCACCGTCACAATCTATTCGATGTTTAACTGTAGGTTCCATTCTCTTCTGCCGCAAATTAAAAGCACACAAGCCACGAGATGTGGAGGAGCTCGGATTGAATCTTTGGGCTGTGTAAGGCCATATTTGTTTTATGACAGTTGGCCTTCCATTTTTTTTTTAATATATAGAGAGAAAAAAGAAGCGCGGAACTTAATCCGCCTTCCAGTTCGTGGTTCATCTTTAATCTCAGAACTACCAGATCGGATTCGACAAAACCAATATTAAGCATGGTTGGTTGTTACAGTATGAGGACCATAATCACTATTCACATTTTCAGTCGAATGACTGACATTTTCGCTTTTATCAAAAAAACAAGAAAGAAAGTCGGTCAAGCCCGACTATAGAAACAGCAACCAATTTCGGCCTAATAAATCCAAGTTTCCCACTTTGTTTGCTCTTTCGGCTCACTGTCGCAATCACTTCTGTTAATGCTTTGTTCAATATCCAGGCTTTCTAACTTTTCCTTGTTGTTGAAATCGCCCTTAGCCTCGACATGAGTAACTTCAAATATTTCGCTCAGGCAACTTTCAAAGATTGTTTCCCTCCTTCTGAAAAACTCTTTTGTTTTATAATATGAACATTCTCTTTTAAATGAACATACTCCTGGTACAATTAAATAATATCCAACTGCATATGCGGAATAGGTCTTATAGGAATTTGTGGTTTCTTCCATGCTGGCTCACTGCTGGTAAGCCACTACTCTTTCACTTTCCTTAACTGAAAGTTTTGTTAAAGATTTATAGATTTTATAGATGACGCATGTGAAACAAAAAACGGTTTATCCTGGTAGCTGACATTGGCTCCCAATTCTCGATTTGTTCCTTGTCATCTATTATTTATATAATTCTTTGGTTTTATGCATTTTGTGCCGTATAAAAATGCAGATAGCACACACCTTTTCGTTGGCAAGAAACCCTCACTATTGAAAATTGGTTTCAATAAGTCGACCAAAAACACTGAAGTCTCTTCTGCCATATTTCCAAAATGTGTAGCTGCCTTTTTGAATTTCAGAAAATGACAACAATTGAAATGAGCTAAAGCATTCGTTGGTATTTGTATTTGGTTCACGAGTCGTATGATTAATTTGTTTCAAAACAAAACGTCTATTGAGAAAATAACAGATTACTTTAAGCACCGTATTTACAAAGCGTTCATGGTGGCTCAAAAATAATAAAATGCTATTTAACTAACATAAATTCAATTTTGCAAAGCATAGAAATGTTTATTTCCGACCACATCACACCACACCATACCTATTTTGGATCAAGGCAAGTTTGGCCGATTAAGCTTTATCCTCCCATCTGTCAGTTTCTACGCAAAGTAGCCCCACAGAGTCTTCTTTTTACTGTCAGAATCGACCGTACCGGATGGGTATGTATATTAGATACCATAGAATCGACCAGTCGTATGTAAACGGAAGACATTCCGATCAATTGCGAAACTTTTTTGAGTTAAATTTTAAGTCGTTAACGTTTAACAATAAAAATAACAACATAACAATAATATCATAGGTAATCTCTCTACATATATAAGAGTTTGTCCTGATTCACTGACTGACTGATTGGTAATCATCGTACAGCCTAAACGGTAAGAGGTAGAGAAAGATTCAAAATGTGAAACAAACTTGATCTGCGTACGATATACACCTACCTTCATACAAAAATTTGTGGCTCTATCTCTTATCATCTCTGAGATCGACGCGTTCATACAGAACGACGGATGTACAGACGGGCATGGCATTATCGACTCGTCTGTTCATGCTGATTAAGAATATATATACTTTATGGGGTCGGAAATGTTTCCTTCTCCCTGTTACATACTAACGCACTACTTCATAGTTCCCCATTTCCCATTTAAAATGGAAACAGGCACTTGCACTGTGCATTGAAATTTGAAAGCGTTCATAAGATAAGATAATAAGTAATAACGATCGAATAAGATATAAGAGATAACATGCAGCCAAACTGATAACAACAGCCCAAATGATCACATACCAATCCCAATAATATATATGCAATTAAAAAACTAAGGGCAGATTTCTAATCTCCTACATAGAGCTATCTGCCACATAAACCTACAAATAACAGAGCAAAATCTATGATTATCTGACACATGTAGAAGATGTGAAATCGGTCCTTAGTAGCTTTACAGAAAATCGATCATTCGAGTTTACGAACGAGATTTCTATTATTGCATTGTATTTACGAATAATGAATAGTTTGGCAACGATATGCTCTGGGATGTATGAGTCATATTTCTTTGCATATATTATATAAAAACAGGAATTTAAAATGGAAGACGACGCCGATTTTAATTTGTTTTTTTTTTTTTTGTGAAATAACACTACAAGCTTGTGAATATTTTAACAATACAGTTTAATAGCATTAAGCAAGGTTATTCTGACAATAAAATGTTTTCAAAATAAACAAGAAAAGGCGCAAATTTATTTTAATTTAATTTATTTATTGTTATATCCCAGCACTACAAGTACAAATAGACTTATATTGATTGTGCTAGTCACTACTAAATACGCTGTTCATTTGTCTTCATTTATTTTTTGCGTCCCCGCACTCTCTTTCTGGTGATGGTGTAGTTTTGCACAATATCTATAATCCATTGAATTTTCGAAAAGATCGGTTAATACATGGCAGTTGTTAATGATAATATTGTGTTAATGTGATAACGTTAATGTTAATGATCTGTTAATTAACATACGGGATGGATATTAAACATGAAATCTTACTCGAATTAAAACTAAGCTAAGAAGTTTTTGGTTCTTTTTTGAATAAAATTAACAATTATTTTTCCGAATGATTTATACTTTAGTTAAGTGTACCCAAAAACCAAACTTACTTCATATTTAAAGTACAAAGTGATATAAATTCCATCTTTGTTCCCGACATGTACTTGTCTTTAATATTTCTCCATTTTTAATTGGCCTGTGTTTTGTGTCGGCGTAAAAAGATATTTAAAAGATAATTCCTTGAATTCTTATGTCGGCCAACTTATGCAATTGGATACAGAAATATGCACTCATTATTTTCATTCTGTTATATAATCCTAATGAGAACAAATATCGTTTACATTTCTTGCTCCCGTTTTTTTTTTTAATTTGCTAACATTTGTGGAAATTGGTATTATATTTTCTTTTGTAATGCAGCAAGAATTGAAGGCAATTGCCAAATGTGTAACGGCCCAAAATGTGGTTGAAACTCAAAGCCATTTGGTTGCCCACCCGTAAAATTGTATTTTATTTTCACTTTTGGCTTAAGTTGCAGTAATTAAATAAAATATTAACCAAGTCTTAGGCTTGGTCTGGCCTTCTCTTGTTGCCTTTGCCAAACCAGATTTTCTGTGCGCCTTGATGAGTTTGTCAGTGGCAAACACACATAGATACACGCGCACACATGCACACAAAACAAGACCATGCCAAATGCGCAACAAGGCAAATAGTAGTCAAGGCAAACAAATTATGAACAAAAAGCAACTAAGAAATGAGAACGGGAAAAAAAACACGTACGTACATATGCAGCCGGCGACGTTAATGTGGCAAAAGCTTTGCTGCCAAAAAGCGCAACACAGAATTTCTGTTCTCTGTTTCCGTTATTTTTTTTCCAACATTATTGAAGGTCATTTGCAAAGCAAAAGTGCTAGATGTGTTAATGACGTCATTGCCTTGCTAATGCAAATGGAATATTGCCTAAAGCCATTTACTGCGCCTCAGTACTGAAATTTTCAGTGTCGAACTTAGCCCTGAGCATGACGAATTGACCTAATTTTTGAATGATTCCAATATTGTGTCGATAGTGCCCATAATTTTGGAAGAAGCGAAAAACGATGAAAAGTATGAAATGTGAATATGAAAAATATTAGCTCTACCAAATTCCGGACTCAGTGCTGAGCGGATCCGAAGAGCACAAAGTGTAGCATACTTAGCAGCGTTTGCTGTGACTGGAACAAACTGTGTGTGCGTGCTCGATTTGCACACGGAACTTACATTTTCATTGCTCTTGCTTAGCCCGTTTCTTAAGTTTTTGCATACTTTTGCTGTGTTGGCTGTGTGCCAAGTAATGTTTACAATTTTTCATAAACCAGCGTCCAATTAAAGTTTCTCTGTCGTCGCCGTTTCCAACGCGCAGCGGCATTTTCATTATAGTTATTGTGCTGCTGCTGTTAGAAAATTGCTGGGCACTGTGAAAATTAGCATCTGCGGTTCAGTACAGCCCGTTTGTCAGTTGGTAAAAATGGAGCATACGTCTCGCTGGCAACACACTGTGCAAATTTAATTTGCATTATTTGCCAAACTCAAATGATGCAGATTATATTAGGAATATGCAACGAAAAGACAATTTTAAATAACAACAACTGCCCTCGCTCTTATCAGCACCAAAATTTATAAATGGACACATTTAACTTTAAAAACTAGTCAAAAATCACATCGACTTTTGACTTTTGACTTTGACAACAGGCTTAACTTATAAATTTTAGTAAGCCTTATGATTGCTGCTGTTGTGAATTTATGTCTCTTGCTTTGAATTTTCCCAGAAATGATTTATACTTGCGTGCACTACTTGCTATGCACTGCTTGCGTGTTTTTACATTGGAAAGTCTCGAAATGGGTTATAAATAAATGTAAGATTGATTACCATAAAATATGTTGAATCTTCGTGATTCAAAGTACTTTTAATTTTATGATCTGATGACGCGAAAGTAACGTCTTAAATGGAATTTGTATATTCTGTAGCAGAGTTACACAGAGTATATTCAGCTTGTGCAAAAGTATGTCAGCTAAAAGGATGCATTTTTAACCCTACACAAAATATATGTTCTTGAGCCGTGACAGTCCGTAAAACAGATTTCGAGCTGGTAAGAAATAGATGTTTGACATATTTGGCCACCGTAATTGGGACAATTGTCATATCCGTATGACATGCCTGTGCCATATGGAGAACTTAAATACATTGACTTGGATACGAAGTGCATCCAGTTGAGAGTTTTGAAAAATGGTGTATTTCTGATAACCCACTACAGTAGTAGTTTACAGTAGTTACACTTTGTTTCGGTAAAGCCAACATTAAATAAATAATTGACAGCAGCCAAGGGCCGAGCCCGTGGAAATGTATCTACAGTTTAGCGCCGAACTCGAACGAGAAAGTTTGGAAAGCTTTTTCTTGGCTTGTTACTTTAAAGCTGGCGCCAATAGCAAGTAAAGATGACCGAATGTGAAATTTTTAAAAAAAAAAGTTCAATCTCACGATCCCTTGCACAGCAGGCACGTACAACCCGCTGCGGCCCACCTGTCGAGAGAAAACTTTAGAAATCGAAAACAAAAATGTTTGGTGAGAGATTAGTGCACTGCAAACTTTTGATACCAACGGGACCCAATAAATTTGAAAGATACTTATGGTAGAATAAAAACCTGGCTGGGTTTGGTCTAATTGGCTAAGGTTTTTTTGAAATAGACTCCTGAAGTTTTCATAGAAAAACTCTTTTTTTTCCAAGGTCTATATTTTATGAACTATTTGAAATTTTACTTTACTGTCTTCAGCTACTTTGTAGCGCTTAACCAGGCCTACAAGTCACTTCTTTCTACCAGCTGAAAAATATAACGTGTTCATGCTCAAAATCGCGAAAATTTTAAAAAATATCAAAATTGTATTTGTTTATTTCGAGAATGTAGATACGATATAAGAGAAAAATAATAATAAACAAAACCATTCCATTTTTATTTGTATACCCTTGCAGAGGGTATATTGAAATTGTCCAGATGTTTGTAACGCATAGTAGGAAGCATTTCCGACCACATAAAGTATATACATTAGTGATCAGCATGACGAGCTGATAGCCATGTCCGTCTGTTTCTATGCTATCTCCTCCGTCAGTTTTAAAGCTATCGCGACCAAACCTTGCACAATGTCTTCTGGTACATACATACGCTGCACTTTTGTCGGAACCGGCCGGATCGGATGACTATAACATAGCTGCCAAAGTAACGATCGTATTTACTAATTTTTAATGCTTCTCCATGATTCTGCCAAATTTGGTCTAAATCGGACATCTATATAGTATATCTGTCATACAAAAGTAGAGTCAGAAAAGTAGTCTTATTGAGAAAAACTGGTTTGATTTCTGTGCATATCTCTTTCAAATAAGTTAAAAAAAAAACTTGCTGCAAGGGAATACGAAGTTTGGTTGAGCCGAAGTTAACTTTCCTCTATTTTTTATTTTGTCTTGACCTGAAAGTTTAAATAAAACTCGTAGAATTCCTTTTTTTTGGCAGTTTTAATTTTCAATATTCAACATTACATTCTTTGCTTTTTTAATGGGGTTAAGCTTTGTAATAAGAAAAACCAATTTTTAATTTAAGATGTTTTCGTCATCAGAGCCCGATAGGCAATCCCAAGACTCATCGTTATGGATATTGCATAACGAAATTTTCTGGCTCCACCAACAAACTTCGCCATGCATAGAATATATATTTTTTTCCTCTGAACCTTTTACTTGGTGAAATCGTTCCCCTTGCTCATCTGATTCGGTAGACAATTGCTTAGCGAATTCTTCTTGGTGGTCATCAAGAAAATCTAATTTCAGGGACTTCGAAACACCGATAGCTTGAAAAGATTTTAGCATATTTTTGACTACTGTCTCCGGACTCGGTGCTTTTGGTGGTGGACTTGCATCGGAATGTGGCTGTGGAAGGGAGGCATGGGGACCAGAAACGTAAGTTTTCTTTGACATTTTCGTTCTGTTTATGCCGCTCATAAAATGTATACTCCAGTAGCACTTCTCCTTGGTATGTCCATTGGGATCTGTCCATATGACCGGCGTTTCAAATGGCATTTGTTTTTGTTTTTTTTTTTAACCAGCTAAAAATATTACATAGCAACGTCTGCACACTGTATTTGGCGTCCATGAACGATCAAACAAATCTGGTTGATCAGAGTAGTACAGACGGTACGCACTTTTAAGTTCCGAGGTTAAATTTGTAATGTTTTCCTGGTTAGAAGCACCTTTGGGAACATAGAAGCCACAAACAAGCTTCAAGCTTCCAAGAGTTCTCCATTTTTTAGTTTTTTCTGTTTTGTTTGCACTTCACTGAACAAGTTTGGATTTCAATGTTGTTTTTGATGATGCGTTTTAACAGAGAGCATCCCGAAATTTTGTATTTGTTTGTTTTACATGCTTTTACCCAATATTACAAATTTTGTGTACAAATCGGATGACAAATTCATATAGCTCCAATACGAACAATCGGTAGGAAAATGGGTCGTTGTGGGAAAAAAATTGTTTCAAAATACTATACTATTTACAGAGTTCTGTTAAGGAATGAGATTACTATTTCCCAGTTTGACAGTCACTAGAGTTTCGTGTACCTCGCAATGTATTTCACTCGAGTGCTTTGAGAAATCGAAATCATCGGGTTTGCCGATAAGAAAAGCTCGCCCGACTACATTCACTCAAAAGGCAAGCCAAACCGTGTCGGGTCTCTGCTATATAAGACATTACAGTGAAGTTCGCCCTGTACTTCTAAGTGGAAATCAAGGGAGCAAGGCAAATATGCAGCTTAAGACTCTAATTTATCTTTGCTGCCTGTGTCCGATTTTGTTGGTTCAGGCAGATGTGGAGAAGCCTGCCACGCAGGTCAGGCAATGTAAGTGCTCGACATTATCTTTATTAGTCCCCAAACTAACAGAATCTTCTTTCATTCAGGTTCCGGAGGGAAACCATTTCCCTTGGAAGTCCGGGTCGCAAATTGTGTAACTCCACCATGCCTGGTTGTTAAGGGCTCGACGCAAGAGTTCGAAATTGATTTTGCCGTTGACAAGTATATCACCAATCTAACCACATTGGTGAAGGCCACCACTTTGAGCATAATCACAGTACCCTACGAGCTACCAGCAGACGTTGCGGACGTTTGCTCGAATCTTATGTATGAAGCCTATTGTCCCCTCTATGCCACTGAAGATGTCACCTATCTATTTACTTTTTACATTGGTGAATACCCAGAGATTGGAGTAAAGATTGAGATTTACTTAGTGGATCAGGACGGTGATATAGCCACTTGCTTTGTGTGCGATATAAAAGTAGTCAAAGGCAATGGCGGCAACAAGTTTTATGAATTGAACTATCTCTACTGAAGTTCTTCAACGAATAGTTTGGGGACATGGGCGGGGTCCTATGTATTGTGATCTTTATCTTTTTTTGTAGACATTTAGTGAATCATAATAAAAATTTTACATAAGAAAAATGAACAAAGCTGGAACTTCGGATGCAGTGTTTTATGCATTACTTATAGCATTTTAATTGGCTTTTTTAGTTTCCTGTGATATACGCTTTTGGTTTCAAGTACTTCACAATACTCGTATGAAAAAATCGACGGCTAGTTGAATAACCACTTGAAATTCAATTTGCCCGTTTCAACCACTTCGCTCATCTACATGCAATGATACCAGCGTAAGTGGAAGCTTTAATCAAATCAGTTAGTGATTTACGAACCTTTTGGCTAATAAAAATGCCGATTAATCGAACCTAACACACCTGTTCAGGCTTGCAGCCAACGGGAAAGAAGAAGAGAAATGTACCCAGCTATCAAAAGTGAATGAGCTAAGACTTTAGCTGACGGATTAGCCTTATCAGGTAAGGTGAATTCATTTGTCACTGATATAAAGAATAGAAAATACAAATTGACAACAATGTTTTAAAATTAATTCATTGGCCATTATCAATCAATTATAGACTATTTATGTCTGCCAAAGTTGTCGAATCGTTTTAATCTGCACCGTAGTCACAGGAAGCTCTTCAAAAATGAGTGCTCAAATTCGTGGCAACTAAGCACAATCCTGATTGTTTCAAACAATGGATCGCTTAAGCTTCATATCGACAGTCTCAGGTGTGTCATGATATATCCAAGTTTCAAGGGTTTCATTTGGTATGTTCAAGTCTTAAATAATTTAAAAAAAAAAAGGCTTTAAAACTAGAATTACAAAATACTAACATATTAAATCATAAATAAATAAGTGCTGGAGACACATTTTTGCAATGGTGAAGATGATTAAGTCTTTAAGTGAAGTTAAGATTTTCAAAAGTTTTTCAGGGTCTTCAAAATTGTATTTATTTCTACCTTTTTTATTTGTGGCTTAGTCGTTTTGCACTATTCAACTGCGATACTGCCTCTATTATTCCGATTTCAGTAGGGAGGATTGATCCTCTTAGCCCATCCCAATGAAATATAAAAAAAATTGAATGATTTGTCAAAACCTATGATTTTTATAGGGATTTCGTCGCGGTATTCATCAAATTCCTATCTTTTCAGTTAAAGTGCATGTGCTCTTAAACAAATACTATACCAGCATGTGTTAAACTATTGACAAGAACTTACCTTCTTTTTCTGGATCAAATCATCATTTTCTTAAAATCAGAATCAGTATGAAAATCACCAGCAGGAATACCCCTACTGGGGATCATATTCAGCTAGTATTTTTGTATACTGCGAAGTGATGTAGTATCGGCTTGGTGGGTTTTCTCATAAAAAACTGGCACGCACAATCATGCACGAAATTTGATCTTGCAACACGAATACAGAGTGTTCGTGCGTGTGTGTGACACGAGGAAAAACATGGCACGCGCCCGACTCTAGAGCTGGACTTGATTTCCTTATAATTTTTAACTGGCGGAAATGCGATGTACAGACATTAATCTATTCTTCAAGAATATGCCTAGTTTTCTACCCAACGACTTAAGATTTCTTGAACCATGATTCGAACCAATTCTTTGGGTTTGATAAACGAAGGAACAGGTTTGAGAACCGAGTCTTAGACTTTTGAACCTGCTCGAACATTCGAACCGCATACTCTTCAGAACTTCAGAGGTCTTGGATCTCTAGATTTTGTGCCAAGTGTGATTACCATATCGTTTTAACACATGTTATTTGACTTCTGAATTACATGATTATTATTATTGTATGTGCCCGATATCTACAATCTCACAAATTTTCATATACAGATATAAAAAAGTAGCATACTTATCTGAGCCGCATGAGCTGTTTGCTTACATAATGTTGAAATATTTAAATTAATGTTAATGCTCTGTTAATTAGCACCAACGTATATTGATAGCCTTGAATATATTATAAATAAATAAATAAGTAAATGTTAATGCTCTGTTAATTAGCGTTAATTCCCCTGATTAACGTATATGTCGAAGCCACTTATGCTCTCGTTCAATTTAAATATCGAGCGTGGCCCCTTGGATGCTTCAAAACGCCATTTGAACCCAGGCTTTCCACGTTGAAACTCTGTACTGCTTAGCCGCAGCCCATACACTGTACTTTGAACATAAATTAACCCATCAATAATCAAAAGTTTAAGTGAAAGTCTCTATGAAAATATAAATGTTTCCCTTTTTTCCGCATGCAAGTTTATGATCAAAATGAAATGCAGAAATAGTTTTTGGCTTTTACACTCCGTACCTTTGAGTTATGCGAACAAGCCCGATAAGTAATCGGTGCAATGTCATACATACACATGCACCCGCCCACCATGGCTCATTGGCGGCTCCATGCTCTTAATGCACTTCCTGCACAAACTCGCCTCCGGCCTCGCAATTTCCACTGAAGGCAGCTCGGAATGCCACACTCTCAGAGTTGTCCTTTTGTAGTCGAATAACGAGCGTGTCAGAAATTTCTTTTTTAATATTTACCATTTTAAGCGTCGGCTCATTTTCATGTTTGGCTCGAGGCTGGCTTTAAGAACTGATATCAGCAGTATGCAAATGTGGCTAAAGCTAAAAATCTACCACCCCCATGCAATCAGTCCCAAATCATGCATCTGCATCATGTAGCAGTCAATTCAGCCAGCAAGGGAAATCGAAAGGCCAAATCAATTTCAAAGCTGGCAAAGAAAAATTGCAGACACTTAATGGCAAAATTGAGCTGCTTCAAACAAGACTTTAGGAATATTCTATGTACTTACTTATGGCGCAACCTGTGCAATTTGTCGGGTCTCAATAGTTTATCAGCAGCTTCGAGGGTTAATCAATCAACAGACAAAAGATTTGAAAACTAAAGCTGATACATAAACTTGTGCCAAATAATGAACTGTTTTCTGCATCTGGCAAAAGTTATACAGGTTATTCCGATAACGAATGTGCTTAAATGCCTGTCCCCATTTTTTTCAATAAGTTGATTTAATGAAGACTTCAGTACAATGTATGCAAATTTCAGATATCATCTTGAAAAAACGAGAAGATGTTGGGCACAGCGGGTAATGTTTGCGAATGCTGTGCAAGATTTCGTGGGCTCGATTCCACTTTTGGATCTGATGCATAGGTTTTTTCGTAACCTTCACCAGCTATTGGCGCTATGAAAACGCTTCGCAAGCTTTGCTGTTCGGATTCAGCTTTTAACTGTAGGTCGCTTTATCGTGTGCGAAATTTTGAAGCACACAAGCCAAGATATTGAGAGACACTCAGCTTGGCCCCGTCTGTTGTATTCGACGGGTGGGGCAGCACTTTCCTTTTAAGCGTGCGATTGTACACGTTGACCGGTTGTGCAACATGTGGCAGAGCGCTGTCATGTTCCAAAACTTCTTGCGCAGCAGGCACACACATCATCCGCAATACCACACTTGGCCCGATTTACCCAATACAGAGCACCACCCTGACACCTTAAATATTTGACTTTGGGGTCGATTGGGTGTAGAGCCTTCCTTTGGATAAGTTTAAGCGAGCAGATATGGCTTATTAATTAATTAATTAATTATTAGTTAGGAACGAGGGCGGAAAAGAATAAGTAGCATTTCAGACATTGGGCAACAATCATGATAAAATGCCATTCCATTTGTGGTCAGTGCAATTCTGCAATGTTGTCAGTTTGCGTCAGAGAAAGAATACACAGAAAAAAAATGGGGAGATAAAATTAAGCAAAAAAACATTGATTTTATCAATCTTCGGATTGAAATTTCAAGCCAAAGTCGTACTAGATCCGAGATCAAGTGTATCCTATTCGTACCTGGAATGAGACAGTCCGGAATTGACCGACTTCTGACAACGTTTGGGATAGATTCAATCCCGAATATCCCGAATATCTCAAAGAGGCGTTTACACAGTGACTAACAGCGAACAAAACAGTGACTAAAATAGTGACCAAATCGGTGACCGAAACAGTGGCTACCAGGGATCAAATCAGTTAATAAAACAGAACCTAGCAGTGACAGTTAAGTGACATAAACAGTGACCAAAACATCGACTAACAATAGTGACATTGAACAGTGAAGAAAACTATGTAATTTTGTAATATCTGGGCTTAAAAAATCGTAGATTTATTTATTATGAAAAAAAATAGTTTGAATTCAAAATGTACCTACACCTAGTACACTCGATTGTTTTGGTACACGATTTTTAAGTCATAAAACTAAACTGAATGAATGTTTTTTAGAACTTGTTTCTACTTTTCATTCGGTCACTTAATGGCTACAAATCGTCGAACCCTTTTTTCGAAATGTCAGTCTTGTGCTTTCCAGCAATGCCGAAGTCTGCCTGGCCACTCATCGATCGCAGTACGCATGTGATGCATTCGGAAATTGTCCACTGCTCGGACAAGGGCCCGCTGTAAACATTCAATATTTGGGTTCGAGTAGAGCAAGTTGTCGAATGGATATAGGTATGGGCTACCAGTGGGTCAACCATCAGTAAAAAAAGAATTCCGGTTTCGATATTAAACCATTACACAAGCCGGCCGATGACCTCTCTGAACTCTCTGACGCTTGATTTGTTGACAGAGTATACACTCTATAGATCTGTTCGTGGAACGATTTCTCCATGGTTAAGCGGGACATGCTGTTCTAGCTGATGCATTCTTGCTTGCGCAGTGAATTTCGACGAATTCGATGTTTCGTATGTCGTACCAACTTTTCTTTCATCAGTAGCCTCAAATATCCACATCCAGAATTTCCAGATGGCGAAACATTCGAAAGATTTCACATTTTCATAGCTAAATTTGTGATTGATTTTTGATGGAGCCCCATATAATGATTGCAAAATATTGACGCCAAAAACATTTGATGCAGCAATAAGGGATAAATGTCACTTGTGATATTGCCGTCAAGTTGGAGTGGATTCTTTCAATTTTTCTGTGTTCATTTAACACCCAAAAAAAAAAAATGGTATTAATATCAATTTGATACTCGTTGTCTCAAATTGAAACTGAAAGTTGTATTCTTTTTTTTGATTGATTCAAATTGATCTTAGAATATTAATTTGATAAGCAAAAGTACTAATTGAAAATAGACACATGTTTTTAATAGATCAAAAGTTCGAAAGTCATGCTTGTATATGAAACGAAGGTTGCCGAGATGGCATATCGGTAGGCGCTTGACGATTTACATTGAAACACTAAATCAATGTGCTTCAATATGAAACACTAGCTCTATACTTACAAGGTAGGCAGCTAATAAAAATTGACATCTTTCCTTGCGCACTTTTATAAATAGTAAGCATAACTTTTTAGAGAGGAGTTCAAGATGAACGAACCGAAGTAAGAAAACGGAAAAATTACGCAATCCAGCCATTATAATTGGGGCTGCACCAAATCAGACCAACAGGCCGTCTGCTTGTCTCGCCTTAAATGGAATCTCTCTGTCCGACCAGTAGTATTACTTTTTCCAGCCAGAAGGCAATCTGTCCCCGTTCCAGTCTTCGTCAACCCTTTATAAAAATTTGTAAGTGGATTAAGTTCCGCGAATCTTTTTTCTCTCTATATATTAAAACCAAATCAGTACAGCGAACTGTTATCTCAATTAGATTTGCATGAGGCACATCCTCATGGTGACTTCTGTTGTTATCGGATGTTATCCGTGTTGAAATGTAAGAGACGAATTTTTCTCATAGTTATAAAATAGAAAGGCAAAATTAAAGTAATCGGTTTTAAAATGTTTATTTTATAATTTTAATGGCAGTTTGCAGAGAGATAAGATGATAAGAAAAACTATAAAAAAAAGAAAAGCTTTTATTTAAACGCTAAAACCAAAGGTTTGACAATTGAAATATCAAAATGATAATTGCTCAAATTGATACTAAGAAAATCATACTCTTTTTATTAAGTCAGCCAGATACAATATGGTATCGATTTGATATCATAACTAAATGATGAATTTGAAACTCAATAGTTTCAAGTTGCTGACTAACTAGTAGCATTTTAACAACTACTTTTTTGTGTGTATGTATATTATTGGCAATTTAATTAATTTAATAAGAATGCATTTTCAGAAAAACTTATAAAATCTTTATTTGAGATTATAGAACAATTTATATAACACTGTCCATCTTTTTTAATGTAATTTTCTGGTTACGCCTTTGGACCCTGATATTTTTAAAGAACATACTGCAACTAAAAAAAATCCCCAAAAGACTTGGCCCCATAACATCGAAAAGGTCCTCTTTTGATACCCAACATATTTTCACCCCAAGCTGAAATTTTGAAAAAAGGTTTATTTTCATGAAGTCCAAAAATCAATTTATTTTTGTGTTTATATCTTTGGCAAAGTTATAGAAATAAGCTAGGCAAAAAAAGTCATGAACAGACTGACCCAAACAATTGGCATCTAGTGCTTCAAAAGTTCCAAAATTTCGAAAAAATTACAACTCTTTGTATGTTTTTTGCTAGAAACGGCTAAGCTCACAGACAACAATATAAACAAATCTGTAGTACATGTCAGCTTCGTACGAACACCCCTCCATTTCATTTCGCTACTCCGAAAGTGATTTTATAAATACAGCTTCTTGTTTTTGTCGTGATACATTAAGCAAATATTTTACAGTTATGTGAGCACATGATTTTGATAAGTAAGAGAGAGGCAGTAAGATGCTAAGCATGAATAGAGAGCAGCTTTGCACATTTAAATGTGCATTAGTGTATATGTGGATAAGGTGTATCTTTTGTGGTCGAGCACATTAAATTAAATATGGAAAAAGACCGGTGCCCAAACATTGATAATTTCTGTTTAGTTTCCGTGCCCAAAAGTGAACAAAGAATAAGGTTTTCTCCGGTATTTGAGGTTGCTTACACACGCTATTTCGATGAGGTTGGTCCAAGCGGTGAAGACTACACGCCAAAAGTTTTAGGATAGCATCGAGCACAGCCAGTTGAAGAAATGAAATTAGTGGCAAGAATGCTCAAATGTTTTGAACATATCAACGTCTCGATGACTTTAAAATGGCATTTTTTGCATCACCATCAGTATTTTATTTTTTTTAAACAATTGCCCACCTAATTAAACGAACATGGAGAGAGATTAAACCAGGGTGCAATGCCAATGGAAAAATATAACAAGGCAAGAAGCTGAATGCACTGCTTTCGGAGGTTTGTTGGTGGAGCCCCAAGGTATGCCATTATTGAGATAAAGCCGTCGAAACCCCAGAAGACACTGGATGTAGTGAAAACACAAAAACTAAAAGATATTTGCCTTTGGATCATCGTTGTAATGCTTAAAGTACAGAGTCAGACCATGAACCAGCACCAAAGATTTTAAAAACTCAATCTTCAGTTAAAGTTACGTTTCTGCCTTTAATTTACCTTTAATATACTGAGAACTAAAGTTCATAATGAAGACATCTAGAAAAGATAACTTTTATAGTACCAAAACGGTTTGAAAGGGTATTCGTACGAAGCTGGCATATACTAGAGATTTGTTTATATAGTTGTTTGGGATAATTTCGTAGAAGAAAAGTTTGCCAAATTCCCAGTAGCTTAGCCGTTTCTGGCAAAAAAAAACATGAAAATATTGAAATTTTTTCGAAATTTTGGAACTTTTGAAGCACTAGATGCCAATTTTTTTGGTCTGTCTGGTCATGACTTTTTTTGCCTAACTTATTTCTATAACTTTGCCAAAGATATAAGCACAAAATTCCGAACGGCTTTTGATATATGGACTTCATAAAAATAATTTTTTTTTCAAAATTTCAGCTTAGGGTGAAAATATGTTGGGTATCAAAAGAGGACCTTTTCGATGTGATGGGGCCAAGTCTTTTGGCAAATCTTTAAAAATGTCGGTGAGATAGGGCCAAGTCCCTTGGGGATTTTTTTAGTTTCAGTATCTTCTTCAAAAATATCGGGGTCCGAAGGCGTAACCAATTTATCAGTTGCTCTGTGTAATTTAATGTTTGAAGAATGGTTCATCCGCTGGTTTTAATTTTGGCATACTCTCTCCAACATATCGGCCGATATCCTACAGTGGTAAGATCCACAATTGACCGGCCCGAAACGTGAAATAAACTCGAACTCGTCTCTCAATTGGGCCATGGATTCGTGTTTTGTATTGCATGTGGCACCGTCTGGTTGAATCCACATGTCAGCCAAGCCCAGCTCTTCCGTTTTGGGCAAATCACAGTTAGTAATCATTGAACAGTGTCGCTCCCCATTCAAAGTAACGTTCCTGCCATGTGGCACCGTCATGGTGAAACCACATGTCAGATAAGTTCAGCTCTTCCATTTTGGGCACATCAAATTTGTACTCATCGCACGGTGGCGCTCCGCATTCACAGTAACGTTCCTGCCTTCGTCATCTGTAAATAAGTACGGTCCAATGATGCCACCGGC
This sequence comes from Lordiphosa andalusiaca, assembly GCA_035044965.1. Classification (NCBI taxonomy): domain Eukaryota; kingdom Metazoa; phylum Arthropoda; class Insecta; order Diptera; family Drosophilidae; genus Lordiphosa; species Lordiphosa andalusiaca. The sequence goes on from JAWNNM010002700.1 coordinate 40,342, forward strand.
CTTAGTCCACAACAAACAGTGCATTATTCGGGATGCATTGGCAATTCTGGCAATGCTTCTGGCTGCTCTTCACACCAAAAACGGCATTTCATTAGCTCGCGTATCCCTTTCACCAAATTGAGCTTCGTCTCTGAACAAAATTTTACGATAATGGAATTTTTTAACCAAGCATGAACTTTGATAGTTAGTCGATTCTGAACCAAATATACAAAAATAAATTTCATAATTAATTTCCGTATAAGTTTTAAGACAAACACCGTGACTCTATATTTCCATATATTTATCCCAGTCTCAGGTTTTTCAAAACAAGGCTAGAGTCGGCTGTCGGAATAGGTTTAAAAAAAAAGCAAAAAAGGCGACCGTTTGTCCATTTGCGCTTCATAATTTGCCTTCAATCATAATTATTTTTCGTAAAACTACAACTTATTGTAAAAATTTTAGAAAATTGGCTTCACAAACTTGCCATAGACTTCGGCAGTGGTTTGGGTGTGCAAAGAATTGGCTAACTTGACTAGGACTTGGCCTTCTGCCTCCTGCAAAGTTTCTATTGTTAATCAAATTGACTTTAAGTGCAAGTTTTTCAGGCAAATTAGCATTCGCAAAACCAAATTACCATTTCCCCACCTTACAAGGCGCAGTTGAACTTTGCCTGGGCGCTATGGGTTCTATATTGTGAAACTAATTAATATTTCTTTGTGGCGATTGCGTGGTATATAATCACACAATGTTGCTGTTACACAATTGCTCTTAGGTTCATAACTCGCTGCGATATGCGAATTTCTAATGATAGTTTTTCTCATTAGTTTCATGGTAAGAGCTCGATAAGTTTGTATATCCTTTGAAACACGCAGTCTAATTGATAGATGAAATGGCAGAAACTGACATTAAATTATTTAAAACACACAGGCAGGCGAAAGGTAAGCGAAATAAAAATGTCAGCGACAGTTGTGGCAAGCACGAAGCACGTGAAAGGAACAACGCACACACACATACTCACACACACACACACAAACTGGCACAGCTTGGTGTAACTTACAGTTTCAGCACATGCAGCCGCAGCCCCAAAGCCTTGAGACCCTCAATTTTAGTCTCAGATGTGTGGGTGGATGGTCGACCGGGTGAAGGACATAACAAGAACAAGGTGGCTGTCGTTGTCGTTGACGTAAAACTCAGCACGAGCAGTATTATTTTGTTAGCGAGCGGGTTTAAGGACATGTAAACAGATGTAGCATGACATATCAAAGAAAAGAAGCAGGAGTGGAAAATTTTTGCATACTTTGTGGATATTTTGAATGGGGTGGGGGACGACCAATAACAAGAGCCAACTTAAACTTAGTCGAATCTAAATAAATATTAAAGCACAAAAAATAACTTATGACCGGATAATATAAATATCTGCAAAGTTTAAGCAATTTTAACAAATTTTAAGAGACTTTTTGACTGGGAAGAGTATGGTGTAGTAAAAAGCATGATTAAATGATATGGTTGGGCAGCCAGTATGACGGTCAGACGAACGGACATGGCCAAAATGACTTTTGCTCCACTTTATAATTCCCTTTTACCAAGTTTCAATGTGTACTGGATATTAAAATCTACTTGAATTACTTTTACAATTACTTGAATAATTATACCTGTAAAGGGAGATTATTGAGAAATTATAAAAAGTTTAATCTTTTATGTACTTGTAGTTAAAAACGCAACGTTAAGCGGATTTGTGGCATGAGTGCAGTTGTCAAAAGTTTTATGAAATCATTAAACAAGGGAGCACCTTAACGTTGATCACGTGTCACAAGGTGAAATTTCACAAATAATTCGGTCTGTCGACTTTTCTTACACAAAATAAACCTGCCAGAGCTATGTGACAAATTATGAATGCTCACATAATACAAAATTCCTTATTTCTTTTCGACAAGTAGAGGACAATTTAAATAGCAGTACCCAGAAAAAAGTAGAACGAACATCTTAAGAACAAACGCTCTTGAAAAAAAATGTATTCGTTCTTGAACTTTCAAGAATTTCGCTCTTGAAATCGAGCTAAATTCTTTCTCAGCTTGGTGCTTTTAGGCGAGGGGAGTGAGGTACAGAAACTAAGAGGGGAGAGCAAGTACATTTGAGAGAATAGCGTTGAGTCTGCTCTTGCAGTTTTGTATTTTATGGGAGAGGGGTGTGGGGAAGCTATCAAGCGGGGAGCGTAATGGATTGTTGCACTCAGGTTGCTTTGGAATTCCCAACCAGTTATGGCATTGCTGGCATGGAGAGACCTGTGTTCGACTGAAAGATGAAAGACAAAGAGTGATTTTAAATTGGAATCTGTAAAACTCTTGATTTAAGAGTAATCGATCTTATTCTTGAATCTGATGAGCTTTTGATACTAGAAAAAACGTTCTCGGTTTTTGACGATGCTTGTATGCTCTTGCTTCAAGAATGTGCAATCTTGAATTTTGTAATGTTTAGCACTTGATTCAAGAACATTTCTGCTTGATTTGAGAATGATTCGTACTTAGATCAAGTATTGAAGCTCTTGGATCAAGAAAAACGGGATCAAAAATTCATACTTGGATCAAGAAATTAGCTATTGGATAAAGAACTTTCACTCTTATCGAACTATTGATCTCGAAAATTCTTAATCCAAGTATAAAATTCTCTATTTTTTCTCTGAGTGTACAGTTGATGAAAATTTCTGATTCCACAGAGATCGTTGACTTATTGAGTGGGTCGTCTGTAGTTCTGAATAAAGTCAAAGAGCGTTTAAACAATGTGTTTAAGCTTACAGCAGAAGCAAACTCTGTTATTAATGCATCTGTTTTTAACCAAGCGTAAAATTGACATGTCTCTACTGTCTTAGAAAAGATACTTTGCATGGTCGTCAAAGAATCGATATTAAGCCAATCGCTAAAATATGCCATGGCACATGAGAATAAAATGCTCTCAAGAGAACCTATGATTTTGTTGAAACCATTTTGGAAATAGTTTAGGTTTCCACCTAGAAATACACGATCAAACACAAATACTCAATAATCCCCGTTTAAAGGAACATTAAATCAAGTAATTGTAAAGTAATTTTGTAGTATTCACTGAATAATCACAAAAATTTGAAATTCCAAGCAGGAATGCAAACCGGTTCTGAACCGAACCGAACTTTCCTCTAGCCAATGATTTTTATTAATTTGGAAATTTGAATCGTTTCCCGAAGATAATTTTTAAACATTTCGATCGACCCTCTACATATTTAGTGTTTTCGGATCGGTATTACTTTTAAGGATGACCTGACGAAAATTTTACAATTACCCGCCGATATCTTAATTTACCTGTCATCATCCTAAAATTGTTTCTTCATTAGACAATATTTAAATTTTTCTGTGGTACTTCTTAAACTTAATTCAATCTTAATCTTACAATAAGTAAGGGCACTCCTCTAGGAACTGATAGAGGAGTCCTCCCAGGAACAACATTATAAACTTTGGAAATTGCTCTAAGGATTTGAAAGGAATCAAACTTCAAACATCGTCGAAAAGTCAAATTACTACAAAAATCATACAAATTTTATAATGTGTCTTTGTGAACCACTGAACCGAACCGAAACCGCGGTTCATTTAACTCCAAAAACCATGCAACGAACTGAACCGGCGGTTTAGAAACTGTTCGAACCACTGAACCGAACCAGTACTTATTTTCGAGTGGTTTGCATCCCTGATTCCAAGTAACAATTACTAAAAATAGTAATCAGGAATTTGTTGTTTTTAATTATCTGAAAAATTGTAATGGTAGTGGTAATATTAGTTTACAGCTCTGCGCTGTGTACCTGTGGTAAAGAAGATAAAGAGAATGAGAATAAAATTTTGTCCCCACCAGTTTGAGGTTTTTGATGAAAATAAAATGTATTTAGGAACCATATAAATGATACATAATGCTTTGACCTTACAGCCTAAAAGGGCGTGAGTGCCTCCAATTTTCTTACAAGTGAAAGGGACCTACGATTTAACACCGAAGCGGCAAAGTTTGAGAAGCTTTTTCATGGCTAGTTACATCACAGCTGGCGACAACAGCTGGTGAAGGTGACCGAGTATGTAAGTTTTTGGGGCATCATTAATTGAAGGGCCTCATTTTGAGTTTGAAAAGTACTTGGATCATGTGGAGATATTCCTATTCTGAGTCTGTTTCTTTCTTGTTTTTAAAGCCCGATAATACTGACAGAAAGCTTTGCGTACTTCGAAAATTAGTTTGATTTAAGTATAGCGCACTTGCTGGTAAGAATTTTAGACTCAGTTAACTATCAAGCTCGGGAGTACTGAGTATCAAAAGGTATCAAATACTTGATTTTTTCTGTATGAATACGCTTCGTATTTCGCATTGGTAGGCATTAAACTACAGTAAAATAATCCCAAAATAGATTTTCGTTAGTTGCTAAAGTATCTCACATTTACCTCGTTTATACGCGTGTTTCAAATACCGAAACAGGCAACCTAGTGTGTAGGGGGTGTCATATGAAGAACGAATTACTTTGTGTCAGGGCTGCAAACAAATATCTGAGAGCAGATTTGAATTCGGCGTAAAATTTTACATTGGAATCTATTGTTAAAGGTCCCGGACACGGAAACTTTGCAAATTTTGAGACAAAGTGTATATTTTCTCCAGATAAAACTTCCCGAGAGTTTTAATCGCAATTTTTAACAAAATGGATCATTTTGAATTATGACACTGTTCAAGAAAATGAAAAGTACACTCAAAAAATGTATTCTCTAGATTTTAAAAATTCGTCCTAAAACTATTTTCTTATCTTAATTTAAAGAAAATTTCTTTATTTTATACAGATTTTTCTTAAATTTAAAAAAGGCAACCCAAAAAAGTTTTTAGAAAATAGAAATAGAAAATAAAATTTATAAATTCGGACTATTTTTTCTTATATTTAGGGTAGTTTTTCCAGATTTTTTCCAAATTCTTTCTTAAATTAGAATCTATTAAATTCTGAAAAGGTTTTTTCAAACCTAAAAAATGCCTTTCTACTACTAAGAATATATTATTATATAGTAAATATTTTCTTAATATCAGAAAATCTCTTATTATAAGAAATGTTTTTTCAAAAATATATGGTGAATCACAATTTGACCCCTCTTTTTAGTGGAGTTTCTAAATTTAAGGGCGATTTTGTTGTGTTTCTTATTCAATTGTATTTTCGTAAAGAAATCTGTATAGATTTTTTTAACAAGTTGATTTTAACATCGTGAACAGAAATTCAAAGGCTGATTCATCATCTTCAATAAAGCTCCTACACGGTTATTTATTCGTTTACCTTACAGGTATCTAGAAGATATAGACGATTTTAATCGATACAATTAGCCCCATCCGAAAGGTTACAGCCACAGCCTACTCGCGGTAGGCGCGCACTAACGAAGCAGGACTTGGAGCGACTCCCACTCACTGAAGTGGTTCCCACGGCAAGCATCAACTTAAACCAGGTCGGCCCCTTGCTCGATCCTCCAACAGCAGAAACCCAGGGCACTCAAGCGAGACAGCCCCAACATGAAGCGCCGCAGCCACCCCCCAAGAAAAATGCTTTTATGAATGAAGCACATACTCATGAAGAACGCGGGCGGGTGAACAATACCAGCAAACTAAGGAGCCACGCGTTCCAGAAACAAATAAAATCCCTTAAAACTGAGAGCTACGCATGTCCAATCATTTCAGGAGAGTTCACGGCTATGATTATTTGCCATACGAAATCAAAATTTCGAACAAAGCCTCAGTTCATTCATTTACGAAAACAAGATTAAGAAGTCTCTGATTCCTATTGACAATTGGATATATCTAAACTAAAGTACATTTCAGAATATTTTCAACAATACAAATGTGTCATGAAGGGTAGTGTAGAAGTGTAGTGTTCGCAACTTCAAATCATCACTTTTAACATATCATCATGGTCTTTAATAAGGAATCAAAGTAACTTTGTAGTGTGGAATATATAAGCCACTATGAAAATGCCAAATTTACATAGACTCTTTTTTTCAGCAAAAATTTGGCATTTCGGAAGTGACGAAAGAGGCCCGCTTAAGTTACAGCAATTACACCAACTCAAAAAAGTAAACTTCAATATTTAAATGGAAGATGGAGAAGGACAATTTCATTAGATTATTGTCAAGGTTTTTTTTTCATGTAAAAGGACCAGTCACTGAGGGCTAAATTGCAGTCTCATTATTTACAGCTGACACCGTTTTCGGGAAACAAACTACCTGATGTCGAAATACACACATTTATCATTCACTTATCACCAAACACACCACCACATCTGGCCTGACCTTGCGAACTAACGGAGTAGGTAGTTCACGGTCCTTTGAATAAAAAAGGTGCATAGTGAAATGCTGTGTTTGTGTGTGTGATCCAACAAGTCATCGATATTAATTCAATAAACAATGAAAGCACAACACAATGGGTAGCTGTGTTAGACTTATCCACAACTCCCCTTTTATACTTACACATTTGGTTTTTTGTTTTGGTGAAAAATTTCCATTCAAATTTCGTAAAATTGCAAACATAGCTACAAATCAGCATATTCGATGAGGAGGCGCACACACGCTCAGCCGACAAGGGTAAACAACTTCAGCTACATGAGAGGATAACATTCGGTTTTCGATTTAAAATTCGTCATTTATTCCTCCACTTGTTAAGCATGTGACAAACGCAAATCCGGAAAGTGTGCTACAGTTTATGGGAAAGCCTATTATGAATGCTAGAATCACGCACACTGGGAATCAGTTGTCGCCGTTTTTTGAGTGGGTGTTTGTGTTGTTAATGGAAGACAAACGTTATCGGATTCAAACACCGTCAGCCGCCTAAAGGCAAGTAGATACAAAAAACTAGACAAAAACAGAATGTTTTCCGCAATTTCAATTTGTTTACAACATTCATGGGCAAGCGAAATCTGTTGGTCGTTTAAAAATTGCATTTATCCAAAGAATTCCAACTCATAGTTGCTTCTTTCCCATTAGCCATGCAGAAAGCCAAACAATGAGGTCAAAAATATCAAATGCACCATAGAACTTTTCGCTTGTTTGCTGGTCAAAAGTAATTTTTAAGGTGTTCAGCATGAAAATGTTATAGATGTGAATTTGATTGAACCCTCTCATTTTTAAGGTACTTAAGTCGATTTTTGCTTACGAAAGACAATTAAATGTTAATTAGAAATAATAAAAATTTAATTTTGGTATTTTTTTTTTAAACACTTAAATAATGACAATTTAACGTTTTACCAATCAAATGAACCCCAAAACTTTTGTTAATTCTGATGCTGATAGATTGTACCATAACGTGGAATATATCCCATGGTGCAACATTTTTGGTTTAGCCAAGTCAACGGCAAAAGAATTTGCTGGAGACAAATTGCTCAAATTGGGTGCAAAGGCAAACAAAAAATGAGCAAGCAGAATGAATGCCACTGACTGTGCCCTGTTGCAAGGGAGAAATATAAAGCGTGGTGCCTGGCCAGTTATTCTTGTGGACTTAGTCCCTCAGAATTGGTCAGTGCCACTCTTTGGACAATTCTAGCTCTAGTTTTGTGTTATTCTCTGGTTGCCTTATTAGCTGTAATTATACCCTTGATTTGCGCACCGTGGGACTAGTTACGCCACATTCTGGTCACTAAAAATCTAAAAGTCAGTGAATTGTCGATGCCTGGCTGCTATACCGAGGAAAAAGAGGTCAATCCAAAACCAAGATGGAAATTCTTCGAGAGTGGAACACATCTTAAGCATTTGTTTCTTTTTTTTTGTTTTTCCTGAAGGATGTTGGAAGCAAAATTTCATGAAATAAATGCAGCAGTAGAGTGGTTATAATATACTACCTTTAGATCGCAATAAGGAAATCTTCAGTACAAAAATAGCACTATCCCAAAAGTTAAAATTAAAAAGTGTTTTAAATAGACTTTTGTAAATTCTTTTATCTAACCAATTTTGATTGAAACGGTTGAGCATGGTACTAACATTGATTTTTTTAAAATTGCCAAAATTCAATATCTTTGGTTTTCGTGTTTCAAACCACTATTTCGAAGTCAGCTTCAATCTGAATAATTAAATAAAAGATACATTTTAATTTCTCGAAAAGTTTTACACACTTAGATTTTAGATGTTGCTTGCTATTTGTTGGTTTATGTGACAGATAGCTCTATGTAGAAGATTAGAAATCGGCCCCTAGAAGTATTTAAAGCCTGTGACTAAAATTAGTGTACTCTTCTAAAACTAAGCTGCAAATACTAATCAAACAGTATCCAAACGACTGTTTTAAAATAGGGAACCTATCGAACACATCCGTGAGGCTTTTATCACTTTTTAAATAATTTATTCGCCAATCAAGCTCCACTTCACCCGCTTCATTAACTTTAGTTTCAACTGTTGAAACCAGGGCTGCAAACCAAAAAAAATTCGGATCTCCGGCTCACTGGTTCGAACCGAAATTAACCAATGGTTAAGGAAATTTAAGGTTCCAGGATTTTGGGAGAAGGTTTTGGTTCGAACCTTGGTGCAGACCATGCGATTTATAATTTTAATAATTTTTGTGTTCAATTTTTGGTTATCTATAACCATTCATGTGTTCTTAAATATATGGGTATTATGAGAATATTCAATATATATAATTAACTGTTAAGTAATATTCATTTTGGAGTTTTGGTAAAAAAAATATTGCCAATGAAATGTTAGATTCTTTCTTTGGACAATTATTTAAAAAACTTGAGAACAGAGGCTTTTATTTGTGGAAATTTTATAAGTAATTCTGAACGTTTTTCTTGATTTGTTATTTAACTTTCCTGCCCATTTTAGGCATCATTCGCACTAAACCAAACATATAACAGATAAAATCGCTTGGCAGAAGGTCAAGATTCTGATGTCTATCTTTTTTTGAACCGAACCGATATTTTAGGTTCGAATCAGGCTCGGGTTCAACTTTAATTCGTAATGAGGTTCGGTTCAAGGTTCGGATCGTAGTAATCTGAAAGTCGGAATTCCGGGTTAGAAGGCTAAGATTCAATAAAGATAAAGAAGTACTACAGAAAACTGAAAATAGTCTTCACTGGAGGACGACAAATCAGCTATCAACTTTTAAGAAAATATTGCAGATTCATGACACATATATTAAGAAATCGGCGAGTAATTGTAGAAGACTTACAGTATTACATGTTGTAAAATATGTGACAAGTCATCCTGAAAGGTTCCATGGATCCGGCATCGCTAAGAATGTAGAGGGACGAAACGAATTCCCAAATTAATAAGTTTCATCGGCTAGAGAAAAGTGATTCACGGCTCTTCAAGCTCGTATAAAATCTGAACCGAACCGTTTTTCATAGAGGTTTTCGTTTGAAATCGTTTCAGATCAGAACCGGCTTGCATCCCTGGTTTAAAGTTATACGAAGGCAATACATGACTTCTAGACGGCTAAGCCTTCTGTTTTATGTAGCATATTCTTAAGCTAATATTATTTTAGTCTACTTCAGAAAATGCCATCGGATTTTAAGCTTTTTTTGTTTTTGGTACAAAAATCAGGAAATTTTGCTTATTTTTAGAGATGATCAGATCCAAAATATAATTTACTTAAATAAAAGCATATGCTGATATAGGCTAAAAATAGGTCAAACAAGGTTAAAATAGGTCAATACAGACGTAAATAAGCAAAATATGCTTTTCTCGAAATGCCATTTTTAAATCCGACCTTATATTGGAAACGTCGAAAATACAAAACACAAGAAAGTATATTCTCTGAAGAGTCCTGTAAATGGTTTATAGCGAACTGTTCAGAGCACAAATATAGTAAATGCTTCGTGTCGTACCATACTTTCGATTTGCGTACGCATAAGAAAGAACTGATTCTGCGTATGTGTTCACATAAGTTCTGAAAAGTTTTCACTGAAATTGTTTTTACATTTTACTGATTTGTCAATAGCAGAAAATGGGTTTGAAAAATTCTATTTGCTCCGGTCTATTCTCTGGTATTCCATGCCATCGATGGTATTTAACACACCGTGCTTAAAATCTAAAATTGGGATCTTCTTTGTTCGGACGTTTAGATTCGTTGCATTTGCGTACTAACCAGTATGTTATGCTTTTTATGATTGGTACCCTTGTTTTGAGCCTTGCATAAAATTCTTATGTAGATGTGACGACGCCTACTTGGAAGCACAAATTTACTCTGAAGATATGTAAAAGAATATGACATATTGGAAGCATATTGGAATATGTCTTACTTTTACATATTTTGAGAGTAAATGTGTGTTAGGTAAAAAAATGCCGAAATATTCTCAAATATGTGTGACGAAAATAGGTAAAAAATGCAAAATGAATGAGGACTCAAAATAATATACTTTTCATGAAACAAATTTGTGTCCAATCAGATATTTTGTGTGACAGCCCATTAAAAATAAGGTTTTACCTGAAATTCGATGTCTAGCCATTAGTCGTCGCTTTTTGAAAGAGACTGCTCTACTTCTTTCACAAATTTGCAACCACAAACATCGATTCGATAAAAGATTAAACGGGTCAACGATGATTTAGGTATATCACACTTATGTTTATAATTTCCAATGTTATCCAATAAAGTACGTTTAAATTATACTAAAGTCGACAAATTTACACATGGCTTAATGCAATGGAACACCCAAGACCACAATATTGCAAAAAAAAACTTATTTTAGAAAATATGGCGGTATATTCCAAAGGTTGAAATTTTAAAATTAAAACGTTCCCGTGTGCCATTGTACATTCATTAGGTGCATGTTCATGAGCCTCGTCCGGACACAAATGTTTCCGTAGCTGAGGTAAAAGCAATGCCTGCCTTTTTCTGGCTTATTTTGCTGTCAATGGTTAGGCAATTATTGATGTAAGTGATGCATAAAACTCAAACTATCGTCGCCATGGATAGTTTAAGGATAAAACAATTTAGTTTTCAGCAAAAAGGCTTTGTTCAGTAGAACTAAATCATGCTAGTTCTAGAATTTACCCTGTTCGCACTTCCTATTAGATGGAGTAGCCAAGCCCATAGAAATATTTTGTCTGCGCTGAACGCATTGTTCGTTCGTTCGATGGCAAAAGGATGGCGGCAGGCATTTAATGAGGGTATAGTCGATACGTGTAATTTGGTAGCTTTAAAGAATTGCACGGCCGTTCAATTGCACAGCCAAAATAACAGACCCTCTAATGTCTGCACGTATGCGCAATCCATTCACTAGGCGGTATTTGAACGTTTATTTCCATTTTAATTGCAAATGTCAGCACCATGTTTATTTCTAGGCCACACAAATATTTTTGGTAATGAGCATTTGGTGCATTGCATCGTGCAAAATAACATCAATGAACCAGTTTTCGGTTGCCGTTTAAAGACCTTAAATTCGGGTGCTGAATGTGTTCTACAATTCTGGCTTTTTTTCCGTTTCATTGTTCCATTCTCGGATTAACATGCAAGCGGGTCGCGGTTTATTTGCGTTTCGTCTCTTTTGGCAGGCCTTTTTTCACACAAACACACAGGAGCACAAGAGTTGGCCAGTCTGGTCCTCCAGTTGTTTGTGTGCAATTTCATTTTTCTTCTTGTTTCATGCTTCTTTATATTTTGGCTCACTTGACTTTCGTCTATTTTCCAACTCGTTGAGGCCGCAAGTCATCATCATTAGCCTTGTGTGCGTGTTTATGTGTGTATGTGTGCGAAATTAGCTTTAAGAAGCGCCAACTGCACTAACTGTTAAATGTTGCCCTTAACCACCCTCAACCGCCCTCAACCACAGCCTCTTACATTTCCACAAATGCCGTCGCACATTTCCGTAATTTTTTTAATTAAAGCATAATTTATTTATTAGTCGCCTTTCCCGTGCTCGAAAAGTTGAAAACAATTTCATTTAATTAAACGCAGCAGAAAGCAGAAGTTGCCCAAGACGTTTGTGGGCCACGAACCTTGAATGGCTTTGTGCTTTGGATGTTTCGTTTTTGGGCAAGTTTAATTGCAAAATGCAATCGTATTGCCTTTCTTGCGTCTTTTAAATTAAGCCTGTAAATTCGGCTAAGTTCGTAGTTTTCGCATCTTTAATGATCCCCGGCGAATTTAATATGTTTTGTAGGGAAGCTACAAGGCCAGGGTGAGATGGCTCAGTCTGTTCAGGATTCCTGACATGAAATTCATTGTTTTGGGACCATTCTGCTGCGGATCTGTAGGGCTGCAAAGACGGTACAACCGTGTGTTGGCTAAAGTGGACCCTAGATAAAACGAGCGAGAGCGTACTTCCACCCAGAAAACTGTACATCTGTTAAGGATACGCAGTTGGGATGCGGGAAGAGAGGTACTACCGTCCTCGGGCAATAATACTTGCGATCTCTATTGGTGGTAAACTCCTGGCATACTGTGTTCGGTTTCTGAGACCGATAACTAGCCAGCAAACATTTTATCATATTTTTGATCACATTCGAGCCTTTTTTGAATCCTCGATCTGATTAAAATAGTCAAAGATGGGCTCGTTTTCTGATCGTAAATTATACTTTTGTCGGGAGAAAATGGTACCCTAGCAGCGACACTTCGTGAAGAGTCATTTTTTAACCGTTTTTCTGAACACTTTTGACTCAAATTCGAGTCACTTAAGAGTCTTTTTTTAGCCGTATTTCACTAAACCACATTATAAGCATATTCATGTGACATTTTCGAGTCTCAATTAATAGCATATGATTGGCATCTCGTTTTGATCATCAAAAGGAGTCGGAAAAGACTCATCAAGGCGATTTTTATAATAATGATCTTCCAAATGTTGGGTGGGTAGCGACTCTGATGCTTTGGCCTGCTCCGTTCTAAATCGTCGGTTATATAAACGGTACTACCGCTCACTAGTTTGTGCACTCTCTGACTAATAACGATATCTCTGACTGGCAGCGGTAATTCTGACTGGCAACGGAACTACGGGGGCGGATACGCAAGGGAGGCCATTTATACATTATCAGATTCGATTGTTGCTGCTGCCAAATGCCTGGAGGCCAAAGCTGCGCTGTTCCCAGCAAAACATTTTTATGTAATTTTTGATCACATTCGAGTCTTTATCGAGTCCTTAATCTGATTTAAACAGTCATAAACTCGCTCGTTTTCAGAAGAACGGGTGAAATACGACTCTTTAAGAAGAGTCGCAGCTCGGGTACCATTTTCTCCCGACAAACGTATCATTAACGATCAGAAAACGAGCCCATTTTTGACTATTTTAATCAGATGGAGGATTCGAAAAATACTCGAATATGATCAAAAATATGATAACATGTTTGCTGGGTATTTCGTCTGTGTGTTGGCATTGTTATCGCTGTTAGGGATGGGTCATGGGTCTTTGGGTCAGTATCTCAGATTTCGTCCTTTTTTTTTGCGTAACTTAAATTAATTAACGCTCTCCGTGTGCTTGATTAACTAAGTCTAGGTTTACAACTTAATACTAGGAAAATATGACATCGTCACAGTTTTGTATTTAAAGTTAACTTTAAGCCACCAGGCAACAACTAGGCCCCTAATCAGGTTCTTCATTCCCCTGCTCTCTCAACATGTGTATAGGTTTGTTTATATGTGAGCGTGTATCTATCCGCATGGCTAATATAAAACTAAAATAATAAATGACTAAAACGTGACTTGACATTCAGTCTCTGTAAAATCTTTTCTTGGGCAGCTGCTCCACAAACTTCCATTTGTAAAGTGCGTTTTTTGAGTCACTGTGCCATATTGCGCAGTTTTGAATGCGTTGCTTCAAAGAGTAGCAAATACTACAACCAGTTGGCTAAATTCAGTTGCCATAAAGTAGTCAACACACCATTTTAGCTATAAACTTAACCAGAGCAAATCAAACGACTCTTGTATCTTCACTCATACTATCGATCCCGACCTCCATTCAAAGCAATTTTTCTGTTTATTCTTTCCCCAGATCCCGTAATTCTATAATTACAAGCATAAGTCTTTTTTCAAGCCTTCAATCATCAACATAAATTTTGAAATGCTGGTCCATCTTCGCCGGGTAGGTGTCTCCTCTCCTTTTTACAAAACGAGAGCGAAGGTTAATGTCCGATTTTGATATACCCTATATACTCTGGGGAATCAATGTTTAATAGCCTCCCTTATGTTAGTTAACAGAGCATTAACATTAATGTAAGCATATCGCCATGTTGGCATGTGGAGTAATCTGACCTACAAGTATGCCTTGTATTTTATAGCCCTTATAAACTCTGTCGTTTATTAATTTGATAGATTGGGTGATTTTTTAGCAGCTTTCGGATTTGATTAAAAATAAAACACATAAAATTCAGAAAATTAAGGACATCTTTATTCGTTTAATAATGATTTCACGTAAATGTTGACCGCAGTTGCATCCAAATGGTTCATACGCTGGGAATTCAATATTCAATTCAATTCTTCAATATTGGCTTCCAGTGCATCAACTATTGCGGGATTGTCGCTATGGATATACAAAAGCCCTAACATAGCCCCACACAAAATAGTCTGATACCCGTTAGATCGCACGATCTAGCGGCCAATTGACCGGCCCCAAACGTGAAATAAATTGTCAGCTCTTTCATTTTGGGCAAAAAAAAGTTTGTAATCAACGCACGTTAGCGTTCTTCATTCACAGTAGTGTTGGGTTGTTCATGAGTAAGTGAACAAAAATGAGTTGTTCACTAAACAGAGCAAGTAAACTTGTTCTTCATAAAATTTTCATTTTTGTTCAGCTTCTCTTGTTCTGTTTCTCTTACTCTGTGAGTTGTTCAGTATCTAGCTCAGAAATTTGTTCAGAGAGGTATAATAATAAGGCGAAATGTAAATATTGCAGCTATAGTTTAAGTTGTAACTCACAAAGCAATCTTAGCCGCCACCTTAAAACCAAGCTCAGAGAAAAATCTTATATTTTACATTTTGTTGTAAACATCAACTGAACATCTGAGCGCTTTGACTGAGTTCACTCACTTTGAAAAAAAAAAAACAACAAGTGAACATGTTCAGTGAACTGAACCACCTTTACCCAACACTAATTTACACTAGCGTTTCTGCCTTCGGCATCTTTAAAAAACTACGGTCCAATGATGCCACCGGCCTATGATCCACACCAAACAGTGCATTTTTCGGGATGCATTGGCAGAGTTTGCAAAGCTTCTGGCTGCTTTTCACCCCAAATACGGCAGTTTTGTTTGAAGACATCTTCAATTAACTAGAAATTAATTTTGAATGAATTTGGATAAAAAATTGAATAATCTGCAAGCATTGCGCTGGCAAATCGGTTCATGGTTAAATATTAGAAAAACTGAACACATTTCAGAGTAGCAAATGACACAGAAACAGCTGAGCTGCCAAAAACAGTGTTCTCAAAAAAAAATTGCTTAAAAAATAACCCTTTAAACCAATAACAAATAGGGAAAAATCGTGTTCAGAAAACATGATTATTTCATCTCAAAGTAAAAACAGAATGTTCCGAATGTTCTTGAAATGAGCCCAATTCAGCTCAACACTGAAAAGTAGAAGTAGCCATTCAGATGTGCGGCTGCAGAAGTGAAAAATGGTTCTTGAAATGACAAAATCCGATCATGATATGTTTTTAACAACGTAAGTGCTCAGACCACTGCTCTCAGTTTTTTTCCTCTGTGTAAGAAAATGCTCAGTTTGTTATTTGCTGCTGCAGTAGATTCTTAAAGCGAACTATTTTTGTTCAAGAATGCAATATTCCTAGATTGAATACCAAGGTTCGAACCAAGGCCTTGGGCTCAATGCATCAGAAATAGAACACTAATCTTAGTGAGTACGAAACTCGACTTTTCAAAACTAGCAGCTTTGTTAAACTGAATTCAAGTTGAAAAATTGTTTAGAATTTAGGTGAGCCCCTACCCAACTATCTTAACGTGGAAGTTGTTAAATAATTGTAGTGTGGTTTTGATATACAAGCTGTACAACAAAATAATTAGCTTATTGGTCATCTAATTGAAATAGCAGCTCTCTAAACTCAACAACTTCCATTACAAATTAATGTTTCTATCCTTTATTTCCAAAGCCGTTGCTTTCGTTTCACTGTGCTCGCATAGATTCTTGAAAAAATCTTTGAGTTTGTCAATGTAAATCCAAAAACTTTACGTTTGTTTCAAAATCTCAACAAAACTTTAGCTTATGTGATTTTTTTAAACAGAAAAAAAAACCTTTTAAGCCCAATTTAAAAACCATTAAAATATTCATTTATTCAATTAAAAATTTAATTAAAAAATCATACGCATTAAATCAAACCACAAGAAGTACAGAAGCGAAACATACAAAATATTGGCGGTAAATCTTGTCACATATACAAAACAGTGTTTGACATCTTTAGTCGCTTATATTCTAGAATAATCCTTAACATTTGTATAAAGATTTTGATCGGATATATATCTTTATAGTTGGTTAAATTTATACAATCAATAGACTACAATCATATTCGATCGAGCCTATTTAGTTTTCGCTTGCTAATAATTAATTATCTAGAGAACTAACTAAATGGACAATTCTGGACAATGGTTGAACCCAATAACCCGCTCTTTCATATTCTCCCAGCTGACTTCAGCAAAACTTTGTTCATCTTACGAGTCTGGGCAAGTTGGCAAAGTTTCGTTGTTCTTTGTCATCAGCTGAGCGTTACACTTCCATGCTGGGCCTTGGCATCGATTGATTTCAGGGCAAATGATTTGCAGCACACAAAACTACGAGCCGAATGCAATGCGGATACCAATGCCACCTGGATTGGGTCTAATCGCCTCAAGTCGATTCGCTGGCGCCGTACAGCAGATTGTCCAATTTCAATTTGTTGATCTTATCGCCGCGTGCTCCATGTCCTGGCCGTCCCCAGAACGATTCGAAGGTGTCGAAGTGCTGGTTGCAAAGGTCTCGATCCAGCTGCTTGGAAACGGAGACGGAGCGACGCTTTTGGGATATTTGAACATTCAAGTCGTGCAGATAGCGCATATCGGCGGCCGTTTGTATCCTGCATGGGCGGGCGTTGATTGGGTTTGGGATTTTTGATTTGGTTGTGGGGTTCATAGAAGATTGGTATTATGATTTGGTTTTGGTGTGGTTTGGTGAGATTGGGTTTGCTCTTTTGGTTGCTATACTTTCACTTGGATTACAATGGATAGTTTCTTGCTGAATGAGCGGCAAAAGAAGTGGGGTAGAGAAACCATTAACAACACAAAATGACAGACCATAAAGATGGGGGTGGGGGCGAATGGGGTTTTCAAAATGGCGCAGAGCAAGCAAATGAGAAACGGAACTGATGGGGGGCGGAAATGGGGGATATGACCTAGCGGATGTGCAGGGTCAGCCGCTTGAGGCAGCAGCCCGTGGACGTGACTGGGGGGCAATTGCAACTGCAACACGGCAGCTTGGGCGGCCGCTTCATGTGGCTGATGTTCTTGATGATGCTGTTGATGCACTTATGGTTCTTGGTCTTGTGCTTGGATGCGTACCTATCATGCGAGGGCGTCCTCTTGGTTACATCTGTGCTGGACAGGCTAATGGGCCGGTGCATGCCACGTCTGCGTGCCAGCAGGGGCACCAGCTCCACGCCGCCTCCTCCAGCTGTGCTGGCATCGGGCGTGGCAATACTGGTGACTGTGCCGGTGCTGCCCGGACAATGGCCACGGGCCAGGCGTGGACACAGTTTGACTGGCTTACATTCTTGTGGACTTAAATGATGCACTATCTTGGGTGGCGGACCTGGTGGTCCTGGTCCCTTCCTAAGCGGCGGCACAGGCTTCAGTGGGCTGTTCGTGGAGGTACAGGTGCAGGTGCATTGCTCGCAGCAGCGAAGCGGCTTGGCCGCCTTGCTGGGTTTTGATTTGCGGAATGTGTTCTTCTCTGCCGGCGTAACGGGATTGTCCTGATCCAGTTCCTTGAGCATTTCCTTGTTAGTCCAGCCCTGAAAGAGAATTGCTTAAGATTAAAGTGGTTTGAGTCTTGGCTAAAATTAATATAGCAGCTCTCTTCCGTCCTCGAGCCGGCTCGATCACAGACATCGACTAATAAATATACGGAAGAGGATTCTTCTTCTGCTACTATTCTCTGAGTGTTTACTCCACCTACCAAAGATTTCATAAATGTATGGCCCACTTCCTTGGGACTGCGCCAGGGTTTGCCCCCCGGACCAGCCTTCCCCCAGGGCTCCTTGCATGGCTAGTAAAATGGTCGGATAAAATATATAACAAATTAGTAATGTCACGAACTCCAAGGCGTAATAAGTGCCGCTCACCGGCTTTTCCAGTTTGGCCTGCAGACGCTTCTTCTGTGACGCCATCTTTTCCTGCAGCGGGCAATGTGGCTCGCTCTCACTTACGACAATCTTGTCGAGCAGCGGCTTACCCTTGCAGGGTGGCGAGGGTTTGTATCGCAGCTCGATGTCCACGTGTCCTTTATTGCGAAACGACATTGATGGATGTTCTTTCAGCTGAATCTGTAGGCTCTCACCGTTCCCGCTCTTGGCCAGTCCAACTCCCATCCCGCCGCCTGGCTTATGGGGTATCTCACGTTCACAAATCGTTACGGTGCTGCTGCGAGGTCCGCTCTCTTGGAGATGGTGCACGGAGTGAGCATGGCCCAGACGACCGCCTGGTGGCGGTCCCGGCGGCGGATGATGATGATGATGATGATGGTAAGCCGCCAATGGATTATTTTGACACTTTTTTTGAATGGTGAAGTAATCGTTGTAGCGACACGGTTGCAGTGAGTTTATGCGGTGGGCGGTGGTCTGCGGACAAAAGGGTAAAACGGCTCTGACATTCATCCAAAGAGAAGCTTTGAGCTTACACTTACCACAGTGGGCGTCGAGTGAAGGCCAACGGCTGTGATGTCCTTGCGGCGTACCTCCATGTTTGGTGCCCCGCCGCCCGGACGTCCCCAAGGGCAGTGTTGCAGGAAGAGATCGTAATACTGTGGAAAGGTTAAAGATATTTACTTAGAGCTTGCACTGTCTACAAAATCTGAAATCAGAAAATAAACCAAGATCTTTGTACTTGAATTAAGTACAAACGGTGTCAATAGTACGATAAGTATGAAAATACTTGATTTGACCACAAATTTTTGTATTTCAAGTATTTTCCAATCCCGAAAGAAACTGCGTAGACTGTTTTTGGTATATATTGAGTATATTTTTAACTATTTTAGAATCTTTTTGATCGTAGTTTTAGCTTATAAGTCAAGCCCGGTTATCTCTTAAAATATGTACAAATCGTTCGTTCGTAAGTCCAGTACTTTCTAAATGAATACTCTAATTATTTATATTAAGTTTAAACTTAAATACACCGTTTAAAAAAACAAACATTGTTATTTATATAGAGAGGTCGAAAATATGTCACTCAACTGATGAGGTGTTACAAAAACAACTGTTATTTTGGGACATTTTGAAATATCTCACACAACAGAGATAATGCCTTATTTGTTGAGTTGTAATGTCTCGCTCAGTGGGAAACACATACTTTCAAATCAAAGACACTTATTTTTGAGACAAAAGAAATAAGTGTCTTTTGCTCATAACTTGCCTTTCGTTCATCCGATGTTCCCCAACTCTTTGACCGATCAATAAATAATGCTGATTACTATATATCTCCAGAGAGTTCGAACCATCTATCTGAAAAACTGTAGGTGATATGAGGTTTCTTCTAGCTCTTTCTACCTCTGAGATGTGATTGTTTATACCGACAGACGGACGGGAGGACATCGACTCGGCTGTCGATGCTGATCAGGAATACATATACTTTATTGGGTCGGATATGCATCCATCTGGCTGTCACATGCGTTTGAACAATCTTAATACACTTGGTGGTTTGCCTTTGGTACAGTGAATATTTTAAAACGGGTAAATAAAAAAATAGTATAAATCATTGTCCAATCATATCCACCACGTAAATGGAAACTAATAGAATAATTCCACTTATTGACATCCACTTTTGTTTTTCTTTTATTCTTTAAGCTAGGTACGGAGATGCTGAGAATTTTCTCGCAGCGTGAATTGTTTCATTATTCTCAGAGCGGCCTCTGAGACTGTAGTGTGACCAGAAAACAACAAAGTATCACTAAATCTGAAACGGTCAGCTTGCACTGGTCAGCTGTTGTTTGTTTATAAAACGAGAGCGTAAGTTAATACCCGTTACTCAAGGCAATTAGTGTTGCGGCTCAGATAAGTATGCAACGTTTTTTGAAACAAACTTGATCTACCTACAGACAATACTAGCTTACATCTAAAATTTGGTTGCTCTAGCTCTTCCCGTCTCCAATATCTATGTGTTCATACATACGGACGGACGGACAGACAGACGGACATGGCTATATCGACTCGGCTATTGATCCTGATGAAGAATATATATACTTTATGATATCGGAGATGCTTCCTTCTGGATGTTACATACTTTTGCACAAACTAATAATACTCTATGTACCTACGGTACAGAGTATAATTAGCTTATTATACCCGTTACTCGTAGAGTAAACGGTATCGAATGAAGAAGATCAGATGAACGGTTTTCGAGTTATGATCAAAAGAAAAATTTTCTTGGTACAGAGTATGTTATAGTCGGGCTTGACCGACTTTCTTTCTTGTTTTTTTATGAAAATGTAAACTGGAAGACTCTTTGATGAATGCATGGGGTCATGGGGTCATTTTACATGGTGCTGGAGGAGGAGGAGCATTTATGGGTTGTGCAAATGTTATAAAATGAGCTGTTCGTCCTCCGTAGAGTTCTCCAACTGACTTTTGTATTGTTTTTTTGTGTTTTTTTGCTTACATTTTTTTTTTCTCGTACCTCTGGCAATTATCAAACATGTTTGATAATTTCATTGACCCCCTGCGAGAATTTATCAGCTGTTTGGCCAAAAATCGAGTTATCAGGTCTTGCTCATTCTCAGAGCAAATTTGTGTTGTCTCCGTACCCGCTCTGAGAATTTTGTGCAGCGCATTCTCTGAGCTATGTAATTAGATGGGCTCCAAAAATATTCTCAGCGTCTCCGTACCTAGCTTCAGCATAAATTTGTATGCAGCTGAAAGCAGCGCTGCTACTGCGCTGCAGCAGCGAACAGTCTTTTGATCATAACTCGACAGCCTTTCATCTTATCTTGGCGGATCGATAAGTTATCCTGATTCCTAAATATGTGTAGAAGGAACAAACTCCCTATCTTTAAAGCTGTGGTTATACTTTAATATATATTCTTGATCAGCATGACGAGCTGAGTCGATATAGCCATGTCCGTCTGTCCGTTTGTTTCAATGCTATCTCCTCCGTCAGTCTTAAAGCTATCCCGGCCAAACTTTGCACAAAGTCTTTTGGTACAAATACGCTGCACATTTGTCGGAACCGGCTGGATCGGATGACTATAACATAAAGCTGCCATAATAACAATCGGTCGAAAATCTAGTTCTAGTGAGAAAAACTTGTTTGTTTTCAATGCAAACGTCACGAAACTCCGTATTTACTAGTTTTAATGCTTCTCCATGATTCTAAATTTGGTCGAAATCTAACTTCTATATGGTATAGCTGCCATAGAAAAGAAAGGTTAGAAAAATAGTCTTAGTAAAAAAAACTTTTTTGTTTTCAATGTAAAACTTTGTAAAATTGGCATATATATGTTTCTTAAGCTTTCGCACAATTCTTCAAAGTTTTGTCAAAATCGGATGACTATAGGTTATAGCTGCCACAGGGATGTTCGGTTTAGAAACTAGTTTTAGTGAGAAAAAGTTTTTGTTTTCAGAGCAAACGCCTCCATACTTTGTATTTCTTAGTTTGCTATGATCTTCCATGATTCCACTAAGTTTGGTCGAAATCGGACATCTATATAGTATAGCTGTCATAGAAAAGTAGAGTCAGAAAAGTAGTTTTATTGAGAAAAACTTGTTGGATATGTCCTTCAAATACGTCAAAGGTATACGTCAAAGGTATACAAACTTCGGCCGAGCCGAAGTCAACTTTCCTCTACTTTTTAAATGTAAATTTTAAAAAAAGATAGTCTTGAAGCAAAATTTGAAGTCTTGTCCGTTTTCAGCCCGCGGCACAAAAATATGAACAATGATGGTCTTCGAAGTTGTTTATTTATTTCCAAGTGTACAAAGTGCAAGTCGTGATTATGAAGTTGAATTATCCTCTATCGATTTCATGGTAGCCTATTTATGCCTCAGTCTCAGTTGAGTGTGCCACTCCGTGTGCGCACTGTTATTTACGGAAATTGGCGAAACACCCCCTTCCCTGATTGCCAGAGTCTTTGTTTTGTAGGTTGTTGTTATAGTTGCAACGAGGAGCAATTTTGCTTCACCCATATTTGGGACGGCCCGTAACTCAGTTGCAGCCGCTTTATGGCCAAATAATCAGCCAGAGTTCAGTCACGCAAGGCAGTCAGAGCTCAGTGAGTGCCTAACTTGGTTCTGGTTGGGACACTCGTTTTGATTTGATTACTGAAGTCAAAATTGTCAAAGGGTTTGTTGAACCAAATACCTCATGGATTTATTACATGTGGCTTGGCGTAGGTCTTTGAACTCATCGCGTGGGTGCCGGAGGATGTTTTCAAATTTCGGTTCCGGAATGTACTAAGCTTAAGTTCATTCTCGATTAGATCGTGTACAATCAGTGTAACCTTACAAAGGACCTGGCCGTCTAAAAACGGACGTCCCCCACGAATTGATTGACAAAATTTGTGGATTTACAGAGAGAGAGAGAGAGAGAGACATCAACTGGTGTTTTTGTGCGTATTTGGCGCCGTAGAAATAAGCAGTTCTTTTAAGTAGAGAAGATATTTGACATACAGGATTATAAATATCCAAAAATCATTGCAAAGTATTTGCTTGCTACCGAATCATAATGTTTTCAACAGTGGAAAAGGCTGGTACAAGAGGAAACAATTGAAGCCATTGGGAGAAGAAACACTATGCAACTATTATAAGATTATAAATCACAATGCAGCACAGGAATATGATGCAAGACTGAGGGAGAAAAACACCTAGTCGAAGTGAACCTACGATATGATAGGTAGATTTGAGCCATTGATGATATCAAATAAGCTTAAAATTGAAACACCACCATGAAACTGTAGACAGTTTCATGCAGTTTATGTAACGTGCCAGAGAGAGAGGATGTTGAGCATTTTGTGGTCAGATGCTTGGGAAGCCACGGCTTACTGAGGAGGAAAGTGGCGCATAACTGAGCGTCTTTTATAAGCCAAGCTTTAAAATAAGGCCAAATCGTAGGCTTTCAGAATTTGATTAGTTTTAACCATTTTCATGAAATCTGGTGTTGCTTGTATTTATTTTGTCTGGAACTGGTAACACAAATGTAGAGTGAAATTTTATGTCAGTACCAAAATAAGGCTTGAAATATATAGATTATCTCAAAAAGAGTGCGTCGATAAACTCAGTTCTTGGTATGACGGTAAAGTACTATCAAAGAACTTTATCAGAATGGGACATGTGGCCACTGTTCCGATTGAGAATCGTAGGAAGCTTAGTTCTGAGTTGTTTGACGGAAGTTGAAGAAATTCGCAAAACCAACCGCCAAAGACGAATTATTCTCCATCATGACAATGCGAACTCTCACACATCACGTCACACAATAAGTCGAATTGACAAGTCATCCACGGTATCCAATGATTTCTTTTTATTCCCAAGCATAAAACATAATCTGCATGGTGATCGTTTTTGTGCATCATACTCGGCTATTGATGTTTCTAAATCCCATGTATTGGAGGTGCCTCAATCGGAGTGGAAAAAGTGTTTCGAAAATTGGTTTGAGCGAATGCAAAA
Organism: Lordiphosa andalusiaca; assembly: GCA_035044965.1. Taxonomy (NCBI): domain Eukaryota; kingdom Metazoa; phylum Arthropoda; class Insecta; order Diptera; family Drosophilidae; genus Lordiphosa; species Lordiphosa andalusiaca. The sequence continues at coordinate 64,103 of JAWNNM010002700.1, forward strand.
ATGTATAAATTTTCATGGAGAATGTTTGTTAAAGTAATTTTATCTGGAAATGTTTGTCATTATTTGCTATTACTAACATATTAATAGTATTCCACGTGTTAATATAATAGTACAACTTGTAAAAAGTCAAATTAAGAGGTAAAATTGTAACCAACTAACGTAAAATTTAGTATAAATGGTCGAAAAGTCAGATTGCCAAGCCTATAATAAGCCATAGAAAACTAACTACACTCAAAATAAAAAAAACAGCCAAAAACGCCCTAAAATTTAGAAATTTGCCCAAAAAATGGGGTCAAAGGCGATTCGCCATATATTTTAGAAAAATTATTTCTAAAAATAATAATGGAATGGAGACAGAAGAGGAAGGAGACTGTCATACTGAGAAGAAGCGTGTAAACACCCCTCATATATTATTTTTGTAGGATATTTTCCTTCTCGGGGAAACTTCAACACGAAAGGCATCTTATCGCACTCGACTACCAAGCTCGCGAGTGGGGACAGTAAATAACGCAGTCAAAAGCTAAGCACTCAGCTGCCTCTTCTATATTCCGAAAGCAGTGAATTCGAACTTGAGAATAACATGCGGTGTCTTTTTATATTTTTCTAAATTTAAGGGCGGTTTTCTAAACTATTTTTCTATATTTTATGGCGATTTTCTTAGCATGCCGAATATTAGTTGCCCCTTTTATATTCCGAATGAACGGAATTCGTACTTGAGAATTACAAGGGTTGTCTTTTTAATATTTTTCTATTTTTAAGGGCGATTTTCTAGACTTTTTTGTCTATATTTTAGGGCGAATATCTAAATGGCTTGTCTAAATTTATGAAATGTGTTTTCTTATATTTAGGGCGTTTTTCTAAATTCGTCCTATTTGCAATGTATTTTTTTTTTCTAAATTCAAGGGTGAATTCGCCCTTAATTTAAGAAAGTATTTAGGAAAACATTTAGAAAAATTAGCCGTAATTTAAGAAAAAATAAATCGAATTTTTAAACTTGAGAAATTATTTTCTAAGAATTCTTTTTTAGTGTTGTTTTTTCTAAGTTTAAGAAAAAACTGTCTAAAAACAAGAAAGAAAAATTATTTAGGGTGCATTTCTAAAAACTAGAAAATACATTTTTTGACTACTTTAAAGGTGCGTTAGACACACTGACAAGTTGCCATACACGTGTGAACACCTGACAGCAGGGATGCCGAAAAAATGTTCATTAGTTGAGCTAAAAAATGTCATATATCATTATCGATTATATTTCCATAGATACCACATATTATATTTATTTGGGTTTTTTTTGGTGAGATTTTGCTATTCAGAAATAGAGGATAGTTTTTTTATAATAATTTCTAGATTAAGATTTGAAAAATTATTGTTAGTCTCTTCAAGAAAAGATCCAATAAATACCAACCAAGCATAAAAAAAAAAAAAACTATTCAGATATATTTTGGTTCAGAAGAACGCTTCCAGTTTACTAAGTTATGTTAAACGTCAATTAGTAGTCGAATGGACATAATTCCTAATTGTTGTCGAAGGTCCTATACAAAGTCTTCTCCCTTCTAACTTGACTTATGTTTTAATTTTATCTCTAAATCGGATTGGATTTCGAAAACGATCTTGAATTACTTAATTGAAGTAAAAATATAGTATATTTGGAAATGAATTATACCGGTCATACAATTAAGATAAATATTGAAGTTCTTAAGAAATTGAATTAAGTGAATGACAATGGGTCCAGTTTTAGTTCAGGTTCATCTAGTTAAATTTTGTATGGGTGTACTTTATGGTCTGTTTTAAGTCAACTAATAAACTCGAACCGCACCAGATATTTCGGTTCATATTTTGTAGTGATTTGATCTCTAGACTTTAAACGCCTTCATGAATGAAGTTTTTAATACGAGTCATATGACAACCTAATTACTTAAATACACAAAATAAAAGCAAAACTTATACTTTAACTTTAATACTTTAAGTACGAACGCTCTTGGAAAAAAATCTATACCTTCATAGGTTTTTAAAAATTTCTATCTCGAAATTGAGCTAACTTCGTTCTCAGTTTAGTTTTGTATATGCAAAGATGGTAGGCTAAAGAAACTGAGTGCGGAGAGCAAGCACATTTGATAGAGTAGTGGTAAGTAAGCTCTCACAGTTTCAATTCTTGTGAAGGAGGGGTATGTGGTAAAACTACCAAGCGCAGAGCGCCATCAATTTTTGCACTAATTTTGCTTTGGAATTCTCAAGCAGTTATAACATTGCTGGTATAAAGAGTCGGCTGTTCGACTGACAATTGACAGACAAAGACTGATGCTGCTTTGTGGTGTTGTGTATTCCTCGAGACGGCCTATACTTGCTTCATGGTTGAACAACAAATTTTCAATGAAACAAATTTAAGCAAAATGGAAAAAAAAAAATTATTTTAAATGGTTGCATGATTGGAATACGTGAACCTCTTGATTCAAAAGTTAACGGTTTTACTCTTACCCCTGAACATTCTCCGTTTATGACAATGCACAATGATCCTGATTCAAGAATGAGCAGTCTTGGAATTCAGTTCGAATATCACTTGATTCAAGAACTATTTTGCTTGGATCAAGTATTACAGCTCTTGGATCCAGAAAACTGTGTTCAAACCTTTATATTTGGATCAAGAATTAAACTCTTGGATCAAGAATTTTCAATCTTATCGAACTTCTGACATCAAACATTCTTGGTCCAAGTATGTAATTCTCAATTTGTTCTCTGAGTGTATCTAAAAAATCGATAATTTTACAACAAAATATTAATTTATTTTATATAAATATCGAAATATAAATTTTTTAATATCCAGCAACTCTACCTTCCGGTATGATGCTAGTTTACCGATGCCATGTATGGTCAGAGAGATCTGCCAATATTCTGATTAATTTTACTCAGGGACAGTAAAGAAAGCATCTTCGACCCTATAAAGTATATATATTCTTGATCAGCAGCAATAGCTGTGCCGATATAGCCATGTCGGTCTGTCTGTGCGTATGAACGTTTAAATCTCTAAGAAAAATTTCATTTACTTTTAAGCAGATCAAGTTTATTTTCAATTTTCGGCACACCCCTACCGCCCCCGCAATTTAAAAGAACAAGCGATATCTCCCACAATTTTAAAGATAGAGTGTACGTACCTTCTGGAAATATTAAATAATCAGCATTATTTATAGATTCACGGAGGAAATAATGAAGATCGGAGGAGCGATAGAGAGAGAGTTATAGAGAAATTAACATTGAAAATGGGCAGCACTCGCTGGAACAGCAATGGGCAACACTTAACACATCTTAACACTTTGTGAGGCAGGCTATAGGCGGGCTTTACCGACATTCTTTTTTAAACAATTTCTCAATTATAAATTGACGTTTTTGAAAGTTCAAAAACCGCGAGCTAAATTTAAATGGAAAGTATATAAATATCAGCTGTCACTTGACTGAGCACTGATTGTCTCGCAACGTTTTGATGTCCTAGTGCTATTTGCATTGATTACAGTGAGTTACATTTTTTACTCAGGGACCGGACTGATTGTGACTAAAAGGATTGTTTTTATTTTATTACTTAAAAAATATTAAATAATATTTATTTTTTACCCGGGCTGCAAACCGGTTTTTAACCGAACCGGTTCGAACCCGGAGTTCCGAATTGTATTTTACTGCGAACCGAACCTTGAACCGAACCTCTTTAGAATTAACATCTGAGCCCGAACCTGTTCCGAACCTAAACAATCGGCTAGTTTCAACAAAAATAGTAGACATCAGCAAATTTGACCTTCTGTGTAGCGAATCTATTTGTTATCTAGTTGGTTTTGAGCGGGTGGCAAAGTGAATAAAAAAAGATACTTGACTACCATGCTCCTTCAACGATTCACATAAGCTTAACATAACATTGGAAATATTTTTCAAAAAAAAAACTAAGAAACGGTATTTTACTTAATTGTAAATTATATTTTGATTTTTCAATACATCAATGTGTGCCGTTTTCAGCCTAAGAAGAAGCAGATTCTCATACGATTTGGTTAGTTTTAAGGTCGAAAGCGATTATTAGAACGCATAGAATTAAATTAACTTATCTATTTTAGTAACATTGAGTATGCATGTAAATGTATTGATTTGTTTTATGTTAATATTATGTCCAGCATGGACTGAACTTCTCCCGAAAATCGCGAACCTGAATTTTTCGAACCCTAAACCATAGTAAATTTTGGTCGAACCAGCGATCCGGAGATCCGAAAAAATTTATGGGGTTGCAGCCCTGATACAATATAACTCAACCATTTTATATAATACTCGAAAGCCAATTACGACTAATGCGAATGGAATCGATCCAAAAAATCCCTTCAACTTACATTCCGGTTTTTACAAATTTGTTTGATTATTTCCAATTTTTTTTTATTTTATTCAAAAGCTAACAATTAACCTTTGAGCAACAATGTATAAATCATTACGGAAATCCATAGACTATGGAAATATAATCGTATATTATTTTAATACACTTTTCCATCCGGTTTCTCCAAGTTGATGATTTTTGTTTATAAACAAGAAAGAAAGTCGGTCAAGCCCGACTATAACATACTCTGTACCAAGAAAATTTTTCTTTTGATCATAACTCGAAAACCGTTCATCCGATCTTCTTCATTCCTTTGGCGGATCGATAAGTTATCCTAATAACGAAATATGTCCAAAAGGAACAAGCCATCTATCTTCAAAACTGTGGGAGATATGACGTTTTTTCTAAATTGCGGGGGCGGGAGGGGGCGTGGCCAAAATTGAAAATAAACTTGATCTGCCTGCAGACATAAGAAGCATATGTCCCATACATGTCAAACCTCTATCTCTTACCATCTCTAAGATCTGTGCGTTCATACGGACAGACAGACGGACAGACGGACAGACGGACATGACGGACATGACTCGGCTGTTGATGCTGATCAAGAATATATATACTTTATGGGGTCGGAGATGCTTCCTTCTGGATGTTACATACTTTTGCACAAACTTATAATACTCTATGTACCTACGGTACAGAGTATAAAAATGTACAAGAAGACCGTAAATAAGGTCCTTGATTTTACTCTATCTGAAGTTCAGACTCTGAACAGACTGCCAGATAACTGGAATTCAAAAATCTGGCAGCCTGGCTGTGTGCAAAAACGCACTTTCAAGCCTTTTCGCAGCAAGTCAAGCTCAGAAGCTCTTTTATTCCCGTCAATAGCTTCTGCATTAAAGTCTGGCCATATATCTTAAGGTAGTAAAAGATAGATTGAATGAATCGGCTTCATTCATATAATTTATAAACTAGAACAGCAGGCCTGTTTAACTGATTGTAAAGTTGAAACTCACAAACCATATCGAAATCGAAAATTTATAAGATATAGAGTGAATTCTGGGAAATTTGCCTATTCAGTAGTAGTCAAAATTATGACTCAACTTAATAGGTAGATGACCAAAGAATCGACTGAAGGTCCACAAAGGCTATCTCGCCTCGAATCTGACAAGTGCAAAGAATTTTCGAGCATACATAGTATATACAGCACTGTGCCACATGGACCCACCTCCTGTTTGTCCTTCTCCTTGCGGGCACATTCCTCAGCTTTCCGCCGCCGCCACATGCGTAAACTCTCCTCCGCATTCTTGCGCTCAACTAGACGCTTCTTCTCATCACACCACATCAGGGGATGTTGAATGTGGTCATGGCAGAAGTTGCCTCCCATTTCATCGCTGGTCGTCATGCTGTCAGTCTATTTATCCGGGACCTGGGAAAGCGGAAGTAGCGACGCGTTCGGCAAATGCCGCGTTACTGAAACGGTCTCGTGCTCAACCCAAACTCAATAAGCCACACAGTTGGCTGAGCTGATCCAGCCGTGCCAGGCACGGAGGCTCAACTTTTTGGCCCAAAACCACTTTGGTTGTCTAGGCAGCGTCGGCTGGCTATTTATAGCCTAGGTTAAGGCGGAATCGGGCTGCACGTGAGCACTGGCAGGGCGAGCATCTGTCCTTGAAGTTGTTGTTGTTTGTCAAGTCAAATCAAGGCAGGACGGGATTGCATTCGCCTCTGCGTAACGGCAAAGTTGTCGGGGTCGCTGCTAATTTTGTTGGCCATTTAAATATTTTGCCAGTAAGCGGTTCCGGGCGTAACGAGACTTGGACATAAAATAAATATATTTTGTATCACGCCCAATTGTGTCATGGCTGTCTCAAGTTAACCCAAATCCATGCGGTTTTATGGATTAAAATGGAAAGCGTTCAGAAGCTATCAATATTGTCAGAGGAACGCTTGCGTGCGTTAGGGCAAAACTCGCTGAAGTTTAACGTTAAATTCACTTAAAATCGATGCGTTTTTGCACTGCCATTTATTTGTTCGCCCCAATTTCGATATCGGCACTCAGTCACGTCCAAAACTATTTCACTAGGTCGACGTGGTCACGCTGTTGCTGCCGTAGACTCCTTTGCCAAAATGCTGCATAGCTCCATGTTTGGTCGCCTTTGAGGCATGTGCTGAATGTTTGTTTGATACGTCCGTATCTTAATGTCTGTACAAATTTTAAATACTTTTTTCCGTGTATAAAACTTTACAATTGAAGCTATCTTTCTGTGCTCGCTTGTTCCGGGTTTCACTTAAGTGAAATCGAATGTTGTACATATAGGTTTGGCCATATTCGACGGAGCAATGTTAAAAGAAAAATCAAGAAAAACACAATTTTTTAGAACTGTTTACATCACTTTTTGATGCGACCGTAGGCGCTCAAAGCGAGGTTTTACGATTATTGAGCTCTTTTTGCATGGTTTTGGGCAACTTTGTATTGATATACTTCTTCCAGGGTCCTTGGCTTGCTGATGCATATCCTTGATTTCAAATATCCCCACAAAAAGAAGGCGGCCAGTCAAAATGATTTTGTTCGAAAGTTATCGACATTTTCAGGCATATTAATGATCCAGCGTACAAAATTTACTTGGATTAACGCTTCAAACGCACTATGCAACTAGTCGATCTGGCATCGCTGTCAAAAGTTAAAGTGCTGGATGGATGCGACGAATATATCCTATGCTGTATATCTAGTGCTACCTTAATGCCAGTTATATCACGGTTTTTTAAATCACGCTTTTCAAATCACCCTGTTTATGCTGTCATATAAAGAAGACGATATTTCTGATATTTGTGTACGAATCTAGAGTTTTTCTCAAAAACCATAGTCAAAATTCGTGTGTAGCAAAAAAATCATGATTTTGTGTTTATGCACAGAAAGAAAAAAATCCGAATTCGGGATTAAAAACGGGGTGATCCCGGGGCATGCTTGAAGTTATCCTGTTTTTCGGGATCAAAAATACAAAAATTGTATGAAAATCAATCTTATTCCGGGATCAGCTCAAGAATATCCGGGATCACCCCGTTTTTAATCCCGTTTTGGATTGATTTCTTTTTTGAGTGTGTTTGTATTTTTTAGAAAAATCATGATTTGATACTATGGCTACAGCACTCTCAGGTAAACAGTCAGATAATCTAATTGTAAAAATTTGTACATCCTTTTAAGATGTCTTCATCAGTATTAAAGATCTTAAACCGATGTCAGTACAGAAGGAAGCATCTCCGAACCACTAACTATATATTCTTGATCCACAAAAGCCGAGCCGAGTCGATATATCCGTCCGTCCGTATGATCACCTAGTTCTAGGAGACTAGAAAAGCTAGAGCAACCATATTTTGTGTATTGACTTTAATTGTCTGTACGCAGATCATGTTTATTTTAATTGTATGCCACACCCCTCCCGTCGAATAACTCCCACAAATTTAAGATATCGATAAGATAAGATATCGTGCCCAAAATCTCTAATCTCTAAAATTTGCATAAATGGCAGAGTTATAAAGGCTACAAAACATGTTACTTACTTTTCAAAGGCTTTTAAGCATTAATTCCACTGATATCGAAGTCGGGTAGTTCCGACTTGAACTTACGCTCTCGTTTTTCTTAGAGTAGTAGTCGACTTACAGTATATTCTACTCAATTAAAAGTTTAGAGGCTTTTATCACATGCATATAAATTAGTAAAGGAAAAGTATAATTAAGAGAAATCTGTAACACGCTTAAAATGATCCTGATTTGGAATTAAAATGTACTCATTTTTGTTCGTTTTATTTAATTTTCATGAGATTACCGCGGTATAAATTCATCAAATTAATCTTTTTTCGGCTCGGCTCAGGAATATCCTGGATTAAACTTTTATCAATACGATTTCGGAATGAATCGGAATCCTAGATAGGGCCGGTAAGCGGGATAATAAAGTGATGGTAAAGTGCACATACAAGTACATTTTGAGTAGTTTTTAGGGCGAAATCGAATAACTACTATTAAATTGTAATATTTAGAAACTTCATAAATGTATTCCCATTTTTTATTAATATTGTGTCAATCATGGGTTTAGCTATTAGATTCGACCAAAACCATCACCCAAAAACCTCGAACCTGAAACATTCGAACCTTAAACATTTATAAAATTTGGCTTGAATCAGAAAAATTATGGTATGTAGTCTTGTTTTATAAGATCAGCTAGGAAATTTAAGCAGCAGTTTCGAAAAGGATTCATCAATTCGGCATCAACCTGAAGCATTTTAGATATATACACTTTTTTAGCGCAAAACAAAAAATAAATTTTGGCAACAAGTCTCTCATATCGTCTATTTATTAACCAAAGTTTATTAACAAAAGCCAGACTTCACGACATTTTGTTTTGATTTAGGTTAGTCTTTTGAGGTCGCAATTAGAGGCGTTTACAGACTAACAAAGTTGACAAACCATCGATTTTCTTATAAATTTTGAATCAAATGGCTGCAAATTTAAAATAAAGATGAGAAAAAGCAAGATCATTCCAGCTGCCCGCTGTATTGAAATTTTGCGGTTTCTAAAAAAGCTAGAAACGACGATAAGAAGGTGCTGCGAAAATATTTTTGCATGAACCTGTAAATATGGAACACATGCCAAGGAAGCAAGAGCTCTATTATGGCCCGATTAAAACTACGACTGTCCTTAAGATATTGGAACATGGTGAGCAGCTAATACAACGATAAATTTTATCGATGGGAAATTTTTGCAGATGAATTTAATAGATTAAGTGATATGAATACCAATATTGTAGATATGGTAAAATTAGCGTTCAACTTTACAACTTTATTTTCAATAAATCTATTTAAAATGAGAGCGTAAGTTAAAGTCGGGCCTGCCCGACTTCGATATACCCGTTGCGCAGGGGAATTAGTGTTTAATCACTAACAGAGCATTAACAATAATTTGAAAATTTTAACATTTAAAGTATGCATCGTTTTTTATAACCTTTATAACTCTGCCATTTATTATTCGATCTTTATGAAAATTTAGGTTTTTGGCACATACACTTTACTACCAAATATGAATTTGATAACTTAAAAATTGTCGGAGTTATTCAACATTTTCTAGATCTATGTCTTCATACAGACAGATGGACAGACGAAAAGACTGGGGTCTGAGATGCTTCGTCCTGCCTGTTACATACATTTGCACGTCTTTAGTATACCCTTTTTACTCTTCGAGTAACGGGTATAAAAATAAACTTGGTCTGCCTCCAAGTTGAAGAAGTTTGGTCCCTAACATGTCTGAGATCTGTTTGATTATAAGGACAGACGGACATAGCTAAAACATCTGGGCTGGTGATGATGATCAAGAATATGTATGCTTCGTAGGGTCGGAAATGCTTCCTTTTGTCTGTTACATACTTTTAATTGCACAAAATTAAAAACTCTGTGTACTTTTGGTACAGAGTATAAGGCAGTTTGTATAAGGGCCGTGTGAATTAATCTACAGATCAGGGGTCAAATACTCAACTGGGCACTGTATTATCAAATCGAAAAGTGCCTGCCCAGCTACGGAACCGGAAAACGATAATAGTTATCTAATTTCAAATAAACCCTTAAATTGAAATACAATCATCGACGAGTGTAAAGTTTTCCATTCAAAGTTTATTCTAAATTTGATGCTGGACTGAAAACAATTGAAAAGAACCCTAATAAACTACACCAGCTTACAAAAAAATCATACTATTAAACAGAGAAGATAGCAAGAGTTCCTAATGTGTTTTGTGTATGGTCAAAAAAAAATACCCATTTTCCCATTTTCCGCTATACGATATAGTCATCCGATTTGGCCAAAAATTTTTAAAATCATGTGAAAGCACGTGAAACAAACAAATACAGGAGGATAAAAAAAACCTAGTAAACCAACGATTACAAAGTTTGGAGACGTTTCCGTTGAAAAGAAAAAAGTTTTTCTCACTAAAACTAGTTTTCCGGCCGATTAATCCTATGGGAGCTATGGGATATAGTCATCCGATCCGGTCGGCTCCGACATATTAGTCGTGTGCGTGACGGACAAAGCTCAGCTCGTCGCCCTGATCAAGAATATATATAGTTTGTGGGGTCGGAAATTAATATTTCTATGCGCTGCAAACTTCTGGGCAAAATTATAATACCCTTTGCAAGGGTATAAAAATAATGATTATATTTGATTTTTAAAATAATACTCAGAAATAATTATTATAAATGTTACTCAAATGCCGATTACTACAAGTGCATAAGAAATTGTGGCAATATTGATGCATATCTCTAGTAATTGAATCAAGTCGAACCAATAAAACCCAATGCCAAATTTGAAATTACAAATATTATAAAATTCCGGATTTTAAAAAATTAATGGCTATTTTTGATTTTTATTCATGCTACTCAAAAAATAATCATTATTGATTGAGCAATAAAATTAAAATCAAGAAATAAAAATTATTGCGGAAATGAATGGAATAGCGAAAGACAACCGTATTTTATTATGATTATGAATTGATGATTTTTGAGGATGGAAAATCTACAAAAACCACAAATTTACAAAAAACTGGTCACTTGTTAACCAGAGAAGATAGCAAACGTTCCTAATGTATTTTCGAGTGCTGAATTCAAATAAATGAATTCCGTTTTGCCCCAGCACGTCAGGTTTATGCGAAATTTGCATAAACGAGTTTTTTCACATTTTTGGGTCCTGTAGCCACATTGATTAACCTATACAAACCACATTTTTTTCTCAGTAAACTCATATGAACAACGATCACGAAAAACCAAACCCAAAGTTTAGATTTGATTTCTAAGATACCATAATATTGATTTAAATATGAAAAATGTGAAATTTTCTAAGAAATTTCATTTTTGTCCCCAAGTTAAACAAATTTGTAAAATTGTCTTGCCAATTGAAAAAACCACAACAAACCCTAAAACTTGTGGGAAAAAGTGATATTTTTCAGAAAAATTTTCATTTTCATATTTGAATCAAAATAATGGTATCTTAGGAATCACAACGAAACTTTGGTTATCATTTTTAGTGATTGTTATTCAACTAAGTTTTCAGAGAAACAAAATTAGTTTGAATGGATTAATAAATGTGGCTTCAAGACCTAGAAATGTGAACAACGCTAGTTCAAGTTTGTGCTTTCTATTGCGTGCTGGAAAAAAAAGGCCAATTAATTAAAAGCAGCACCTGAAAACACATCTGGATCGTTTTCTATCTCCTCTGGTTAAAAAGTTGGCTTTTTTTGTAAACTTGTGTTATTTTTACCCTCTAAAAAGGCGTTTCATTCATTGGACAAACGCAACAATTTGTAGGCTTTTTTATTAAACTTAAAACGATGACAGAATAATGATGAAAGTGTAAACGAATTTGGTGAGGAAACAATTACAAAATGAGATGAAAACCTTCTCCATTTCGCCTCCTGCTGTTAACCTAGGCAGCATTTCCATCGACCACAATCTGGAGAATAGTACGTCGCTTGGAATCGTACGAAAATCCATTGGAGCGGAACAATTCCGAATCGTAGAATGGCTTCAGATTGCTGATATCCAGCTGTTTGGCACGCTCAATCAGGTCCCGCTCCATTATCTCTACGTGGGTGGCACCGGGGCCATCTTTGCACCGTATGTAGGCCAGCTGGTCCAGCGTTAGCTGGCGGAGTATAAAGAACAGCAGCTCTGAGTGATCCTTTTGGAAGGCTAAATACTTTTGGAATGTGTTGCGCATCTTCTTCATGACGCTGAACTTTTGGGCCTCGATGAAGCTTTCTAGCATCATGCGAATGGCCATGCTGACATCAGCCTCGATCACACTCTCGCGCAGATGCAGGCGAGCATGAGCCTCAGACATACGAATGACACTCTCGATGTGACGAACTGTAATGGGCAGCGAACCGGTGGCAAAGGACTCTTGACGCAGCTGCGAGTACATTTTGGCGATTTTATCCTCGTCGATGTTCTGAAAAGGAAATGCTTAGTAAGACTCAGTTGGTAAAATCAGGAAGAGACCACTTACCGTGAGCTTAGGTCGTATGTTCTCCTTGGCATAGACTATGTACTGTCTGAGCAGATCTTGCGGTATCTCTTCCACAGTCTTTAGCTGCGGTTCCTCCAGTTCGGGCTGTTCCTCCTCACTGGGATGATGCTTCATGTGCGAGTGGACTACAAATTTCGCCAAGTGCTGATCCTGCATCGGATCAAATTCATCCTTCACCACACATAGAATGTCAAAACGGGACAGAATTGGCTCCGAGAGATTCACGTTCTCCGAAAAGGTCATAGAGGGATCATAGCGGCCGCCAATAGGATTAGAAGCGGCTATCACCGTGCAGCGAGCCTGGAGAGAGGTGACTATGCCCGCTTTGGATATTGAAATGGACTGCTGCTCCATGGCCTCGTGAATGGAGGTACGATCCTGGTCGTTCATCTTGTCAAACTCATCTATGAGGCATACGCCCTGATCGGCCAAAACCAATGCGCCTGCCTCTAGAGTCCACTCCTTGGAGACGGGATTTCGTCGCACATAAGCAGTGAGACCCACAGCGCTGGCACCCTGGCCCGTGGTGAAGACAGCGCGCGGAGCAATCTTTTCAGTATACTTGAGAAACTGCGACTTGGCTGTGCCCGGATCACCACATATCAGCATGTTAATGTCGCCGCGTACCTTATGCTTGTCGCCGGGATTCTTGGACTCGCCGCCGAAAAGAGCCAGGGCCAAAGCCCGCTTAATGTAGTCATGGCCATAGATGGAGGGCGCCATGGAGGCCACTACGCGCTCTGCGATGCGAGGATCCTTGCTCAGTTTCTGTATGGTGGCTATGTCCTCATCTGTCAATGACTGCACCACCTGCTTAGAGTCCTTTACGACCACATGGTTGGCAATGATAACGGTGGCAAACACTGGGAAGCCCTGATCCGTGTTCAGCGAGCCGTCATAGTTATTGGTGTAGATGCCTGTCACCTCCAGTTCATCGCCCGGCTTGCACTGATCGCACAGATCCGCGAGCAGGATGACATCCTTGCTGCGCGGTATACGACCCGCTGGTATGCGACCAGGTGACTCCTGCAAGGTGATCTTCTGGTAGTTGCGGTAGAGCGTTTGCTCCATATTAATGGAAAAGGGTCCCATACTCTGACACTCTGGGCAGGAACCCGGCTTGACTTCGGTATTCTGACTCTGGACAAATGGTCCCAGGACATAGCCACACTTGACGCAGTCATACTTGATCACCGAGAGCTGTGGCAGCACACCCGTGGTCGCCGTGACCACGCCCAGAGTGCGGACCAGCTGGTTGAGATGCAATTTTCGGAAGGTACGAAGCTCTTCAATCAGCGGCAGCTCCGAAATCCTCACATGTATCTCGGTGGTCACCCGCTCGTAGGTGGGGAAAATGGACAGAACCATATCCTTGGCCACCTTGTCGAAAATCTCCAGCATCTGAAACGGCGCCTCGGGTAAAAAGTAGGCCAGCACATGCTCCTTGTTGGCCAGATCCGTGTAGGACACCACAAAGGAGGATTTATTCTGCTCGCACATACGCCGAATGCGATCCCGATATGTGTACGCGCCCCGCTCATCCACAAAGGTGCGCAGGAAGGACTGAAAGCGATGGGCTATCTCTGTACGCGGTCCGAGCATGCTCACCCACTCCTTGGTCGAATGGCCCTTGGTGTCCTCTAGATTCTCAATGGACTCAATCATCTCTGTATCCTCCACCTCGCCGGCCGCCGCCTTTTCGCCCGCCCGGCGCTTGGCTCTGGGTCCTACATCGTCCTCATCATCGGACTGGCCAAAGCCCAGTTCGCGATCGTCGCGATGGACTCCGGTGGCACGATCCCGTCTGCGCATTTCCGACTCGGCCGCAAATCGCTCGCCCTGTGACATCTCCGAGAAGTCCTCCTCGTCGTCCAACATGGCCGGATCGTAGTGATCGAGCTCGGGCATGGCTCGATAGTCGTTCTCCATGTTGTCGCCGAAAAGTTCCTCGCCATCCTCCTCCTCTTCATCGCGTACCGTCTGATCACCCAGGATTTCATCCTCATTCTCAAAGGGCTCGAAGTCACCCACCGGAGAGGTCATGGCTGCTCGGCGATCAGCCGCATCGCTGGGCGTGTTTGGGGGCGGCGAACTGGGATTATCCATGATAAGTGTGTGTGTTCAGTTGAGGGGTTTTGTTGATTCTCCAGAGATCCGATCTCGTTTGTTGTGAAGCGTGCGAAAAGCGCGGGATAAAGTGTTGTACAATGCTAGTGTTGGTAGGCGAACGCTCGCAAATCCATCGATAGATTTTGATATCGATAGCTCTATCGCAGCTCTGAGGCGGCGTGAGCTAGTGTGTCAACCGTTTTCAAGCCAAAAATGAAGCCCATGGCTTTTCTTTAATTGGGTTTACACAGAAAGGTGACAGGTTTTTGAGAGCAATGAGACTTGGCGGACTGAAGAACACTGATGTAACTCCTCAAATTAATTTTCTTACAATCATTTAAAGTTAATTATTATATAACTCGTGTCTACCATTTAAAAATCATAAGGGTTGAATGGAATTTTTATAGGTTTATTGTTGATTTCCAGAACGATCGAAAATAAATGTTTAATGTCAACATTTAAATGAATAGAAACACTTTTAACATGTTTGGAAATCTGAATGCTTGTGAAAAGTAGTCTTATTTGAACGAAGTATCGTACTCAAATACATTTTTAGGTCATCTGGAATCAAGCTAAAATAATTAAACGCATTATAAAAAAAATAGCTGTCAGTGCTACAAATATATCTATGATTTAGTCGGCTGGTCGGTACGATCTTGGCTATAAGATGACTCTGATTAATTATATTCAAATTCATATTTGAAGCACAAGGATTGGCTCCATTAAATGCACATAGCGTTGCTATGGCGCAGCACTCGAAAAATTATGGTTACTCAATTTCTGCCACGCCCCCTCCCGGCTAAGCAAATTTGAAAAAGTAATATCTCTGACAGTTTCACGGCTAAAAGGGTCGTACATTCAGCCTTATTTATCGATCTGCCAAGAAAAGGTAGAGGTCGAATGAACGATATGTGGTATACTATATTCGGAATTGACCAACTTTCTTACTTGTGTTTTAATCAGGGCTGCAAACCAGATTTAAGCCGAATCGGTTCGAACCCGGAATTCCGACATTTATATTTCTGTGACCCAAACCTTGAACCGAACCACTTTAGAAATAATAGTTGAGTCCGAACCTGTTCCGAACCCAATCTTTTGTTTCGGTTCGGGAAAAATGGAAGTACTCCGGAAAGTTTACCTTCTCTCTAAAGACTTGATCTGTTATCTGGTTGGTTTAGAGCGACTGAGTCTTAAAATGGTGAGAATTTTGTAATAAAAAAACTAGAATAACATAAATTCTCTTTGTGCCCGGGACTAGAGGGATACCAAAATGTTACCATTAAAAATGCAATAATACAAAAAAAAAAAAGTATTCTGAATTCAAACCGGGCTCAGGTTGTAAGTGATCGCTATTTCGGCTTTTCGAACTTGTTCGAACGTCAGCGTTGCAATCATCACAGACTAGTCTGTGCCACCGTCGAACATCAGCGTTGCAACCGCAAGAGCAGAGCAAACTTCCTATCCAAACAAAATTTCTTGCCTATGTCATTATCCTGCCTTTGGTGAAATGAGGCAGGTCCGTTTCTGAAGTGCTAAATAACGTTTGGTCAGTTTGTGTACCTTTTTATTTTTTGTGTATATTTTAATGAAGAGCAACAGGTAGGTCCCTGGCGACGCTGGGTCAAACTATCCTTAAAAAAAATGGCCGACGACGGAGCGTCAGCGTCGGTCAATATAAAAAATGCACGAAGGAGTTAGTGAGTGTGATGCGCGCATTACCAAGAAATGTATTCAATTTAAATTCATTATTAATTCTAGCAGTATCAAGTAAGGGCGCTGTAATCGACTGCTCCGACTCCAAAATACCCTGTTAACTTCATTTCATGTGTTTTTGCAGCTGACGATACTGTACCCACCGCTTCAGAAAGCAAAATTGATTCGTGTATAACTTCAGTATAAATTTTTAATGGGAACAGAGTATAAAAAGTCAGTTTGAATTTGTACACTCTTCTACACTGTTCGTATTCAAATGTCCTTTGCTTCGTCCGTGGCTTTGCCTAACTCTGATTAAATCCGAGTCGGATCTGAAATAATAGCGGGAAAACTTAACTACTTTTTCCACACATTCATTCGAGTTTATGACTATTTAGATTGGGTGAGAAAGGCAAGCGTGCGTATTTTTCTAGCCGTTCTTGGTTTCTTTTTCGTTTTCTGACAACCTTTTCATGCTTATCTTTCTAAGCCGATAATTTGCAGATGATGGTTACGGGTGTTTGCAAAAGTGATCTCTGAAATAACGCCCTCGGGCGCTATGACGCTATAAGAGTGACGTTACGCCAGTGGTCCTTAGGTCATTTTTGATAGTGTCGTACCGTCCGCGGGACTGAGTCACTTGTTTGCGGGCTTTATAAAACTTTACGCCCAAATGCTAAGACATCTGATTAAAAACATAACTTGTATTAACGAACCTCGTCATATTTTATTTATTCAATTATTTCAAGATTATTTTCAATTAATAGGGGCACAAAAGTGGATAGTTCTTTTTGGCATTTTCTTCCAATTTATCTAAGTACTCAACACCAACTTTGTGAATACCCCTACTTTAAAAATTCGGAAAAAATTTATTCAGAAAATAGAAGAAAGTTAACTTCGCGTCGGCCGAAGTTTGTACACCCTTGCAGATCGTTTTTCTAACTAATTTGATGGGCATCTTGGAATTCTGTTTGACCCCAAATTGAGTTTTAATCACCATATCTCCACTATTGTTAACAAAGCGAATGGTGTACTTGGATTCATTAAACGTTGGTCAAAGGAGTTTAATGATCCCTACACCACTAAACTTCTTTATACAGCTTTAGTCCGTCCGGTGCTAGAATACTGTTCATCCGTATGGTGTCCGCAGTATAAAAAGCATGTTGATCGTATTGAATCAGTTCAGAAACAATTTTTGCTTTTTGCCCTTCGTGGCCTAAATTGGGACCCTAACCTCCGTTTGCCATCGTACTCCACAAGACTCTTGCTTATAGACCTTCCTTCGCTAACTAACCGCAGAACAGTCTTAGGTGTTTCATTTCTTCACAAGTTAATTATCGGTGATGTAGATTCTTCTGAACTCTTACGTCGCCTTAACTTCTCTGTTCCTTCTAGGCCAACCAGAAACTTTTTTCCTTTAATCTTGTCTAGATGCACAACTGATTATGCCCAGCATAATCGATTTCGGGTTTTATGTCAAGACTACAACGATCTATATCACCTCCTCTCAACAGATCTCTCTCTCTTCTCTTTAAAAACGTCCCTTTACACTTATCTCCGTGAAAATCTCTGACCACTCCCAGCTGTGAATAGGGGCATAGCTTGCCGGACTGGCTAATAAATCTTCCCCCAACGGGTCAGAGATTTTTCGGTTATACTTTTAGTTTTATTTTAAAATATTTTTAATTTGTAATTTTCTATTTTTTTGTTTTTTTTGTCACTCTTCCATTTTATCTTTAATTATAGTTTTATGCCTTTTTTCCTCTATGTATTTGTAAGCCTGGCATTTTCTTATTCTTTTTTCTTACCTCTTCACATCTCTACAGGCCTGTTCCGGGCTTCACATAATTTATTAAACTTCAAATGAAATTAAATTTGAACGATTTTGTGTTCGCTGTTCTGGTATTCGACTTGCAATTTGACTGTTTCATTTCCAAATTGTTTTTTTTATAACAACTCGCTGAACTTAATCAGTTGGATGCAACAATCAAAATACAAACTCTGCAATAGCTTAATATAGCTGTTTAATATCTCGCTTTATTTTAATAGCACTTAATGAAAATTACTTACATCTGAGTTTACATGCTCCAAGCAATTGGAATTCAAATCGAGTAATTCAATCAAATTATGAAAACCAGAACAGGTAGCCAAGTCGAAATAGAGATAATTTAATGTAAGTGAAAAACTGAACAGGCCTGTATATTTGGTATATTTGGTTGTGTTAGCTCTAATATCGACTCTGACCACAACAGGCTGTGAATCGGGGCATAGCTGGCCGGACCGGCAAATAAAAATCCCCCACCGAGTCGGAGTCGTTATTAGTTTATTTTGTAATTTTGTTAGGCTTTCTTTTTATGCCTCCTTAGTAAATAAGCCTTTTTATAACGTGCTTACAAATTTGTTGACAGCCTTTGTTTGTCGACCATTAATAAATAAATAAAAAAAAAAAATAAAAAAAAATTTCCACTGAAAACAAACAAGATTTTTTTCATATACTGTATAAATGTCCGATTTCTACCAAACTTAAGAAATTAAAAGTTCTTCAAGTTCGTTTTCTTTAAAAACAAAAAGTTTTTCTTGCTAAAATTTTTCGACCAACTTTGAAAAATTGTGTGAAAGCATATCAAATAAATATATGCCAATTTTGAAGAGGTTAAAATTGGAAACAAAAACGCTTTTCTTACTAAGACGTCTTTACTAACCTTAGTTTTTTATGCACAGAGGGAAAAACCGGGGAAATTGGTCTCAGCATGCACACATTCGGTGTCAAAAACCAATCATGAACGGATTTTCTCACTTCAAGAACTTTTTTTGAAAACGCAAAATCTTGATGTGAGTTGAAATGTTCAGTTTTTTTCAAATTTGAGGTCCAGGGTCCAGATCCAGTTCAGGGCCAGAGGGTGTCCAGATAAAGTCCAGGACAAGGGGACCAGGGTCCAGATCCAATTCCAGGTCCAAATATTACAGCTCCAAGTCCGCAGAGACATTCGCCTTCTGTACAACACACCATCGACCTTAGATAATTAAATTAAAGAAAGAAAAAGTGTTCGGACTTACTGGGAGAGTAGAGCCCGAGCATAGAAAACTAGTAGATACGGAGTTTCGAGACGTTTGCAATGAAAACAAAAAATCTTTTCTCACTAGAACTAGTTTTTCAAGCGATCGATCCTATGGCAACTATATGTTATAGTCATCTGATCCGGCCGGTTCCGACAAATGTGCAGCTTATTTGTACCAGAAGACTTCGTGCAAAGTTTTGTGGCGATAGCTTTAAAACTGATGGAAGAGATAGCATAGAAACAGACAGACAGACGGACAAGGCCAAGTTAACTCAGCTCATCATGCTGAACAAGAACATTATTTCTTTTTGTGGTCGGAAATGCCTCCTTCTATGCGTCAAAATCTTCTGGATAATTTCAACATATATACCGCTCAATGTTAGGGAAATTATTTTGATATGGCTTCACGATTGCATTGAAGAGAACTTAGATAAACATTTAAAGAACTTCAACATGTAAAACTTTCTAAAAAAATTCTCTGCTATCTTACAGATAATCCAAATCTCGAGGTCTTCCGAAGTTGAACCCTTTAAATAAAGTAAGGCTGCTTCAATTAAAAAGTTGCATTTACCGCAATTAAAGAAATTTCGGAGCTCTACAAAATGGCCTTATCTACTGATGTTATAGCAGTGAGTACCAGCAAATGAAAAGAGAAACGTTTCGACATAAATCAAACCTCTTTTCCCCCCGAAACCAGCGGATTATGAATGGTGAGGAAGTGGCCAAACCTGTGCTGCAAATTTTGGCTTTAAGAGAGCTGATCAACTCCGACAAGACGCGGTATCGCATAGTAATATCGGATGGGAAATATTTTAATGGATATGCCGTGCTGGACCCACAATTGAACGAGATTGTACACAACCGGGAACTGGACGAGTTGGCCATAGTGCAGTTGGACAAGTATTTGGTTGATAGACACTCAAAGAAGTAAGTGCAGAAAGAGAGAATTAAGATGTTCATGTTAAGAACGTGGCTATGTTTTTCAGAAGTTTAATGATTATCTACAAGCTTACGGTACTAGTGATGGGGAGAGATGTGAAGATTGATATTGGTAATCCCGTCTGCTTTAATACTGCACCCAAAGTGATGGGACCCCCTGCTACCACTCTGGTTAAAAAGAGTCGTGTGTGTAAAAAAGTCACAATCAGTAAGAACAATTTTGCCTTGACCACTTCTCTATTTACTTAACTACTTCTGTAATTGCAGGACAGTCTCATCCTATATCTAGACTGAATCCGTATCAAAATAAACCGAAAGTCAACGTGCCTATCCTCTGTACGACAGCAGTACACGCCTTGATCAAGAACAAGGTCCTTAATCTCCGGCGTACAAGCTTGATGTTAAACTGTAAGTTACCAAAAATTATTTTTTTACTTTGCGAAATAAAAAAATGTTAGATGTTAGAACTCTGTAGATATCGATCCAATATGTCAATATCTATAATCTCTGAAATTTGCTAGAAACCGAATTGGAAACTACAGAGTTATCGAATCGTTGCACACTTTTTCTTGCATAATGCTATTTATTTTAACATTAAGGTTAATGTATTGAAAATTAACATAAGATAAAGCTTTAAACACTTTTCCCCCTAAGTAAGGGTAACTTTTTCATCTGTTTAACTGCTTTTCCGCAACCAAAATATAGCTATCGGACGAGATAGACACCCGATTTGCGAAAACGGCTTCGGTTTAAATCCCCGCTTTTAAAGACCTTATTTTAAGAAAAAATCCTCGCATCTTCTATGTTAATTGTGATCATCTGTTCTTAAGTACCTCGTTTCCAAAATTTTTAAAGGTTTTGGAATCGGCATATGTTTCTTTTCCGAAATTGTTTCGTTGCAGATGATTGGCGCCGTCCAACAAATCGATATTAGAAATTTAAGTTTAAGAGTGTGAGCTTGCACAGTGTTTGATTTGTGGTTTTTATACCCGATACTCGTTGAGTAAAAAGGGTATACTAAAGTCGTGCAAGTGTATGTAAGAGGCAGAAGAAAGCCTCTCCAGCCCCATAAAGAATATTTATTCTTGATTAGCATCAACATCGTGTCAATCAACCGTGTCTGTCTGTCTGTCTGTCCATATGAACGGCACAGATCTCAGAGTTGGTAGGAGATAGAGGTTTGACGTGTAAGGGACAAAAACTTCAAGTTTATTTTAAATTTTGGCCACGCCGCCTCCCGCCCGCAATTTTGGAAAAACATATCTCCCGCAAGTTTATAAATAGAAGGTTCATACCTACTGGACACGGCTACAAAATACCCAGTTAATTTGTATTAACTTATTTGTTTTTGAATTTTTGAATTTGAATTTAGCCGGTTTTTTTTACTGCCATTAAAGGCTCATCCTGGAAGTAGGCCACTTTATTTAGTAATTTCAGCGGCTTTAGACCTAACTAACCTCAATCAAAATTGTTTCGCTTATAACTCCGGTGTTTTTTGTCCGACCTGATTGCACTTTTCAGAATAGATAGATATTGGGCCTAGCTTGATGAATACTAAACCACGAAACTTGAAAACTAACACAAACTTGAAAATTGTGGATCTGACTGTTCTTATACCCTTGCAAAGGGTATTATTATTTGGCCCAGAAGTTTGCAACGCATAAAAATATTCATTTCCGACCTCATAAACTATATATATTCTCGATCAGGGTGGCGAGCTTTGCCCGTCCGTCTGTCTGTCTGTTTCTACGCGAACTAGTCTCTCAGTTTTAAAGCCATCGAGGTGAAAGTTAGCACAGTGTCTTCTTTTTGCTGCACACTACTAATATGTCGGAACCGACTAGATCGGATGACTATATCTCATGGCTCCCATAGGAACAATCGGTCGGAAAACTAGTTTTGGTGAGAAAAACTTTTTTCTTTTCAATGGAAACGTCTCCAAACTTTGTTATCGTGGGTTTTCTATGTTATTTTTTATAATTCTACCAAGTTTTATTAAAAACGGACAACTAAAACAGTCTTAGTTAAAAAAACTTTTTGTTTCTAATGGTAGCATCCTGCAATTTTGTATTTGTTTGTTTCACATGCTTTCACATAATTTTGCGAATTTTTTGCCAAATCGGATGAATATATGATATAGCTCCCATACGAACGATCGGTCGGAAAATGGGAAAAAGAGCACTTGCAAGGGTATAAAATCTTCGGCACAGACGAAATTAGCTTAGCTTTCTCGTTTTTTGATTCTAACCGATTTTACAGCGCATTTGGCGCATTTTTTTGGTTAAAAAAACGTATTTTTCCTTAATCGACCGTACAAAAAATGAAAAAAAATTGTTGGCTGGAAGGTATAGTTCCAAACTACTAATTTTTTCTAATCCTATGAATTTCGGATGATACTTGTAATCCGGGTCACCGTAAGGTGTTTAATTCATTACATGGCCTACCTGAAGTGGCAGAAAATCCGTTGTTTCTTGATATTTTTTCGTACGAAATTCATAAAAATACATCAAATGATACAAAAACAATGATACATTCAAAGTATTGGAAAATATAATGCAGTTTCGTCAAAAAATTTATTTTAAATGTTAATTTTTACCATACCCCTTAATAGATAATAAGCACAGCAATAAAAGCACATTATAAAGGATAGAAGTCGATCTGTAGAAAAGTTAGTTGACAAGTTTCGGATGCAGCAAATCGTGAAAACCGACTAAACATTAACGGATTATGGGAATGCAGAGAAATCGTGAAAATCCAGAAGTTGAAAAAATTTAATGCGAAGAGGCCATTCTCAACCATAAAGTTCGATGGAAGTGCTGATTGAGTACCCAAAAGAATATTTTTTTTTAAATATTTAAGTTGTTCAGTGTGTTAGTCTCACTGCCAATAACAACCGCAACTCTCGAAAGAACATTTTGTAGTTAAAAACGTATTAAAACGATTCAACAAGACACCATCCCTCTGAATTCACTCTTATAAATTACACATGATTTTGTATTACTTGTTTTATTGTACAACCGCTTAACTGATTTGGCGGCTATGGCCATTAATCATGAAACCATAAGATAGCATTGCTTATAATATTTTAAAGATACAAAAATGTTCTAAAATTTAGACTTCATTCCAGCGGACGTTTCGATTTCGCGCCCGTGTTTGATTTGGCGCCCATGGTTAAGCAGCAGCTTGGTCACACTGAAAATCAAATCAGTGCATAATTCAGTCGCTCTTGCAACTGATTAAGTTTTGCTTTCATGAAATTAAATCAAATTTAAGTCACTTTCAGAAATACCACCAAACTTATATTAGCTTCTTAACGCAATAAAATATTGTAAAAGCCTACGTGGAAACAAATGCAATTGGATTCAGACCGTCTCTGAAACAGCGTTGCTGCTTGCATCTATTGTTAAAACAATAGGTCAGTCTGAATTGTGTTGTACCAAGACTTGTTCCATAAATTTGAATTTAAAATGTCGATTATGGCCTGTTTTACTAATTTTTGGTACATTCAAATATATAAAAGTGAAAATGCCTGGCTGTAAAATTTTTGCTTGTTTGAAAACACATTCTTGACAATTAATAACTATTTTCCCGCCAGATCTGGCCATTTTAGGGCCATCTTAAATTTAGCTACTATCGCATTAAAATATCGATATAATTTACAATCGTACAATCGATTTAGTTCACGTTGAAACTGACTCTGTTTTCTTGCAATCAGCCCTTCCCGCCTCTTCTGGCTTCATTCGCTCCAACCCTGGTCTAAGAGCAGCACGCACAAAGTTGAGATTATTGCATTCTGAAAAATCATTGGAATTGCGAAGATTTGTGAAATTACATACGATGTCACTATCCACGGGAGTTATTGCTGTAAGTACTTGAACTCAATGTGGAAACTGTCAGACTAATTGCTGCCCCAACCAGCGCATTATGCATGGCGAGGATGTGCCCAAGCCGGTGCTGCAGATTTTGGCCATCAAGCGGATCAACAGCAACGCAGACTCGGAGCGGTATCGCATTTTAATATCAGATGGCAAATACTTTAATAGCTATGCCATGCTGGCCACGCAATTGAACCAGATGCAGCACAACGGAGAACTGGACGAGTTCACCATAGTGCAACTGGATAAGTATATGACCTCCATGGTGGGCAAAGAGGGAGCGGGCAAGTAAGTGCGAATGTTGAAGAAGAATTTATTGCTATTCAAGTGACGTCTGTTTTTCAGGCGCGTTTTGATCATTACCGAGCTGAAGGTTCTCAAGGCTGGTGGCGATGTGAAGAGTAAAATTGGCGAGCCCGTCACCTATGAAAATGCAGCCAAGCAGGACACAGCACCCAAGGTCATGGGACCTCCCTCCACCAATGTGGCGAAGAAGGAACCTTTGTACAATAATAACAACAACAACAACAGCTCCAGCATGAACACTTCTTTGAATGCAGGACTTACCCATCCGATATCCAGCCTGAGTCCTTACCAAAACAAGTGGGTAATCAAAGCGCGCGTCACCTCAAAGACGGCCATACGCACTTGGAGCAATGCCCGCGGCGAGGGCAAGCTGTTCAGCATGGATCTGCTGGATGAGTCTGGGGAAATTCGGGCCACTGCCTTCAAGGAGCAATGCGATAAGTTCTATGATCTTATCCAAGTGGATGGCGTCTATTTCTTCTCCAAGTGTCAGCTGAAACCAGCCAATAAACAATACTCCCAGCTAAAGAACGACTACGAGATGACCTTCACGGGCGAGACCGTGGTGCAGATATGCGAAGACTCCGAAGACAGTAGCATTCCAGAGATCAAATACGATCTGGTGCCCATTTCCCAGGTGGCCAGTATGGAGGACAAGGCCTCAGTGGATACAATTGGCATTTGCAAGGAAGTTGGTGAGCTCCAGGCCTTCACCTCTCGCACCACCAACAAGGAGTTCAAGAAGCGCGACCTAACCCTTGTCGACATGAGCAATTCGGCCATTAATCTGACCCTTTGGGGTGATGATGCGGTTAACTTTGATGGTCATGTCCAGCCTGTCATATTAGTCAAGGGCACGCGCATCAACGAGTTTAATGGCGGCAAGAGCATAAGTTTGGGCGGTGGCTCCATAATGAAAATCAACCCAGACATTCCCGAGGCTCACAAGCTGCGTGGATGGTTTGATAATGGCGGCGGCGACAGCATAGCCAACATGGTGTCAGCTCGCACTGGCGGCGGCTCATTTGCCACTGAATGGATGACTCTTAAGGATGCGCGTGTGCGTAATCTAGGCGCCGGTGACAAGCCCGACTATTTCCAGTGCAAGGCTGTGGTGCACATTGTCAAGCAGGAGAATGCCTTCTACAAGGCCTGTCCCCAGGCGGAGTGCAACAAGAAGGTGGTGGACGAGGGCAACGGCATGTATCGATGCGAGCGTTGCAATCAAGAGTTTCCCAACTTCAAGTATCGTCTGCTGGTCAATGTGAGTGTTGCAAACAAATTTCCATATCCATCTCTACAACAGCTTCTCGTTGCAGTTGAGCATTGGCGACTGGACCTCCAACCGTTGGGTCACTTGCTTCAGTGAGATAGGCGAGCAGTTGCTCAAGCACAGTTCCCAGGAAGTCGGCGAAGCTTTGGAGAATGATCCCACTACCGCTGAACAAATGTTCTCGGCCATGAATTTCACTTCCCACATCTTTAAGTTGCGTTGCAAGAACGAGGTGTACGGCGACATGACACGCAACAAGCTTACCGTTCAGTCTGTGGCTCCGGTGAACTACAAGGAATACAACAAGTATCTGCTCAAGGAGCTGCAGCAGCTAACTGGCATTGGTACATCCAACTAATTGCGCACGTGCAGTGCACGTTATATACATTATGTTCCACATTATATTGAGTAATCGAAATAGCCTATTTTAAGATATGAATTAAATTATCCAAATCAATCGATTGGAAGATACTCGGAAGTTAGGGATGGCCCTGGATATATTAAATGATTTGCAGTGCAAAATTTTAAGCAAGAATTGTGCGATGGTGGGTGGGGGGGAAGTACTTCTCTGTGAAGCATCCAAAGTGACAAAACTGCTGAAATCTATCTACAAGATGAAGTCGTGGCACATAAAAATGGCTACAATGACAGGTTTCATTCTCGATATGCGGCTCACATCTCCAAGGCTATTTTTTTCCCGTAATGTAAGGCTGAAAGGACGAGATTCCTTATAAATGATGGCAATTAATTGTTGCTAGAAAAAAATCTTGAAATATAGTATAAAGCAGAACTCGCTATCGTCTGTCTCTACGGGATGCAGGTATCTAGGAATGCTGCAAAATCTCATCTGCACAAAATCAGCATAGCTCAGGCCTAAATCTATAAGCAATATATCGTAGCTTAACATGGTTCTTCCGAAGCCAACAGCGCACAGCTTAAGATTTTGCCAATCTGAGACGACAAAAATCAGTTGCAGCCGTAGTTTAAGAGCTATTGACTTGACATTTGCAATGTTAGCTTTTTCGCATTTTCATCCCACGATTGGGGTCGCTATGACTGAAAACAAAAAAGTTGTAGTGAGCTCACTGTTTCGCTAGCTTTGCTGATGTGAGCACCTTGATTTGATCAGACTTTTTTCCAATAAGGGATATATCACGTGAAGTTCTTTTTGAAATTTGAGAAAACTACCCACCCAACATTTGGAAGATCTGTTTTATAAAAATCGCCTTCATGAGTCTTTTTCGACTCCTTTTGATGATCAAAAAGAGATGCCTATCATATGCTATTAATTGAGACTCGAAAATTTCTCATGAATATGCTCAAAATGTGGTTCAGTGAAATATGGCTAAAAAAGACTCTCAAATGACTCGAATATGAGTCTAAAGTGATCAGAAGAACGGTACCATTTTCTTCCGACAAAAGTATCATTTACGATCAGAAAACGAGCCCATTTTTGACTATTTTAATCGTATCGATTCAAAAAAGGCTCGAATGTGATACAAAATATGATAAAATGTTTGCTGGGTAGGCTATGATTTTCAAGAGAGGTGGATTAAGAGTATATAAGTCACATTCGAGTCTTTTTCGAATCCTCGATCTGATTCAAATAGTCATAAATGAGCTCGTTTTCTGATCGTAAATGATACTTTTGTCGGGAGAAAATGGTACCCTAGCTGCGATACTTCTAAAAGAGTCGTTTTTAGCCCGTATTTCTGATCAGTTTCGAGTCATATTCGAGTCATTTGCGGGTCTGTTCAATTCGTATTTCAATAAATCACATATTGAGCATTTGCATGAGACATTTTTGAGTCTTCTCTTAATCGCACAAGATAGTAATCATAATTGAATCACTTAAAGGGCTCGAAAAAGACTCATTAAGCTGATTTTCCAAAAATGATCTTCCAATTGTTGGGTGGGAAGGTCCAAAATATTTGGTTTTTATACTCTGTACCGTAGGTACATAGAGTATTATAAGTTTGTGCAAAAGTATGTAACATCCAGAAGGAAGTATCTCCGACCCCATAAAGTATATATATTCTTGATCAGCATCAACAGCCGAGTCATGTCCGTCATGTCCGTCTGTCCGTCTGTCTGTCCGTATGAACGCACAGATCTCAGAGATGGTAAGAGATAGAGGTTTGACATGTATGGGACATATGCTTCTAATGTCTGCAGGCAGATCAAGTTTATTTTCAATTTTGGCCACGCCCCCTCCCGCCCCTGCAATTTAAAAAAAACGTCATATCTCCCACAGTTTTGAAGATAGATGGCTTGTTTTTTCTGGACATATTTAGTTATTAGGATAACTTATCGATCCGCCAAAGGAATGAAGAAGATCGGATGAACGGTTTTCGAGTTATGATCAAAAGAAAAATTTTCTTGGTACAGAGTATGTTATAGTCGGGCTTGACCGACTTTCTTTCTTGTTAAGCTTGTGGAATTCGCCACTTTTGACAGAGATTCGCACCATCTTTGATGTATCAAATTTAACCCCTATAAAAAATCATTGGCAACCAAATTTCAGGTGTGTGGTTTTTTTTTGAGCCGAACCCTTTTTAAAATTTTTTTTGCTTAGGTTTAGGTTCGGCAGGGAAAATTGTTTTGCTTCGGTTCGGGTTCGGTTCCGACATCCCAAAAAAACCGGATTCGCCGACTCCGGAGCGGCTCGACTCCGTACCGTTTTACAACCCAGATTTTAAGTAAATTGTATATCCAGATGATGCCAAAAACAAAGAATCTTTGAAATGAGGAATGTAAAATGTTACAATCAATTTCTTGATGGATGTAACTCGAGGTCTGAAAAATGTGGGTTACACATTCGGCAATTTCATTGTTTTTTTTTTTTTAATTTCCAATTCCATTTTAGCCTTAACTGGTTTTACTATTTTAATCTATGTGATTTCCTTTTAAGCTACGGGCTATAATGTTAATAGCCCGTAGAACAGACGTTGTTTCAATGAATTGGGTTACCGTCTGACAAATTTATTTGCTTATTTCTAATTCCACATCGACTGTTTAGTATTTTGTTTTATGTGTGCCTACATATTAGTGTGTGCGTTAACATTAAGTGCCCCTTAAAGTATGCCATGTTTGGTTTGGCGTCAAATTTAAATAATTCTTATCAAATACTTAAAAAGAAAATAAATATTCTTCTGGACCAAGATTGGGATTATCCGAATAATGTTTCTCAACAAATATTAGTTAAAAATTTAAAATACATCCATAGCTTAGCTGACTGCTACCTTTTGAAGGCCCTTTGAATGTGTTTTCCAGCTTAAGCTTGCTCTAAATGTCAGCAGTGGGCTGTGGCTTCTTGAATCATCTTCTAGTGTATAAGTATAAGCTACAATGAAGCATTTCTGACCCCGTCAAGTATATATATTCTTGATCACAATGAAGTGCTGAGTCGCCACAGCCATGTCCATCTGTCCATCCGGTCTTCTGTCCGTCCATAGAAGCTAAAGATTCGACATGTATGGGACATTTGCTTCTTATTTTATTTTCATTATTGGCCTTCAACACAATATGAAAAGTATCTAGTGTCTCCTACTGTTTTAAAGATTGATGGCTCGGACCTGGTAGATAAATTTAGTAATCAACGTTTTGAACAATAGTTAAGCCATGATCGAAAGAAAGCCGCAGCGCTGCTTTATGCTTGCAGCAACAAAAACATTTTAAATCATTAAGTCGAGAAATTCTGCATTTACATTAGATAATGCATCGTCTCGAACCTTTTATTGGAAGTGTCACAGACAGAGGCAGATACCCCAGGTCCAAGCTGGCATGATCATAGTTAATGTGGTCAGTCCAAGTAAGTCTCCTATTCAGTGTTATGCCCATGTACCTTACCGAGTGCTTATGTGGTATGACTGAGTCGTTCAGCTTAAATCTCGGTGTGTTGCCCCTCTTTTTATTACTCTGTACCGTAGGTAAATAGAGTATTATAAGTTTGTGCAAAAGTATGTAACATCCAGAAGGAAGCATCTCCGACCCCATAAAGTATATATATTCTTGATCAGCATCAACAGCCGAGTCATGTCCGTCATGTCCGTCTGTCTGTCCGTATGAACGCACAGATCTCAGAGATGGTAAGAGATAGAGGTTTGACATGTATGGGACATATGCTTCTAATGTCTGCAGGCAGATCAAGTTTATTTTCAATTTTGGCCACGCCCCCTCCCGCCCCCGCAATTTAGAAAAAACGTCATATCTCCCACAGTTTTGAAGATAGATGGCTTGTTCCTTCTGGACATATTTAGTTATTAGGATAACTTATCGATCCGCCACAGCGACAGTTATTGGCATTTGCCAAAAAGACAAAAATCCTCATGGACTTCTAAGACAAACGTACCCAAATAATCACCCGGCCTCATTAAGGACCCTAAGGTCTATGTGTGACCCCATCTGGGGTCAGCCGGAACTACCTACCTACCTACCTATCGATCCGCCAAAGGAATGAAGAAGATCGGATGAACGGTTTTCGAGTAATGATCGAAAGAAAAGTTTTCTTGGTACAGAGTATGTTATAGTCGGGCTTGACCGACTTTCTTTCTTGTTTGTAAAGGTGCAGTGCAGCAATGTTCCAGCGAAACCCCTCCAGTTTACGCCTCTGTTTTGGGGTAAAATTCGCATTCTGCTAACTTCTGAAATTAATCTTCATATATCTTGATGGTGACTCAAACTACCATTCCAAGTGCTGGCTTATCAGCAACTCAAGAGCTTTGTACGAAACTGGCGCAGAAATTATCACATTCTTCAACCCACTGCACATTTTTGAAAGGTTACGAAGTATTAGTTTCAAATATCGCTGCAGTAGCTTCGAGCGGTCAATCCTAACACCATGTCGCAGTACGAACCTCAACCGCCTGTTTACTTTACAACCGTACAACAGCAACCAACTCTGATGCATGGTAAGTACATGAATATATATCTTACTTGCCATCTCAAAACCCAATCTGTCCAGATCAGGCACACGCACCACCTCAGCCACAACCCCCGAACGTTTTTGGAAGTGTTCCGGTAATGGCAACATGTCATAACTGCAATAGGTGTCAACTTACAACAATTAAGTACGAACCCAGCACCAAAACCCATTTGCTCGCACTCCTCTGCTGCGTATTTCTGTAAGTATTAATGGGAATTCAATCGAGCAGAGAATACCATTTACAGCATCATCTCTTTCAGCATGTGGGGAGGCTGCTGTCTTATTCCTTATTGCGTTGGCTCGTGCCAGGATGTGGAGCATAGTTGCTCAAGCTGTCGCACCTATCTGGGCACTCATCGCAACTAACGTATAGATTGGCTTCACATCATTTTTTAAGAACAAAAATATTTTAGAAACTCTCAAAATCAACAGAAGTTATTGTAAGATTCAATGAAATAAAGCTAACAAGTTCGAAACATGAATTTATACAGAAATATGTGAAGTTGTATCAAAATTTAAGTCCCAGAGTGTTTGAAAAATAAAATGAATAAGACCGAACTCCATCCAATAAGTAATGAGTCAAATATAAGTTAGGTTTGAGTAGGGTGCGATGACTGAGAAGTTATGTCAGTTAGAGCGTTCCTGCGATTATTTGTGTGAGTGTGTGTGTATACATTCAGCTAAAAAATAGATAAAAACAATCGAAACTAATGAGAACAGCGTATTTTGGAGTCAGGGCACTCGACTACAAGCCCTTACTTGATTTTAAACAGGCAGAAGGAAGCATCTGCGATCCCATAAAGTATTTATATTCTTGATCAGCATCAACCGCCCAGTCGACATAGCTCTGTCTGTCCGTCCGTATGAACACCTAGATGTCGTAGGTATGTACCCCATATCTTCAATCTCAAAAATTTTCATAAGTGTCAGATAATAAATGTGTTCTGCCCATTAACTCTGCCGTTTTATTAAACAATTTTTTTCATTTGTCCACATTAATTGGCAACTGGCATGGGAGACATATCAACACAGTCTTTAAGTTGCTAATAAGCTGCTCATCAATGTCAGTGATATTTTAAATATGAAAAAAACACCTTCTAACATCCCCCATTTTTCAGCCAAACGGTAACAAAATCTCATAGAAGCAACTGCAGCAGCTTTATTCAATTCATCTGAAATGTCCCAACAAAATTAGTTTTGGGCCGGGAGACTTTTCCGGTGATATCAAAAGGTTTTCGCACTTAATCAACTGATTCGACTGATCGTTCCAATGGAAGCTTTGATAAAATAGTCCGACTTAGATCTAAGTTATATATGTTGTGTAGTTACAATAGAAACTTCTATGTCCAAAATTTCTGGCAGTACCAATATAATTAAACTACAATAAATATATGTGTAACCGTATTATTTTATTATATTAATTTTTAAAAACATAAGTAAATACTTTTCTAAAGTAACTGGTGGTAAAATTTTTTTGCATTTCGGATTACAGTGTTTAGTATCACTTGCTGCTGTAAAAAAATTTTATAGGTTGGGAGATCCTCGGATTGCGTTGCTGCGTCTCTATGTTTTTCTTTTAATGTTCATAATAAGTATAAAGAGGAGGCTGTGTCAAGACAAATATATATATATACCAGCTAAATACCCGGCGTCGCCCGGGTCTTTCTCACGAGGCATTGATGTGAAACATGCTGTATAAAATGTGCACCGCCTTTCACTTACTAGATATTCATAACTCAATTCTCGATAAACCTAAACCTAAAACTTTAAACCTAAAACCTAAACCTTTATTCTAAGTCCTAAAACCTAAGCCTAAAACTTAAAACGTAAAACGTAAACCTCAAACCCTAATCCTTAATCCTAAAACTTAAATCCTATAACCTAAACCTTTATCCTAAAGAGAATCCTTCCAATCCTCCTCCGCCTCCTAATCCTCCTCCAAATCCTCATCCGCCTCCTCCTCCTCCTCCCAATCCTCCTCCACCTCCTAATCTTCCTACTCCTCCTCCTAATCCTCATCCGCCTCCTCCCAATCCTCCTCCGCCTCCTAATCCTCCTGCTCCTCCTCCAAATCTCCTTAATCCTCATCCGCCTCCTCCCAATCCTCTTCCGCCTCCTAATCCTCCTCCTCCTCCAAATCCTCCTAATCCTCATCTGCCTCCTCCAAATCCTTCCAATCCTCCTCCGCCTCCTAATCCTCATCCGGCTCCTCCAAAGCCTCCTCCTCCTCCTCCTAATTTTCATCCGCCTCCTCCCAATCCTCCTCCGCCTCCAAATCCTCCTGCTGCTCCTCCAAATCCTCCTCATCCTCATCCTCATATTCATCTTCATCTTCATCTTTACCTTAAGTTGTGTGGCCGGCCACCCAACTCCCACTGCACACCACCAGCCGCAACGCCAACCAGGACAAGCGTACAGCCAATCCCCAAAGTTTCATTATAATCGGATGAACGCTATAATTTTGCAAAATTTTGCGGTTTTTGGACCATTTCACAGAATTGAGACATAGCCTATAACAATTTCCTGATCCACATAAAAATACTGTGAAAAATTCGTGAAGATCGGTTCATAAGGGATAAACATACAAATATAAAAGCATACTTTCACTTTTATATATATGTATAGATTATGGAAGGTGTGTTGATGGATCATAGATTTCCGGGAGCTGCCATTATTGGAAAGAAAAACGATAAAGTGGTTCACATTCATACTGAATGCCTTTATGGCATGAAGCAGAATCAAGAAACAAAATTTAGTTTGAAAAAATGGCCCGTGTATATAAAATTATTTTCCAATAAACGAGGTTTGGGCCATAGCCAAGTTTAATCTGCGTTCATTAAGCCCAACACCATTAAAATCGGAGAAAAGCTGCGAACATGTTTGAAATTTACAAGCTCTTATGTAAAAATCGTGTTTTGAAATTTACTGTGCTATTGAACTTTTTCAGCAAATAGTTTGCTTAGTTTGCTATGCATTTCAAATGTTCAATAGCACAGCACAGCACAGAAAAGCTTTGCTCTCTGATTTTTGTACTATTAATTTCCATGTGAACTACGATTTCGACAAAGCACAGCACAGAGAGTAGCAAATGAAATTAAAAACTGACAGTAATTTTAAACCCTGCTATATAGTTTATAATGTAAGTCAGCAAAGAGAACTGAATTATATGTACTGGACTTTTGAACTAATCAAACTAATACGAGGATGATAGCTTTCAAAAACATACAATAAACCAATGTTAAATTATAAATCTCAGAGGACTTTTTTAACAACAAACTATCCAAAGAAGGACACCATTCGTAACAAGCACAACCTTCTCATATTAGCCCTAAAGCATGCATTATTTTTGCTATCTAAAGGATAGCTATTTCATTTCTATCTTTGCCATTTTTAGCTATATTCAACAGACGATTTTGGGTATTAACAGTTGGCAACACTGGTCAGGCCAATGTTGCCCAAGTAACTTTGTGCACAACAAAGTGAATATCCTTGTCTGCCTGCCTATGCTATGGCCTATAGAGCCTCTACATCCCTAAAGTAAAGAAACAAAAAACGTAGGTGTGACATATCATCCAAAAATGTTGAATTTTGTGCTCGTTTTTAAAAATGCCTCTGAAATTGATAGTGTGAATGGATCGAAGAGGTTTTTTAGGATAGAGGTTTAGAGAGATCAATACAATGGACATCGTAGCCAACTTTTGGAAAAATGGATTTTAAGGCCTGCTAGGTGCCTGGGCAATAACAAGCCCTGAAGATTGACCTTTGTACATAAGCCAAAAACACATCCTTCAATTAAGTAGAAGTAGAGAAACACCACTAAATTGAGACTATTCAGGATTCATGAGAAGAATGCATTACAATAATTAGAAAAGAGACATCAGTTGAAGGAGAAGAAACTATTTAAACGTTGTTGGTACAGGTTGCTGCCCTTCTGAGAGCTATTTAGAAAAAATCTTTACCGCCTTTTCATTTAGCAGAATTTTCGAATACAATTTCCTAAATTTACAAGTTTCTTTGTCATAAGACATCCCTGTGAAAAACAATTGGGATTGGGTCGCCTCTGATAGACTAGCACGATGCATAAAACTCCGATTTTCTCCCTTGCAGATTGTTTCGCTTTTATTTTTATTATTAATTTTTTAGATACTTTACAATTGAAAAAAGGTTCGTTAATTAGTCATCCGCAATGCCCATCGCCATGTCATAGTCCTCTTCAGTGATTTTTTTCTTTTTTAACCTCTTAAAGAGACGTATATCGCTAGCCAGTTCATCCAGATCTTCTTGGCTGAATTGATGTTTCCTCTTGCGCTGCGACGATCCTGCCTCGTCTGCTGCTGCCTCCTTTTTGCGTTGCTTCTTGGCCTTGCGCAGCTCTTTCTTTGACTTGGCATCCAGCTTAGCCTTTTTGGTATGGTCCCAGGATTCGGTGCGTTTTTTGTGCTGCTTCTGGCCAGGCCAGCTGCCAGTCTGCTCGTAGGTGGTCTGCTTTTTTTGACGCACTTGCTCTTTTTGGGCATTTTTGTAGGTAAGTTTGTTCACGTCGACCTCGAAGCTGGGAGCCATGAAGCCTTCGCCCTTATAGTTCTTTAGCTCTGGCATGCGTGGCAGCTGGAGTAGTCCGTAAGCAGTGGCCATTTTGCCCAGATCTAGATCTTTGAGTCGCAAGATGGCACTGCACTCGTGCTTTGTGTAGGCACGGACATGGGAGACGAATGCACGCATGCCTTTGTCGTACAGGCCCTTGTCAGAGGTCTGCAAGCGATGCAACTTCTCCACAATGGAGGTCAAATCGGTTTCCGTTTCTTCTTGTGGTAGTTCGTTGAGCTCCACCTTTTGGTTCAATTTCAAAAAGTTGACATAGGCATCTTCGCTGGGCAGAAGCAGGACAAGTGCATTGCCCTCGTTTCCCTGGCGAGCTGTGCGCCCCACCCGATGTACAAAACTGGATGCATTAGAGGGGGGATCCCATTGAACCACCCAATCAATCTCCGGCACGTCCAGACCGCGAGCCAAGACATCGGTGCAGAGCAGCACGGCTTGTGGTTCTTGGCGGAAACGCTCCACTACGATGGCCCTCTTGCTTTTCATCTTTCCATGGATGCCCAGTACCGGGCGATTGCTGAGCAAGGCAGGCAGGACTTCTGCCCAATACTCCACACACGCACAAGTGGGAAAGAACACCATGACCTTGCCTGAACGCGTTGCGGGTGAACGGAGAAAGTGCAGCAATGCCAAAAACTTTTGCTCCGGCTCTACAATTCTGTAGAAATTTTGTAGCTTTGCTGGCGTACTCACGGAGGCCTTCTCCTTAACCGATACCAGCACAGGATTGCGTAGGCCCGCACGTATCAGATCCGTAACCTCGGTGGTTTGTGTGGCAGAGAACAAGCCTGTGCGTCGCTGACGTGGCAAGAAGCCTAAAATGTTGTTAATGCTCGTCTTGAACCCCAAATCTAGCAAGCGATCAGCCTCGTCCAGCACCAAAAACTCCAGACTCTTGGCACGGGCCGCCAGATTGAGATCATCGCCCTTGCGCTGAAATAGGTCCTCTAGCCGTCCCGGTGTGCACACCAATATGCAGGGTGTTTCCTGCCTCAACATGGCGATGTCCTCTTCAATGCTATTACCGCCAACCACCAGTTGCTGTTTTAAGTGCTCCAACTCCTCGTGCGCCAGAAACTGAGCCAGCACCTCAGATATCTGGCGCGCCAGCTCACGTGTGGGCGAAACAATCAGTGCCCCAAATTCCTTGGCTCCCCACGGCGTCTCCCTGTGTCGTCGTTGAAGTATCTCCAGCATCGGCACCAGAAACGCCAATGTTTTGCCACTGCCCGTCACAGCCTCGGCGGAGACATCCTTGCGGGCCAGTAGCAGGGGAATTGCAGCCGTCTGCACGGGCGTCATCCATTCGAAGCCGAAGCTTTGTATCACAGATAGAACTGACTCTGAGAGCGGTGGCTTCTCCAAAGCGGTCCATTTTTTGCGTGACATTCTTGATGTTTCGTTTGTAAACAAAACACAAGGCAGCAACAGCACGTGCAATCCAGAATAGTATGACCGTATGTCGAAAACAAGAAAATACTGTACGGCAAATTCAAATCCAAGCAGTTGCTCACATTCCATGCATTTGCACGTTATTCAAACAAGGGCATCGAAATTCAAGTTACGGGGAAAGGGTTAAACCATGATGGGTCAAACTAAAAGACAACGAAGTCAGCTTTGAGGCTGATTAAAGGCCATTTTCTCATGTTTCTGGTTTCGAAAAGTTTGGTGCATTTGGTTCACTGGCACTGGACCAACTGGACTTGCAAGCAGGGAACAAATTTTATGATGATTGAGTGTGATCGTTATTAATGTTTGTTGGAATTATGCCATGATTTCAACATGGAGAACGTTGCATGTTTTTGCATTTCAAGGTTTATCAATTAAATTATTTTGTATTTAATGCATATTAAATTGCAAGTTTCTCTTTAAAGGGAAGAAAGAACTGAGTTACATACTTTTGCACAAACTAAATATACTCTGCGCACAGAGTATAAAACGTAATAGTCTATTCACACTGAGAAACATCTTACATCATTATTGAAGATGTTCCATAAGCTTTTGCCGAACCAAAATTTGATTATCATTCCAACATCTTCTGGGGATGTTCTTTTTGCATTTCGTATCAATCAATGTTGTCATCAGTGGCGTAACTACGAACAAGATTATGGGCCCCCGGGCTGAACCGAACAGGTTCGAGCCCGGAATTCCGACGTTTCTTTTACTGTGAACTGAACCTCTTTAGAAATTTAAGCTGTTCCGAATATAATATTTTGGTTCGGTTCGGCAAAAATGGAAGACATCAGAAAATGTGACCTTTTGTTTATCGACTTCATTTGTTATCTAGTTGGTTTTAAGGGACTGAGTCTTAAAATAGGCTGTAAAGTGTAATAAAAACCTAGAAAAAAATTAAGAATTAAAATCCCCACGCACTAAAGCTCGGATTTTTTTGATCCTCCTTGACTCCAAAGCTTTTCCAATGATCCAGCAACTATATTTATAATACATATTTCTCTGTGTTCCGCAAACCATTTTTGGCCCAAACTCGACCCAATTTGAGTAGTTCTTTTGTAAAAGCGAAAGAACACATATAATTATATGAAGATATATTTATATTTAGTAAATATATAAATGTATTGCTTTTGTTACATTAATATTCTGTCAGGCATGTCCTGAACCAAGGTTTGAACCAAAACTTTGGCCCAAAGGGGATCAAAGTGGCGTAGTTTTTAGGCTAAAAAAGGTATTTTTACCTTAAACGACGGGTCTGTTGATGGAAAGAAATATGAAGAATATGCTTTGCGAACTGCTGAACTGTACAATGAGAAATATCGTTGGAGAAACATGTCCCCAATAGTTCACAAGATTTTGTATCATGGCAAGAATATTATTAAATATAATATATTTCCACTAAGGGAGCTGTCTGAAGAAGCACAGGAAAAAAGAAACAAATTTTATAGATATTATAGGGAACATAACACCAAAAAAATTTCGAGAAGTGCCACGACTGAAGATCTTTTTCATATGCTTTTATCTTCATCTGATCTATTTGTTTCAAGTAAACGGTATTTGTGGAAATCAGATTCAATTGACATGTATAAGGAAGCAGAGAATCTATTGGTTAAGCAAAAGCCTGACTTGTATCTTTCAGATATTTTAGATGCTTATTAATTATAAGAAACATAGATTAAAAGAATAAAAAAAGCGAGTTTTTCTATAAAATGTTTGAAAATTTATTGAATTTCATGGGAGCTACACCTAAATGATTTCCGATTAGCTTGAAACTTGGCAGAATTATGGAACCAACTAAACAACTAAGTTTGACAGAAATGTGGCACCGTACATTCATTTTTAAAGTTTTCAGGTGCAATAAAAGGTAACACAAGGTGTGGAAAATTTTAATTGTAAGACAAATGCCTTAAGCCTTTACCGACTAAGTTCTAGTTTTGAAAAACCAGCTGAGTAGCATAATTTGTATACTTTGAACAAAAATCAGCACTTTAGCTTTAATAGTATGGCTTGCAGGAGTACTGCTCCGGTACTGCTCACTCAATTTTAATAAACTTTTATTTATTTGAAATCTTGAACAATTCATAATCAAACAATATTGAATTCAAAATATTGAGCGGTTCAAAAGTTACAGAATTTTGTCCAAGGCAAAACGATTCTGGACCACTGTGAGACGGTGCAAAAAATGGAAAAACAATCGTTGGCTGAGAGGTATGGTTTCAAACAACAAATTTGTTCTAATCTCATGTGTTTCGGATGATACTTCGATTTGTAATCCGTAAGGGGTCATACCTGAAGTGGCTGAAACTCCGTTTTTTCTTGACATTTTTTCGTGAAAAAATTCATAAAAATACTTCAAATGTTACTGGACAATTTCACATCTTATACATAGCACTATCTGTCATATAAACTTACAAATAACAGAGTTTATCTGACACATAGTAGCTTTCAAGGAGATGAGATATCGGCCCTTAAAGTATCGTAAAATACAAAGCAGTTTCGTCAAAAATATTTACTTTAAATGTTTGTTTTTTATACCATACATTTTAATAAGTTGCTAGCACAGCAATAAAAGCACATCATAAAGGATAGAAGTCAATATGAGAAAACTTATTGGACGAGTCTCGGATGCAGCAAATCGTGAAAAACCGACTAAACATAAACGGATTGTGGGAAAGCAGAAATATCGTGCGAACCCAGAAGTTGAAAGCACAGAAATTTTCTTTCGGGTCACAATTTTTAATAAATTTCTGGATGTCTTCACTATGAATCTTTGTGAGAGGTTTACCAATAATGATCATATTCTAGAAGGATATTCGGAGCTCTCCAAGAATGATTCAGGCGATGTTTACCATATGGACAATAAATTTGTCAAATCTATGGAATTCTACCACGAATTTTTTGAAAATGGCTACATGCAGTTCTTACCGAGCTTATAATTTGGAAAAAAATATTTAATGTGAAGAGGCCATTCTCCACCAAAAAGCTCGATGGAAGCGCTGGATAACTACCCAAAATAATATTTTCCAAAAATATTTAAATTGCTTAGTATATTAGCTATACTGCCATTAACAACCGCAACATTTTCTAGTATAAGGCGTATTAAAACAATTCAACAAGCCACCATCCTTCTGAATGCACGCTTATAAATTACACAAGATTTTCTATTTCTTGTTCTATTGTATAACCGCTGAATAGACTTGGCTGCTTTAGCCATTCATCATGAAATCATGAGATGATAAAATGAGATAGAATTGGTAATAATATTTTAAAACTACAAAAAGATGTTCTAAACCGACAAAACCCCTAAATTCTTGATTCGAACTTGTTAGCTTTATTTCATTTAATCTAACAACAACTTCTGTTCATTCTGAGAGTTTCTTAATCGATACGTTAGTTGCGATGAGTGCCCAGATAGGTGCGACAGCTTGAGCAACTATGCTCCACATCCTGGCACGAGCCAACGCAATAAGGAATAAGACTGCAGCCTCCCCACATGCTGAAAGAGATGATGCTGTAAATGGTATTCTCTGCTCGATTGAATTCCCATTAATACCTACAGAAATACGCAGCAGAGGAGTGCGAGTAGATGGGTTTTGGTGCTGGGTTTGTACTTAATAGTTGTAAGTTGACACCTATTGCAGTTATGACATGTTGCCATTACCGGAACACTTCCAAAAGCGGTCTGGCGTTGTGGCTGAGGTGGTGCGTGTGCCTGATCTGGACAGATTGTTTTGAGATGGCAAGTAAGATATATATTCATGTACTTACTATGCATCAGAGTTGGTTGCTGTTGTACGGTTGTAAAGTTAACAGGCGGTTGAGGTTCGTACTGCGACATGGTGTTGGGATTGACGGCTCGAAGCTATTGAAGCGATATTTGTGATGTGAGAATGTGATCATTTCTGCGCCAGTTTCGTACAAAGCTCGGTTTGCTTTTGAGTTGCTGATGATAAGCCAGCACTTGGAATGATAGTTTGAGTCACCATCAATAAATATAAAGATTAATTTCAGAATTAGTTTTATGAACAAAAGTTAGCAGTAAGCGATTTTTAGCCCCAAACAGAGGCGTAAGCTGGAGGGGTTTTGGTGGATAGCTCCGCACTGAAGGTATTTTTATACTCTATAGGGTCTCCGACCCTATAAAGTATATATATTCTTTATCAGCATCAACAGCCGAGTCTTGTACGTCTGTTCGTCAGTCTGTCCGTATGAACGCACAGATCTCAGAGATGGTAAGAGATAGAGGTTTCACATGTATGGGACATATGCTTCTTATGTCTGCATGCAGATCAAGTTTATTTTCAATTTTGACATAGTCGGGCTTGGCCGACTTTCTTACTTGTTTTCTTATAATTCCACCAATTTGCATGCAAATCTCATCATTTTCTTAGTAAGGAAAACTGTTCGCTTTTCAATGGTATTGTCCCAATTTTTGGTTTTTATTCAATTCTACAAAGTTTTACCTGTACAGGTAAGATTATTTGTATTTTAACCATTTTTGGAATTTTAATGATATTGTGAAGGTGACGGCATATTTCCGCTTGCGCACGAAAGACACTTCTTAGTCCATGCCAAGCAGCATCCCTGCACGTAAGCTTCCACCCAGCCTTGTTGCATTGCTGCAATCAATAATAAAAATACTACGATCTTCATGATGAACTTCAAAGTCGGAAACTTTTTACAATAATATCAGCCGGCTAAGCCTTTTATGTGTTATTGATCGATATTGCAATTATCAGTCGTAAGTGTGACCAATCGAATGTTTGACGAACTGATAAGCAATTCAAGTGTAACTAAAAGCGAAACTGAACTGTTCAACATCATGTGATATTGCTTTAAGCTTAACTAAACGTGAAAATGTACAGATTTTCCTATTACATTTTTTTTACTCTGTACCGTTGGAACATAGAGTATTATAAGTTTGTGCAAAAGTATGTAACAGCCAGAAGGAAGCATCTCCGACCCCATAAAGTATATATATTCTTGATCAGCATCAACAGCCGAGTCGATATAGCCATTTCCGTCTGTCTATCTGTCCGTCTGTCGGATCTCAGAGATGGTAAGAGATAGAGGTTTGACATGTATGGGACATGTGCTTCTTATTTCTGCTGGCAGGTAAAGTTTGTTTTCAATTTTATTTCCGTCCCCGCAATTTAGAAAAATCGTCATATCTCCCACAGTTTTGAAGATAGGTGGTTTATACCCCTTATACATTAAGTAATCAGGATAACTTATCGATCCGCCGAATGGTAAAGATCGGATGAACGGTTGTCGATGCTTCATGTCATGTCATTCGTATCCTTTTAGTTTTGTTTTAACATATTTTTAATTTGTAATTTTTTATTTT
Source organism: Lordiphosa andalusiaca (assembly GCA_035044965.1). Classification (NCBI taxonomy): domain Eukaryota; kingdom Metazoa; phylum Arthropoda; class Insecta; order Diptera; family Drosophilidae; genus Lordiphosa; species Lordiphosa andalusiaca. The sequence goes on from JAWNNM010002700.1 coordinate 106,078, forward strand.
TGGTCACTCTTTCATTTTATCTTTATTTAATATATATAATAATATTATTCCTTTATCTCTCTCTGTATTTGTAAGCCTCTATTTTCTTATTCTTTTTTTCTTACCTCTTCATATCGCATCAGGCCTGTTCCACGCTTCACATAATTTATTAAACTGCAAAGTGAATTAAAATGGAACGATTTTGCGTTCGCTCCGCAAAAATCAATAGTGCTTTAATATAGCTGTTTAATATCTCGCTTTATTTTAGGAGCATTTTATACAAAAACAAGAAAGAAAGTCGGTCAAGCCCGACTATAACATACTCTGTACCAAGAAAATTTCTTTTGATCATAACTCGAAAACCGTTCATCCGATCTTCTTCATTCTTTTGGCGGATCGATAAGTTATCCTAATAACTAAATATGTCCAGAAGGAACAAGCCATCTATCTTTAAAACTGTGGGAGATATGACGTTTTTTCTAAATTGCGGGGGCGGGAGGGGGCGTGGCCAAAATTGAAAATAAACTTGATCTGCCTGCAGACATTAGAAGCATATGTCCCATACATGTCAAACCTCTATCTCTTACCATCTCTGAGATCTGTGCGTTCATACGGACAGACAGACGGACAGACGGACAGACGGACAGACAGACAGACGGACAGACGGACAGACGGACATGGCTATATCGACTCGGCTGTTGATGCTGATCAAGAATATATATACTTTATGGGGTCGGAGATGCTTCCTTCTGGATGTTACATACTTTTGCACAAACTTATAATACTCTATGTACCTACGGTACAGAGTATAATTACGATATTACCTCTGATTTCACATGCTCCAAGCAATGGGAATTCAAATCGAGTAATTCTATCAAATTATGAAAACCAGGACAGGTAGCCTAGGGTGTCCCAAAATGGTGTTATCGGTTTCACCAACGAAGCCATGGTTCACGAATTATGTGTATTTTTGTAAAAATTATTATTAGATTCATGCAATGAAAAAAGCTTTAAAAGCGCATAACTCTGGAACGGTATGATTTTATTTGTTGCAAATTTATCCATCTTTTAAACTGCATCACTAGTTTTTTTTAGTTTTCACAGAAATTTTAAAAGTTACAATGCCTTTTTTACAACATTTATGAGAAATTTACGAAAAAATGTAACAAATGGTACCTAAATGAGCAAAAGCAAAGAAAAAGCTTTTGGTTTATGCCCATAAAAGTAAAATTTGGACATTTTGCCTTAAAGATGTTGATTTGAAAACTCAGAAATCGTGCTTATTGCCCATGTAATTGGTAAAATTCAAAAACACTACGGAACACTCGATTTGTGGGGAAAACGCGACTTGCGCGACCTCTAAACGTCTTCCGAAAAATCTGAAAAAAATTTCAAAAATACTTTACTCTATAAGCTTGAAGAAAATGATTGTGCCAACAAAAAAACACACTAAGGTAGCCAAGTCGAAATAGAAATAATTTAATTTATGTGAAAAACTGGACAGGCCGAGTCGGAGTCGTTATTAGTTTAACCCTTACATCTGCATCATACCGAATTAATACAATTATTTTCCAGTGTGGATTATAAAATTGTCAAACATGAATTTGATGCAGTTCAGCGACATTCCTTTTTTATATTAACAGTGTTGGTAACCTTAATTATGTCGATAACTCAACAGCCGATCACTTTCCCCGCCAATTTTGTGAATGTGGTAAACTCAATTGGTTGCGCAGTTTCTCATTAATCTACATTTTAATCATTTCTATGAAATCCATTGGTTTGATTTGCAAAAAACAAAATTGTGCTAGTTCAGAATAGTTAAAAAAATATATAAAAAGCTACTTTACGAGAGAAAATTGATTAGCTGAATTTCTGGAATTTAAGAAAGGTTTTTAGGAATCGTTTTCATAAGGACGATCTAGGATTCGTGGATCTTTGAAATTCATATCAGTTAACCTTTGTGGCCGTACCACTAATAATATGAAGTGAAATATTTTTTAGGTCCACCCATTTTAACTTGGGGTTTAAAGGGTTAATTTGTAATTTTTGTTAGGCTTTCTTTTTTATGCCTCCTTAGTACATAAGCCTTTTTAAAACGTGCTTATAAATATGTTTGACAGCCATTGTTTGTCGACTATTAATAATAAATAAATAAAAAAAGGAGCTATAATTCATTGAGTCAATAATTTTGTGAACTATGACAACAAATTCAAAGATAAATCAAATCAGTAAGAAAGTCAAGTGGAACTTTGATTCATCTCATGCAGGGCTCTAGTACTTAACACTAAAAATATCTTCAGTGCGGAGCTATCCACCAAAACCCCTCCAGCTTACGCCTCTGATTGGGGCTAAAAATCGCTTACTGCTAACTTTTGTTCATAAAACTAATTCTGAAATTAATCTTCATATTTTTTGATGGTGACTCAAACTACCATTCCAAGTGCTGGCTTATCATCAGCAACTCAAAAGCAACCCGAGCTTTGTACGAAACTGGCGCAGAAATGATCACATTCTCACATCACAAATATCGCTTCAGTAACTTCGAGCCGTCAATCCCAACACCATGTCGCAGTACGCACCTCAACCGCCTGTTTACTTTACAACCGTACAACAGCAACCAACTCTGATGCATAGTAAGTACATGAATATATATCTTACTTGCCATCTCAAAACCCAATCTGTCCAGATCAGGCACACGCACCACCTCAGCCACAACGCCAGACTGCTTTTGGAAGTGTTCCGGTAATGGCAACATGTCATAACTGCAATAGGTGTCAACTTACAACTATTAAGTACAAACCCAGCACCAAAACCCATCTACTCGCACTCCTCTGCTGCGTATTTCTGTAAGTATTAATGGGAATTCAATCGAGCAGAGAATACCATTTACAGCATCATCTCTTTCAGCATGTGGGGAGGCTGCTGTCTTATTCCTTATTGCGTTGGCTCGTGCCAGGATGTGGAGCATAGTTGCTCAAGCTGTCGCACCTATCTGGGCACTCATCGCAACTAATGTTTAGATTGGCTTCACATCATTTTTCAAGAACTAAAATATTTTAGAAACTCTCAGAATGAACAGAAGTTGTTGTAAGATTCAATGAAATAAAGCTAACAAGTTCGAAACAGGAATTTATACAGAAATATGTTAAGTTTTACCAAAATTTAAGTCCCAGAGTGTTTGAATACAAAAACAATAAACAAAGTCGGTCAAGCCCGACTATAACATACTCTGTACTAAGGAAATTATACGCTCAGCATAAATTTTAATGCTGCAGTAGCAGCTAAAAGCAGCGCTGCTACTGCGCTGCAGTAGCGAACAGTCTTTTGAAAACCGAAAACCGTTCATCCAATCTTCTCTATTCCTTTGGCGGATCGATAAGTTATCCTGATAATTAAATATGTCTAGAAGGAACAAGCCATTTATCTATAAAACTGTGACGTTTTTTCTCAATTGCGGGGGCGGGAGGGGGCATGGTCAAAATTGAAAATAAACTTAATCTGCCTGCAGACATAAGAAGCATATGTCCCATACATCTCAAACCTCTATCTCTTACCATCTCTGAGATCTCTGCGTTCATACGGACAGGCAGGCGGACAAAACGGATTTGACTCGGCTGTTGATGCGATTGTAATGACCCGTGAACGCATAATGTTTATTCTCAAGTATTGCTTAGCTCTCGGCATATATTTAATGGTTCTCGTTTTAAGTCTACGAATCAACTGAACATTTTTTATACGCAACCGACAGCCGACATCCAAGGCACAGGCTCCTCCTCCTTTATTGTTGGGCCGAAAACCATGATTTTGCCGTGAACCGTTCTTCCTTATTTCCGTTTGCTACTCTTCTGGGATTTGTCTTTAGCTCAACATTTGTTGCTAAAACCCATCCAAGCTATATTCCTTATTCCTCTTACTTGACCCGATCTCCCGTTCCGGAGGCTGGGCCTTAGCCGGTATCTTTTTTTCACATTTCGCGTCACTGTCCATCCCTCTCCGTAACTTCATATTCCGATGCGTCGAAATTGGGCGTAAGTTTGTGTGAGACCACTACGTTTATAATCAGCACCTCCACCTCGAATTCGCCTTGATCGTAGCTATCAGCTGAGGTGAAGCTGGCCACACGATCGCTATCCTCATAGTTGTCCAGTGCACCGCTACATCCGCGTGTCGAGCGCTTCTCACGCGGTGGTCGCTGCGGCGTAGGCAACGGACGGGACTTCATTTTAATGATAACTCGCCCGTTTGGACATTAGGGAGTGGCGACTCAGGACGATCCAAAGCTTCGGGCTCTTCGTCGTCATGACCCTCCGGCTTTTGCACCTGCTGCAGCTGCTGCTTCAGCCGCGTGTCGTATGCATCACTCTCCAGTATCTCGACTACAACCTTCACATCAACCTCAGTTCTTAAGGCATGGGACTCATCCATTTTCGATTATGTATGCTGCATATCCATGATCATTGAATCTGCAGCGCGAGAGGTGCACTCATCTTCGGAACGTTGAGAGCGAGCCGACGCGCCGTCCGTGACATTAACCGGCGTGGCTAGCCGATTCATCCATTCGATTTTCCTGTTTGCCAATAAGGAGGAGTCGTTAATAGTTCGATGTCACTCACCCTGAAGTATTTTTCGAACTATGCGCTCACAAATTGCCTTCCGGTTTCCGCCCTTCGCCGTTTGGGATATCCTTGATCCATGTATCTCGGCCAGTAATCGATTGGGACGAGTATGTGCTCGCTGCCATCGGTTTGAAGTATGAGGGTTATGTTGTCCAGTGTATGCTCTCTCCCTAACAGCTTTTTTTTTGGATTTTGTTTGTGTCAAACCGAAATTCAAATGCAATTTTCGTTCTTTTCAAATGTTTATTTTTAAAATACTGTAAAATATATGCAATTATGTAAATACATCGCAGTGAACTAAAGACAAAGTATACATCGAAATTTCATAGACACTAGATACAACTTTGCCGTTTCTTTTTTAAATCGGATGATTCACTTAATTAGATTAGAGATAAATATACGGCCCCCTCAATGGGCGAGCAAAACCATATCTGCATGTAAATTGTTTATTGAACAAAATATACACTCGACATTTAAATATTTAAAATTTTGTTTACTAAATTTCTTTCTTGGACGTGGTCGCTTTTATCAAGGATAAATGTTGTTTTCGAATAGATTCTGGAATTTCGTTACTGTTTTGCTCATTTTGAAACTGCCTTATTGATTTTGAATGGTTGGAGCAGGAGTGGAAGTGGGTCCATTTGTCTTAGCACCCAGATTTTTGTAGGCCTTACCACCATTACGTTCCCATTCCCGGTTGAACTCATGCTCCAGTATTTCGGCGCCACGCTTACGCGTCAGACCCGTCTCCTCCAGGCTCAACTCGCACATTTGCATGTCATCGGTGCCGGCAACCAACAAAATTGGTGGCTTATCCGCATGCAGTTCCATTTGTCGGGCAATCCACTGTCCATCGAAATGGGCATACCAAAGGCCACGCTTAGCTGAAGTGAGGAAGAATTGTATGACTAAGGATCACGTGGAATATGCAAGTGACTCACTGTTATCTGGTGCATTCGCTCGCATGAAGGGTATGCGGAAATAGCGGTGCTGAGCGGTAACAATCTCTTGAATGGGTTGCACAATCGGTGGCTGTTTGAAGGCTGCAAGAATTGAAAAATGTTAACACTTAGCCATGCGACACAAATCAATGCTAATTTTTTTGCCTACCAGCCTCCATAACGCTACGTGGAGCTCGTTCATTCTCATCCATGGTGGTGCGTTTGCGGTTCTTTGCCTTCCATGCATGGTATACCTTCAAGCGGCGATGGAATTCCTGACGACAAGCCTAAAAAAAATGAGATATAAAATTTTTTAGTTAATAGATTAAACACCTGAGAGTTAGGGATTTCATTACTGACTGGAAATTTGTGAACCAAAAGATTAATATGTTTTACATATTTTCAAATTTCATTTAGAAATTGTCCTTTTTGGTATTTTACATTCTCATTTCTTTCCAACCACTCTATTTTGAAAACCAAAGCATCTAATATTTGTGGTCGATGAAACAAACGTCGATGTTTCTTTGCATACTCTAGGTATGACACTATATAATAATATCAGATTACTAAGAGATACGGAGATACCAAAAAGGTGTAATACTAGCAGTTTTCTAGATTTTATTTTTAAGTTTATAGCTAATCCATTAAAAATACTGAGTTTCTAAAAGCAGTAGTTGCTGAAAGTATATGAGTTTTCGCACTTTGTAAAAACACTTTCTTGAAGTCTCTTTTTAAGATTTTAATTGTTTTATCTTCTTAAAATGTATATTTTTTTGTTTGCTGTCTAGTTTGAAGAACCACAACGAATCATAATAAAATAAAAACAAAATTTTATCATTTGGAGAAAACATCTTTTTGTGCAAAAGGGTTAAAAAGTTTGTTCAGGTGTTATAAACACTTTCTTGAACAGGATATGCTTGAAAAGTAGGTACACACCTCTAAACGTATGCGAAAGTATTTGAACAAATAAATTGTAAATTTGTTGTGAATTATGGTCAGACAACTTTGATCTTCTGAGTTGCCATCAAATTTAAATAATTGGCCACAAGAGAAATGAAAACGATTCTTTAAGAAATTATCGTTTTTCTTATGGTCTGGCAACGATAGACGAAAGAGCGATTGAAAAGAGCCTATCGAAAGAGCCTATCGAACTGGTCAGAGCTGTCCTGATGTGGAATTCAAAACACGAATTTTTCACTTTTTACTTTTCGCTTTTGCTAGCCTCAAAGAAATCGGAGGTGTGTAGGAAATTAGTTATAAGTAGTTCATTTGACATTACGAATGATTCAAGGCACCAAAAATTTTAAGATTGTCCAAAGAATGATGATTTCAATTCACTAGCTTAAAAAACAAAACAGTTGAGTTTCTTCAAACTCTTTGATTTACTTGTACCAGAACCCAAAACAATTTCACTTTCAAAATATATATATATAATATATACAAGTTGAATTGGTAACAAGCCTGCAAATCTCTTGTCCCTTGAGAGAACCAAAAAGAAGAAATAAAAATCTGTCTTTTACATTTTTTAATCGATCTAACCTCAATATTCAAAAAATCTTAATAAAAGATGATTGGAGAAAACCCTAGATATATGAGGAGCACCACTTTAGACTGGTATCATTTTTATAATTCCTGTTTCTTAACGATTTCGAAATTTTACAAAAGGTTATTCTGATGACATTCACAATGCACCGTTGACTAAGAGAGCAGAACGGTTTATGTTGGATAAGAAGCGTCCGGGTACTTTTTGGTATTACTTGATCATTTCCACCGTCCAAAGACATTGCTATCGCCATTTACAGGCCAGAGCCATCAGCTAAATACACAAAATTGGTTGACCAATTAACATTTGTTTAATTGTTTCTAGTTTTAAAACCAAAATAATTTTTGGGAATCGCTATTCATTCTCAATTAATTAACATTGTTTCTTTGATGGAAATCTGATCTTCCTCAGAATTTCGTGAAATCCCCCTTTGAGTGCCTGCTTAAAGGCTGAAGACAACTTAAACTTGACTTCCGAATATCTTGTTCAAAGGTCATCATTGATATCGTTTGACTAACATGATAACCTCGAATTCTTAAACATAATTGAATCGCTTTATTTAACATATTAAGTGTCCACATCAAATACTCTTCCTGTTGCCTTCGACAACTTCGTAAACCAACTGCTGGTGCTTTAACTGCTATGCACAAGTGCCTAGTTGTCAACTACAAGTTAGCGCAACTGAAAGTGCCTTTTCGCATGCGAGAGAATTTATCGATCCCTAGGACTGAAAACACAGTAAATCGAATACGACCAAAATTTAATATACCGAAAGACAACTTTGAATCATTGACCAAGAATATCGAAACTGCACAGCTTTCAGCAGAAGTACTTGCTACCTGATCAATCACTCTTTTTCCTGATCTTTCTGCTCTAGATGATCCGGCTTGTTTTGAGGTCGACCACCAAGCCAAACCAAGCATGTTCTAACGTACCTACTTTAGTTTGGCTCAGTACCGAATCACTCCTGATTTGAAAGGACTGGTATTAAAGTAAGGACTGTCCCTTAATGCTTTTCAGTCAACTACTTCTTAACTTACGCTTCTATTAGGCATTTATTTTAATATAAACTCATGTGCAGCACTGGAATCAGTCAAGAACTGGTACAATTCCCAATGGTCAGGGGTGAGTTCAGTGGAAATCTATCGGGCCCTCTTTCAAAGATTGTGTTAAGTTGTGTGAAGTGCTGCCCATTGTCGTTATGCCATTTGTTTTCTTAATAATTCGAATATCGTTTGACCGATCTATTTTGCGGAAGTTTAAAATTAAAAATAAACTTAATCTGCCTGCAAGTGTAAGAAGTTTGTGTCTTATACATGTCGAACCTTAATTGTTTAACATCTCGAAGATCTGTGCGTTTATCGGACAGAAAGACAGACGATCAGACATACATGACTCTAATATTGATATCGATTTGGAAATCGAAGTGCAATAAAGAATTGGAAATGTAATGAAAAGTCGCAGATTTCGATTTGGAATGATGGAATGCTGAATGGGTCAGTTAATTACTAAATTTATAATTAATCTATTTTCGTGGTTACACTTCCATAGTAGGTTAGGTTAGGTTAAGTTTGGTAAGGATGTGATGGGTAGGAACATGAAATCGTTCTTAGGCTAAGACAGAGCAGTGATACCAAATTTTACATATCTAAAAACGGCATGGATTTCCTTCCGACTCAACTATTATATATAAACTTCAGTAGAGAGGAAAGGGTGGAAAGAGCTGGCCACATGCGTTTTTATGTTTTAAGAACTAGTTAAAAAGGCCCTTAAATAAAGGGAGATAGAGGGAGAATGTTGGCACTTTTCACGCTGAACGGTTAACACTAAAACTCTGCAACAAAAGAAATTTCCGAAAACTTTGATATAAAACCATATTTACCTCGAGTAGCTCAATATCACAGGACGTGTTGATAGCATCGCGTAACTCCGAGTATTTCCATTTGGATAAATCGTACTTCTGCTTACCCAAGGCCTGCTGCTGGGCTCGAACATTCTCCGATCTAAGATGGATGGATTTTAATTAGTTCAATGTAAATTATATACCGAAACGAAAAAGCGCAAGCAATTAAAGTGAGTCATTGATGGCATTAAATGTTTAGAATGGGTAGAAGTTAAAATTTTAGTTCTACAACTAATTAGCCAATACGCACAATAGATACTATATATTACAGATACATTGGTTTTAGTGGGCGATGATACGACTTTTTTGGTTAATTTGCAAAAAGGTTTCAAAACCAGCACCAACTCACTTATTCAAATACCGCGAAGCAATGTTTGACACAACTTGTGAAAAACTTTTTCAAAAATATACAGAAAAGTAAAGAAGTAGAGGTAAAGATTTCGAGATGATCCAATTAGATTGTTTAAGAAAGCAAGAAGAGTTGTCACAAAATTTACAAATAAAGGTAGATATATAAATTGTAAGGCGTGCTATACCTGATCAGCTTGTTGGAACCCATGGGAGACGCGTCATTGACACCACCACTGTGTTGTGTATTGGATTGGGTGTTTGTGTGAAGGTTGGATTGTGTTGTAGAGAAAATTGCGTGTAAGGGAAGGGAAAAAGTTGGTGAGTTTGGAACATATACAAAAATAAATATTATGTAAATATAACTACAGTTCAAAATATTCGATTAGAAATGTATGTACAATATTTAAACTTAACTCTAAAACAGGGCGAGTATATGATTCAATTAACTTGTAGGAATCAAAAGTAGAACCTAGTCTTTAGACACTTGAAAGAAGACGTTTCGGAGGTAAAATTTCTGAAATAGTCCCTTTATGCAAAAAAATAGTCAAACATATCAAAATTTGAACCAATTAGCAGCTTAAATTATGCACCGACCGATTCGGTACTTTGTGTTCGTAAATTCTATAGAGAAACTTGAGTCGGTTTGGTTGATTGTGAGAGTATTTGAGTTATCAACCGAATTCAAAGATTTTGTATAGTTTGTGGTCCGATTTCAACGCTCTAAGATAGGCAGATAGCCCCCATTTAGGACAGAAACCCCTCCCAAATATAATGAGGGCTGTATATCACACAAATAAGCATGAACATTATGTTAAAATTTGTTGACCGAATTGGCACAAATTTAGAAATGGAGCAATCACATCCATCCATCACTAAGGATGTTCGTCGCAAAAATAAAGCCACTATTGGAAACCCCCATACTCAGGACGATTCTAATTAATTGCAGATCCATTAATAGGACCTTCACATACTTGCGTATTACAGGCGGACTATCCTCCACCTGGCCGTTGGATTCGTTAGCCAAACGCAAAGCCAGTTCATGATCGCGGCGTTCTTGTTCGAGCTGCTGGCGGTACTTGGCGTCGTCTTTGGCTTCCTTCTCGAGCTGTGCCTGCAGTGCCAAAGCAGCGCGTCGGTCTTCCTCCTCTTGACGTAGACGCTGAACCTCGGCGGCCTTTCGGCGTGTTTCCATCTCAGCTTTACTGTAAATAAAATAGAATAAAGTAAACCAATTGGATGGAGTTGATTATCGCCGATACGTACAGTCGTTTGTTCTCGGCTTCCTCCCTTAGTCGTAGTTCCTCCGCCTCCTTCGCAGCCCGCTCGGCTTCGAGGGCCTCTTGAATTTTGAGTAGACGTGCCTGCTCCTCGGCCTGCTGTTGTTCTTTTAGTTTGGTGTTTAGATCAACGGTGAGCTTGTTCATATTTGCCATGACCACAGTGAACATGGAGTCAATTTCGCGTTGGGTAATGCGAGGATTTAGCTAAGGGGTTTGATCAATCAAAAAGAGAACGTTGGGAGATAAATGAGGCTACGCACCTTGATTTTTTTAATGGCTTCATCAATTTGCTTGTAAATATCATTCACTCCACCAACAATTTCATCGCGTCCCATTTTAAGGCCGTTGGCAATTTCGATTGTTTTGAGTGTGTTGGTGCGGATTTTGTTGATCTTGGCAATGCCCTGATAGCGTGGCCGATGCTGCTTGCGAGCCAGGAAGCCGCGTGCAATGCGCTGGGCCACCACAACACACTTGTTGCGATAGATGATGCGGTTGCGCACTAAAAGGACAGTGGATGCTATCGATCACGAATGCAGGCAAATACTTCAGTAACTTACGCTTGATAACGCACAGAGCTCCCAGCGTAGACTTCACCCATCGCGAGCGTATGAGCCACTTCTTTACCTTGGCCACAATGGCTAGCATATTCTCTGGATCGGATCGCATTATGCGATCAAATTCCACAAATTTTCCGGGCCGGAAAAACACCTTTGTAATGCCAAACTTAAAATCCTTGGCGCTTAAGTTAAGCGACTGGAACATGGCCTCACAGAAGGTGCGAGCTGGCAGTGAGACCAGCTCTGGTGGCAGCACCGACTTGTACATGCTATACAAGTCAGCAAAGAGCACTCGGGATGGAAATCCATGCTCCATAAGCTCCAGCACAGAGATGGTACCAGAACACTTGAGCTGAGCCAAGGCCAGGCTACCCTCGAATTGGCGATCAATCATTTTGCTATTGGGCTTAATGCAGCGGATGAAATTGGTGCCCTATAAGAGGATGAGATAAGTAATTGGGCAATGGCCATTAATCAATCACTGTACTTACATTTTGCTCTAGCTTCTCCATCAGTTCGCCCAGCTGTGTTTTGAACTTGGAGCCCACAGAAATGAAGTTCAGCTTGCCACGCACAGACGTGTTACTGCCCGATGGGAAGAGCGTCTTCAACAACGGATTCTCGCACTCTTGCACCAGTCCCTCCAATGAGGCGTGCAGAGCATCGTTATTCTTCTCAATAAATTGTTCGGTATTGTAGCAAACGGCTCCAGCGAAATGCCGCACCAGGAAACCCTCCTCATCTCGAAGCGTGCGATGAGCCTTGAGCCGTGAGGAGCGCGGGAAACCTAGCCGATAATGATTCGCCCAGGACTTGTGCACTTCGGCGGTGAAATGTGAGGGCGATGGTTTCGGGAGCTTTGATTCCTCATCGAGCAGTGTAAAAATGCCATTGGACTTGGCCTCAATCAGATCGATGATGTCCTGATTGTCGGTGAATTGTATCTCTGGCACGTTGAGGCCTTCGCGCTTATACAGCTCCTGTTCGTTCTTGAGGATGTTGTCGTTGAAGAACTTTTGAAGCTTTTCATTGCAGTAGTTTATGCAGAATTGCTCAAAGGAATTGACTGTGAAGTACTCAAAGCCAGCAATGTCCAGAACGCCAATGTAGAAGTTTGAAACCTGGAAGGGAATGCTCTGGTTGATGAGGCCCACAATGCGATCGAAAAGGCGACTATAGATGGCCTTGGCCAGAGCATCACGTGCATTGCTTGCTTCGTAGATTTTCAAAGGAACCCTGCACAGAAGGAGAGTGGGAGGGTTAGTAAACCAAATGAACTCGTAATAAAGTGGATGGGTCCTACATAATAACCGTGCCCTTGAAGCCACCGCCCTTGCTCTGCATCACGCGCGAAACCAAGGCAGTGCGCAGCTCCGTCTGATCCACGCCCAGTAAGCCGCTTGTAATGGTAAGCGATTGCTCGGAGGCCTCTGAAACCTGACATCCACCACGCACGTCATCGGGTATCTCCTCGAAGGTGATGTTGCCCAGTTGCAAAACGGCCGCCACCAGAGAATAAATGCCCAACTTTTCGTTCTCCGACAAGCCCAGGCGACCCAAGGCCTTGTCCAGATTCTGGAAATGTTGATAGTCGTCGATAATCGGATCTTTGAGGGGACCCTTCTTTTGGTGGTTCTTGGATTTCTGTGTTCCAGGTATAAGCTGTTCGGTCTTGGCATTGGAAAAGTACTGCGTGCAGCCGGATAGGTACTGGATGGGATCAAGAGAAGGCAGAAATTAGATTTTAAAGAGGCTCAGCGCGTCCACTTTACTTACCCTATAGTCATCCGGCTTGCCCAGATGAAGTTTGTCGCGCAGCTGCTGTGGAGCACCAGCCAGTAGCATATAGAACACATGATAGTTTCGCTCTTCAGCGCTCTGCGTGCAGATGCGACTCTTCTCCAGCAGATAGTGGGAGATGTAGCCGCCCACCACCTGGCACTTGGCATCATAGTGCACCTCTATGAACTTGCCGAAACGCGACGAGTTGTTGTTGCGTGTCGTCTTGGCATTACCAAAGGCCTCCAGAACGGGATTGGCTAGGGAAATAACGTAAAGTGATGTAAATGCCAGGGAATAGTGAGAATCAGACTTACCATCTAAAATCTTGGTCTCGATGGGACCAGCGCTGTCGTGCGAGTAGCAGAGATATTTCAGCAAGTACTTGGTGGATTCCGTTTTACCCGCACCCGACTCGCCAGAAACAATGATGGACTGCGACAACTTGTAGACACGCATGTCGCGAATGGCCTTGTCAGCTAAGCAAAAGAGAATGCAGAGGATTAGCTGGGCACCGTCCACAATCTTGTGTAGATCTTACCAATTGCAAAAACATGCGGTGGCAGTTCACCCAGTGAACGTCCATTGTACTTCTTGATGGTATCGGGTGCATATAGCTCTTTGATCTCACGATATGGGTTAACTGCTATTAATATGTTGGCCACATAGGTCTGCAACGGAAAACCTAAGGTTAGTTTCTGGAGGTTCTAAGAGATTGGCTACTTACGTAGATCTTGTCTTTGTAGTAGCGTGTTTTCAGATTGTCCAGAAATGTGGCCTCATTGAGCAGCATAAGTTCGCCTGGAAATTGAAGTAAAAAAAAATGGTTCATTGTTTAGTGCAGGGCAACTTTCACTCAGAAGGCTGGGGGGTCATGTCTTAAAACGATTTTTCATGGTACAAAGGTACAAGTAAGACCCGCTAAGAAGAAAGTAAACGAAATTAAGCAATTTCACACAACAAGTTCTGATCAGATCAGTGTATTCGGTCACGTAGTTATGTATGTCAGGTTTCTTTCTAACTAGTTAACTACAAGTCGCTACAGATTCAAGATATTTATTGCGCAAACGCGAACTTATAAGTGGGCCGCTGCTTATGTTTAGGAAGTATTGTTTCTTTTTAACAAAAATGTGAAGTCAATGTCGATTTTCTCAATATCGAATTTAATTTTCTTCTGTTATTTTAAATATTCGCAGTGGAGTAGTGAAAATTAGGGGCATATCTCTGTTCTTATCAAGGCTACAAAAAACAAAGATTTGAGTATATGTTGTTAAGTTCGTCGGACCCATGGATAAGGGTATAGAGCATGATCGATAGCTTCTAAAATCGTTATTAAAATCGACCGAAATTCGGGGGATTTGAGCAAGTCGGCAAAAATTGAGGCTAGTTTAGAAATAAATTACATAAACCAATCTCTTCATCCATTCTCATAATTAATGTTCTTCATGAGGACTTCTTCACTGATTGCTGAAGAGTGTGGTCTTGGAAACTGGAAGGTAGACTCTACAATATATAATAAAAATATAACTACGTATAATTTTTAATTTCAAGTTCGTAGTATTCCGAGTTTAGATATGAAACTTAATCCACTCGCTCCACCTTTTATATATCCTTCCATAATATTAAATATCTATATATAGAGTGTTCCGATTGGCCACTTCCACAATCAACGTTAGGAAATTTTGGTTCTTATGTGTCAAATCAAAATAAAATTCTACTGATGGCTAATGATAGGAAATCTTGGGTAAAGGTATTGATTCGAAGTTCGATCCTAAGATTTATTATGCCCAGTCGGACCCACCAAATACATACATGACCTTGCCACAATGAATATTCGGATTTGGATTCAATCTTGGCTAATAGCCGAGCTGCTCGTATGAACACCCAACTTTTATCACGTCACAATACGAAATGAAAATCCCAATAAAACTTCCAAATACGCAGTTTGGAGACGTTTAACATTTAAAACAAAACCGTTTTTCTCACTAGAACTACTTTTCGACCGATCATTCCTATGGCAGCTTTATGTTATAGTCATCAGATCCGGCCGGTTCCAACAAATGTGAAGCGTATTTTTAAAAGAAGATTTCGTGCAAAGATTGGTACCGAAAGCTTAAAAACTGACGGAGAAGATAGCATAGAAACAGAGTTGTATAGTTGATAGTTGAGTTGTTGTCAGCGAGTCGAATAACTAAATTATTATTTCAATAAAAGATCTTTCGTTGGATTGTTTTTCACTACCTTCGACGTGGATTATCTCAAAAAAAGTGTTCCGATGAACTTAGTTCTTTTTTTAAGCGTTCAAAATCCGCTGTATATCGCAGGAACTTAGGACGTTCAGTTCTGCGTGGTACACGATGATCTGTTTAAAGAAAGCCGTCGGAGAAATTCCCAAAACCACCCGCCGAAGAATATACTGCGTGGTGATCGTTTTTCTACTCCTTAAGAAGCTGTTGATGCGATTAAAACTAATGTTTTGGATGCAGCGAATGCAAAAGAGCACAATAAGCATGGTTTATATTTTGAAAATCCATAAGCAATAATAAATTTAAATTTATGATACATATTATTTGCTATTCCCAAGATTTAATTAGTCACCCACGTACACTTCAGTGAAACCTCACATACTCAAAAGGAAAGCTTAATGATGGGGGTTCGAAAATGGGAAACATTGTCCGATTTGAGCCTTTAAAAAAAAGTTTTTGAATTTATTCTACAGGTAATAGTTACGAAATGATCAAGTATTCGGCCTGCACTTTTTGTTACAGAAAGACGTAGGCATAGAGATTTGGATACTAATGTCCAGACAATTTTTATTAAGGCTTCAAGCCGGTTATGAACCAAACTATTTCGAACCCGAATTAACGACTTTAAGACTACTGTGAACCAAACTTTGAAACGAACCTCTTAAGGTAGAAAAGCTAAAGAATCTGAATCTGTTTCGAACCTAAAGTTTCGGTTCGGTTCAATACAAGTTTTAGACCTACTGATTAGCGACTTCTTCAGGCAGCAAAAAACCTAAGCGAACCTGACATTTGATAGGTTTAGTGAACATTTATACAGAGTTCTCCTTTTAGGCTTGCCTCAGGTTTAAGGGTCCGACAAATTTGGCAATATGTTTGGGGTGACTAATTCAGTTAAGGGTGTATCTTTAAACTGTTTACATTAATGAGATGTCCAAAACTCTTATATGTTTGAGTTCGATAGTTTCCTCCAGATTCTGATACTCTGTAGTGCAGTAGCGGCCATTTCAGATATTATTTAGGCAGTATGTCAGATCTTAGTATGTCTTGAATTTTTGGCACGTCTGAACATAACACACCTCCCAAAGTTTGTATATGTCTTTTCAAAGTATTACTGTGTGACCATCGCTGTTCGAGCCGTTGCTGCCCAGTATAACTGTTAATTTTGCTTATAACTCGACTATTGTTCATTCGATTTTTGCCATTTCCTTGGCTAATCGCTAAATAATTCAAATTTCTAAATATACAAAATATCCTTTAAACTGGTGAAGATATGTCTTTTTTTCCAAAATGAGGGGGCGTGGTTAAAATTGTCAACAAACTTGATTTGCCTACTAGATGTTTTTGTCCCAGAGATGGTCAAACGGTCTCGACGGTTGGTTTGGTTGGATACTTAAAGTAATTTCATTGCTTATGTGAGTGTTGAATGCAAAATCTTTAAAATACAAATGTCAGCCACAAATCGCTGCTGCATTCTAGGAATTATTAGAGATATCTTATCTTTCTGATACTTATCCTCCAACTAGTAAAGCTAAGAGTTAGTCACCATTTAGCAGAAGGCTTTAGTTATGTCTGCCTTCAGTTTCCTCATCGCTAAGTAAACAGCTGCAAATTGCTTGTATTTTCGTTACTAAAATCTAAATGAACTGCTCTACGCCCACAGGTATTTATGTAATCGTTTTGGGCAAACAAAAATGAGCGCTCCTTGAGCAGTCCTTAGGATTATCACTTATACTCACAGTTATCGTCATGATCCTGGGGTCCATCGCATGAGGAGTGTATGTCATCGTAGTGGCAGGTGCGTTTGGGGAATTTGCGATCGATTGGTGTCACCTCAAAATCCTTAGAGCCGATTTCCGTGATTCGTCCTTGTATATAGCCTTCGGTGGCGTCTCGTACCCACACTAGCTGGGTGTCCTCCAACATTTTGCGCACTGCAACCGAGAAAAACACCGAAATATTAGCTAGAAATAGATCATTTGCAGTGCGGGGCTTTTGTACAATTCAATAATCAAAGTGAAAAATCTTATCTCCCATTGACTCGCGGCGCTATTACCGACACTGACAAACCTAGGCAAGAACGTTGTGAGCCGCGTCGTCAGAGTTCACACAAGCAACTGAGCTACACACATAGTTTTCTGGCTAGCGATCGCATTACCGTCATTAGGGCCGCTTTGACGCTCCGTTGGCAGTACCGAACCGGTGTTTTATGGCCGACCGCAGTAAGCATTTCTCAGCTATTAACTCTACCTGTGCGTTCTCACTCTCTCTCTCTCTCTCACTCTCTCTGTGTGACTCTCTCCCCCATTGTTCTTCTGTCGCTGTGGCAATTTCTGCTTCTTTTGCTTTCCGTTTAGGTTACCTTTCTTGGTCGTGCACTGACTCATGGGCGTCGCGTAGAGGTGGCTTGATAAGCAAACACTACCGCCATGGTTCGGCCAGCCGTGTGGGTGTTGACAACGGATCGGAGACCCATAACAAATGCCGACCTTGTTACGAGATTCGCGAACACCTCTCCAACCTAACAACAATCATTGCCGATGTTTGTCAATCCCGGGTCCATCTCCACGAGCTCTCACTGTATTTACATGCCTGTGTTTGCCCCGTTCCGGTAAGCGAGACAATGACGTTGGCAATTGTTTTAGCGGCGACGTCAAGGTGAAATTCATTTATCTAGTTCGCTGGGTTAATGGTGCATGCTTCGGGTTGGCTCGGTGACGCCAAACTGTGGGGTTACGGCACACAATGCCGAGACAGTTACGGAGAGCGAGAACAATGGAGTGGGTTCAGCAGTCTCCCCACAGATAAATTTGCAAAAAAAAGTGCTAAATTATTAAATGATTGTTAAGCGTAATTTTGTTTTGTCAAATGAGTCAAGCCGGGCTCGTTTAGGTCAGAGACGACTGTGATCAACTTGATGATAGAGACAGAGTGTGGGCTTTTTTGAGAATCAAAATTGCTCCAAAGACGCCGTTAAATGGCTTAAACGGTTTGGAAATATTTACAATAATTGCTTGATGCATTGTAAAGATTTGCAATAAGTGTGTGTACATAGAAGGAGTCGGGCAACGAACCCAACAGGACCAGCTCATCCATTTTGCGAACTTAAATTGATAATACATATTAATAGTTTCGCTTTACCCTAATTGTTGAGAAACTTTGATTATATTTATACATTTGATCCATTAAAAGCCCAAAAATAGTTGACTAAATAGTTACAGTGAAGGGTTATTGGCGGGATAAAATTTAAGCCGTTTTGTACCTTAAATTTTAAGTATGATTCGTTCTTGGGTGTACTTAAATCAGGGTTCGGAATTGTTTAAGAGCGAGCCGCGCGTTCTGCCTCTTTTCGGCTCTCGCCAGGAGCACTAAACGTCTCACAGCTCGTGAGCCTCAGCTTCTGGCTGCTGCAACCGGCTCTCGGCTCGTGAGTCACAGCACTCTGAGCTCTGAGCTGTTCCTCTTTTAGTGGTTATGGCTCACGAGCCGAGAGCTATGGCTCACGAACCGAGAGCTGGTTGATGGCTTACGGCTCCCGAACTGTGGCTCCAAGCTCAGACCAGTGTACTGTAGCTAACGAGCCGAGAGCGGGTTGAGGGCTCACGGCTCCCGAGCAGTGGCTCTCAGCTCAGAGCCATGTGCTGTTTCTTACGAGCCGAGAGCCGGTTGATGGCTCACGGCTCTCGACATAGGGCTCTTAGCTCAGAGCCAAGAGCCGAGTGCTATGAGCTGAGAGCTAGAGCTGGCTCTCGAGAGCTGCGAGCAAAGAGCAATTCCGAACCCTGAGTTAAATTGAGTACACAAAACATTCTAAAACCGAAATATGTCTGGTAATATTATAAAAAAAAAGAAAAAGCGAATCAAAAACATGTTGTACTCACAGTAAGATGAAAAATTCAAGAAAAGCAGAATCTTAAGTTTATTAAAAAGTATGTTAGATTGAGTACAAAAAGCTCTACAAAGTGTGCAACAGTTAATGAGAATTATTTTTCAGCGAGACTGTTCTACAAATTCCCAACTGGTTGTAACACATCTGTTATGAAGTGATGTAAAATTTCTGAACTACAGTAGCTCCAACTTGCTCTTTGATTATGGGCCTTGGATACTTCTTTGGTTCGATACAGAGACCTCGTTTAAGAAAAAGTGGGAATAGCTTTCGAATTATATGGGCTCAAACCAAGAACATTTTCTACTTGTTTAAAAGTCTTATTTTCTTTGTAGAAAGTATTTGGGCTGGCATAAGAAATTACTGGACTTCAAGAACGAACGTTTTGTACTCAATTTGAGAAATAATCGGGCTTGACTTGAGACCAGTTAAAAGTATGATCAAAAAGATTCTAAAATAGTTCGAAAGATACTTCATTTATCAAGTATCAAGTTGATAAATCAAGTATTACGGTATTGAAGTATGTTTGTACTAACCGTACTATTGACCCCGTTTGTACTTAAATTCAAGTACAAAGTTCTTGGATTTTTTCCGAGTTTGGTTATAATTCATAATGTTCCCGTTTTCTAGTAAAAAAGTATAAAATAACCGAAGTCGGTTTAAAAATTGGTGCTGCTGCATCTCGGTCGCCAGCGAAAAAAAAATGGTTCTAAATAAATCTGAACTATTTGCTGTATGCCATGAGAAATGAAGCATAAACTGAATGCGACTGAACCAGATTAACTGTACAAGAGTCACCAAACCAAAGTCTATGAAGAAGACAACATGAAGAAGGTTAAGTGAACAAAAACATACAATTTAAGAAGTACATTGTCACTTGCAGAACTTTCACTTGAAAAGGTGTCAATGGTAAATGCTTGATTAAAGTACAAAAATCTTATTTTAAATACGAATTCTTTAATACCGGAATACTTCAGATAAGGCTGTTTCAAGATATTTCAAATTTATTGCGAAATATTATAAAATATTCTTAAGAGAAGCCCGTTTTACTCTGAAAATAAGAATTAATGCATTTTTTAAAGGTGGCCTTAATAGTACTAAAGCGAAGCGAAGTCGTTTTCAACCCTCTTTTTTTTTGATAATTTGCGAATCTTTTCTGAGTCGTATTTCAATAAATCATGTACCATGTGTATGCTACATTTTCGAGCCTTCATTTGATCGCATTTGATAGCTATCTCTATGTAATCTTCAAAAGGGCTCGAAAAAGACTTCCAAAGTAATTTTTGCTAAGATGATCTTCCCAATGTTGAGTGGGAAAATACCGCAAACCTGTCCCCATTCACAACTTTGTTTATTTATTAAGGTATTCAAAGAAACTCTTAAAACAATAATAATAATAAAATGCACCAGAATCTTTTCAATTTTTGCATGTGATTTCACTGATTAAAGATGAGCAAATTTTGTATTTACTTTATAAAGATAAGAAAAATAACCAAACACCTGTGATAAGGCTGGCAGTGACTACTTTACTAATACGATTAGGCTATCTTTGTTTCAGTCAGCCTCTTTCTCTAAATTTATTATAATTATAACCAGAAGGCTAAGCTAACTTCGTCAGTGTCGTAATTTGAATACTTTTTTAAACTGATCATTGGGCGCATTCAGCAAGTTAATTCCATTTATGATTAATGATTTGGGATTGCCGATTTTTTCTGCTGAATACAGTGACTGCCGATTGCGATCGGTTAATTTGACTATTATGATTGCTGAACAAAAGTATGATCAGTTTCATTCAGCAGAGAACTATTAGCAATCGGAAGTCGTAGATTTATCTAATGAATGCGCTCATTGTTTGATTATTTAGTGTAGCCCAGGACTTCATCCTAAGGAGTGAAAGATCTACTTTCTTAAGATGAAAGGGGAAGGTGTTTGGAGTAGGGCACACGGAATAAATGACATGGCTACATATCTAACAATCTATGAATAAAGAGCTTATACTACTTTAGCTTATAATTGCAGTGTTAAGCCCATACTGCACCGAAAACCAATTTTTTTTTACTTGTAACCATTTTTCGACCGATCGGTCCTGTGGCAATACCATAGGGTATTGGTATTACAAAATTAAAAATCGCCGAAAATGGGAATGCTAACGCTAACATGCACTAACATGCATTTTCCGACTGATCGACTATAATATATACTGGCATATATTAGGATGATCAAGTTTTCACTTTGGTAGATTCGAATTTGTAGCATTTTTTGGTAAGCAATATCAAACCTTTTTATTTTTACTTCCATTAAATACAACGGACTCAGTAGGAAAAGTTAAAGGCCGATTTACTTCATCAATTTTATACAACAACTAATAAACGACAAATTTGATCGAGAATGAAAACCCCGACAGGATTAATTGTCATTCGATTTCATTCAATATTTTTCGTAGAGAGTACCAAATGTAGGCAAAATATGTAACAGTCAGAGGAAAAAGGGTCGAAGAATACTTCATAAGGTATATATATTTATATTTTTTATCAGCATCAACAGACGTGTCGATATATCCATACCCATCTGTTTGAACAAACAGATTTCAGAGATGGAAAGAGTTAGGGGTTCTTATACATATAATACTTGCAGGCACACCTCTCTCCGGATTATCAGGATTATTTATCCATTCTCCAAGGGTATGATACAGATCGGATGATCTGTAGTAATGAGCAAAAGAAAGTTCGCTGCTCCAGCGTAGTAGCAACGTTGCTTTCAGCTGCTGCTGCAGCATCAAAATGTATACAGGCCAGGACAGAGTACATTATAAATGGGCTTAACCTACTTTCTTACTTGTTAATAATGACCGAGTTTTGGAACACTAAAATTCAAAACATTGGTTCACTGAGCCCCAATTTTCGAAATATGGAGCCCCTTCTGTGCTTTTTACCCACATCATAAAACGTTGAAATAAAAACGCAAAGCTGATCGAGGCCACTTCGTTGGGGGTTCCTTAAAAAGGGGAACCGAGACGCCGGACTAAGTGTTTCGATCTAAATGGTGTCTGTGTTGTGATTTTTAAATATGTCCGTTGTTCTAGTTTGCGATGACGCATTGAGCTTAAATATAATGCTAATCCCATAATTTGTGAACAAAATGGGCACTCTTATCAGGTATAAAAGAAAAAACACTTTGTGTGTTACGGTTTTGAGGTTTAGCATTTCTTTCGTCTCGATTTAAACACTGCTGCAATGTATCCATTATAATTAGTCCCGTTGTGAGTAAAGAAAGTGGAACTTAACCTTTGCATATGACTGAAATTGCTTTATAATGTGCCAAGGAAATTAACAACAATTTTTCAGACAATTTAACATTATCTTGATTATGCAGGGGCAAAAAACGAAGATAAAAGAAACATGCAGTTTTTCTGCGATGCATGAAGAAGACTTCAACACTGTCGCCTCAGTGTTCGCAATTTGTCTGGGCACTTGAATCTTAGGCCAGCCTGAGACGGCGGCATAAATTACTCGTACAAAAAGAAGTCGCCCAGAAAGAAGATGAATGCAGCATTTGATGAGCGTTTATGTATGAGTGCGGGTACCATATGCATGTGTGTATGTGCTTGCCTAGAAGAAGTTGCCTGGCAGCATTCTTGCTGATTGCTTGGCATCAGCATGGAAATGCAAGTCCCAGGCAACCAGCCGAGTGTGGCAGGCAGCAGCATAAATGACTTGATGACGGCGGAACTGCTTGAAGGCGACATTGACAATGGCCAAGGCGAAGGTGTGGAAAATCAAGAACACGCCGAGACTACCCTAAATGGGGAGGCAGTGAGACCGCCGAGTCATGTTCCAAGACGTCAAGAGCTTATGAAATGCGAAGCCTTTTGTGTTCAGAAAATGGACATGAAGAAGATGAACTGCAACCTGTGCAGCTATGTAAAAGGGTTATTCCGCTTTGGCCGAGACCCACAGTGCGTAGGTGAAACATTACCTGAGCACTTGCAATGACACCAACCACAGGGCCAATTAGCCAAAAGCTTAGCCCGAAATGTAGACGCCTCTGATTTTGCGGTAGAATGTTTCATTTTTTTGTTTTTTGAGCAAGGAAGAGACAACGTTTACTTGCGGGTGATATCATCAGGCCATGTTTACCGTCTCGCCCTTTTCCGCTTTGAGCAAAGTTGCGTGCTTGCGATTTATTATTACAATTTCCTGGCTAAATTGAAGACTTGTGCACTAGGCAAAGTGCCAGCGAGAAAATGTTTATCATAAAATTGGCTTTATTGATGTGGGCAAATGGGTTTGCAAGTTCGTTTTTTAACAAACGTAGCAGACGGGGGCACTGAGCTGAACACCATTGATTTGGTGTTTGGGGGTAATGCACTTGTCAAAGGTGTTATCGGTCATTTTTGACAATGCAATGTTTTGTTCTAAGGTTAAGAATCGGTTAAACAAAAGACTGCATTTACTGATATAAAAAAACATACCGAGCATTTGTTACCTTTGCTACTTTGCAAGTGCTTTTTAGCAATGAAAATTATACTAAAACGAGAAAGCTAATATACCCTAGCTATATGATATAGTCATCCGATATGGACAACAGATTTTTAGAGTTGGGTGAAAGCACGTATAACAAGCAAATACAAAATTGCAGAATGCTACCGTAAAAAACAAACAAGTTGTTCCTATGGGAGCTATATTAGTAGCTTGCAGCAAAACGAAGACTCTGTGCAAAATTTCAGCTCAATAGCTTCAAATCTGAGGGACTAGTTCACGTAGAAACAGAGAGACAGACTGACGGACAAAACTAAATCTATTCAGCTCGTCACCCTGATCAAGAATATATTTGGTTTATGGGGTCGAAAATGAATATTTCTATGCTTTGCTAAGTTCTGGGCAAAATTATAATACCCTTTGCAAGGGTATAATTAAGCAACATTCAAAATCTGAATAAAAAACCAAAAAGAACAAACTGTTTTCAACAAAAAGAGTGTTTTTTGGACCAACAATGATTTGTAGAGTCCGAAGAGCACCAAAATATCTGTTAAATTAAATTATAGTTAACGGATTTATTCACTTAATAATAATCAAGAATTTTCTGTGTAAGAAGTAAGGTAAGAATAATCACTGTTGATTCTGGAACGAGTTGAGCAATACTAAAAATCTGGAATATTACGGTTCAAGAGTTTTGAGCTCTACACTATTCAGCTTTGCTTGTGATTTCGGGCCACCTTGTTTTACTTCTATTCTTCACAATTTCAAAGTACCTTTTGAAAAATTTTGACCGATTTGGCATCACAAATTCCAATTCGTAGACAAATTGTAAAGCCACTTTCGTGCGGCACTGAATAAGACACTGTAAAAATTGTTGAAATTAATTTTTGCATAGAAGTTTAAAACTAGATCTGAAATTTGGCTCAGTTTGTCACAGTGCTCATTGAAAGAGAGGAACTAAATCGAATTCCTAAGAACCGGGTAAGGTTCGTTTTCTTAGTTGTCTTCTATCGATTTAACGATCTGCGTTCAGCAGAAGAACTTGCTCCCTGATCTAATATACATTTGTAATGATCCTTTTATTGAACTCCACTTATAAGGGATCATATGTATCGAGGAAATAGTTCGTAAAAGAAAAATTGTTTTTTGGGCGATAAGACAATTTGAATACTCTAAAAAATATATGAAAACTTCAGTTTGACTTCATTTATGGAATTCCCATGATGACACGGAGAGTGTATTTTAAAGTCTTTGTCCTACAAATTAAATTTTGTTCAACAAAAACTATTTGATGTAATATTTTTTTCTGATACCTACTCCAGCGATCAATCCTTCTGCTGAACACGGCCAATGGTAGGTTACAATGTTTGACTTCTTTACTTAGACACATTAAGTCTCCACACCTTGCTGTATGAGTCTGCTGTCTGAATCGCATTTGTATTGAAACTGTACCACATTAATATTACCCATTCAGCTTATTTGAAAACTCAGAGCAAAATCCGTTCAAAATCTACCGAATCGATGACAAAAGTAGAGTAATCCCGTTTTTTCGTAAGTCGTGAACAGTGGTTTTCATATTACGAACATTTTTCGAACGGCTTGGGAATGTTTTAAGACCATTTAGTTCTTGCTTATAAATAAAGAAACATTTATTTGAATTGAACTCGGGTCCTCGTAATTAACTCGAAAGTCGGCATCTTACCCATTTCGACTGAGGACCTCACGTATGACTTTACGATTAATCACTGTGAAGAATGAAGCCATAAGGCTCAGAACTCAGCAAGCAACAACCAGGGCCGTGTTTTTGCGGGAACGTCGGACTTGTTTTAAGAAGGAAAATTCATGAACGAAATAGTATAAAAAGAATGGAAAAATGTAATCTAACGTAAACTGTCTCCAAGTATAGTATACGCTTATGGGAAACATTGATCATATTTCTCTACTCGGAGATGCTTCCACATCTAATTTGCATAAAAGTCTTGCAAGTTTGGCTACCATCTATGTGAAATACACGATCGATCGACTAGAACAGGCCCAATAATGTATATTCCAAGCTTTATTGCACAGATGTTCCTTAAAATATATCGATAGACTCTTAAATGCATTTTGATATAACGATTTATCGATATTTGTGGACTCGATAGTTCAAGTACCAAATTGTAAGAATTTTGGATTTTGTATATTGTGGGGTGTCCCAGAAATCTCTGGAGATTTTCGTATAAACCTTCGGACTTTAAACTAGCCTAGGAAAACTTAATATGTAAAGTGACAAGAATAATGTTGGCTATTAGATATAAGGGATTAAATCCCGTGCGCATTACATCTATCTTATCTTTTAGCTTTTGTAATCTAATCTAGTGGCCTAGCATTTTGGAGACCTTTCTCATACAGAGGCATGCAGTTTTAGTTCGAAGTGAAACCGATCAAACGATAATCTCTGTAGATTCCTGGGAAACCCCTATTAAATATCTGAATATTTTGGAATTTGCTAAAATATTCACCGAGAGTATATATTCAGCTATCTTCATAAGTCAAAACTACATAGATGGGCGTTTGTCGATTATTTTCCACTCAACACGACTCTAGCACGAATGACATATTTAAAACACGCACACCATACGCACATCCGAAAATTTTCTAAACAAAACACGACACTCACGTTTTAATTTATTTAGCCCAGATTCATCAAATTCTTGGTGTTTTTTCGGTAAAGTTAGAAATATATGCCAAAATGTCGGCTTATGAGACAACTGACACTCACGTGCACGCACGAAATCTGATCTTGCAACACGAACAAATCGTGGGTGTCGGTGACACAATGGAAATCCCCACACGCACCCAACTCTAGTCTGAACCAGGAATCATACCAAATGTTTGGGTTTGATATTTTTAAAAACGGTGTCTACGAACTCTACCTCTACGTTTGGTTCTGCAGAAGTAGCAGGGCTTCCAAACGTTTTTATGAGGCTCTCTTTATTCCACTTATAGACACCAAAGTTTATTGCCAATAAAAAGAAAGCAATATGATCAATTTGCCACCTCTTAATAAAAACCAGATAAGATTACTTAGTTTTAATGAACACACACCAGCGTCCAATTAAGCCGAGTTAATTGAACTCACCATCATGTGAATTGTGCAGCTCTTTGTTGTTGGTATAGAAATCCATTTTGTCCCAGTTGACGCCTTAGGTTGATGGGTTAAGCACAGTGCAATGCACCGAAGACAACTCCCCGAAAACGGAACGGGGGGCGAAGGATAAGGGTGCAGTCAAGTGAAGCTCGAGTAGTACTTGTCAGGGGTTGGGCTTGACTGCAATAATAATGCAGCAGCCGCCTGAATGGATTTTCACTTTGCCGCTTTTCACTATTGATTAAACACGTTACACTTTCCCACTTGATTGTTGGATAATTTCACTGCGATTACCCAAGAGATACAAAATCATTAAGAAACCAAAAACAAAATCGGAGAATGCGTTTTGCGTTTCGCTTTTAATTCAATTTTCAATGCTGTTAATCGAATTTTCTGTGTCGGCCGCTGGAAAAAGCGAAAAGTTTGTTGCACAATTTGTTTTTGTGGCAATTTCTGACCTACATCACGATAATGGCAACAAATGATAGATTGAATGCAGAGCCATAATCGGGGTATGTCTGTATCTAGGGAATCATTATGGATGGTGCAAGTGACGCACTCTCGCTGCTGATGTTGTTGTGATGTTGTTGTTGTGCAGTTTTCACCCAGTAACCGAGTTCTTTTTGGGCACCCCGCCCCGATGCCGAATGGAAAGAGCTGGCGACCGCGACCCGCGTTCAACTAAATAACTGACTGCAACGAACTCACGAATTGCACTGAAACGTTTATTGCGGATTCTGGGCAGGATGTTTTACGATAACACGAAGGGTTGTTGCTTAAATCGTTTGTCGTAAACGACATTCGCAGCTTCGTTAACTGCGCCGAATCCACAACAACACCGTTTCAATGTGTGTGCATGTCAGTGTGGGTGCCACAGTAATGATTCCATTTGCGTGTCACGGCGGGCAGCTCATTGTTTATGCTCCAATTCAGTGGGAACAATGGAGGTCCAACAACACTTGAGCCTCAAGTTTAGCCCAAAGCCACCAGGAAGCAACTGCATGACACTCACGCACAATGCAATTACAGTAAAGCTTCATAGGGCATGACACCAACTTCCGGAATAACTTGCACTGTGATTCCACTGTCCTCTTTCAATTGGCAAATTGAGTTATTCAAACAACAAGGAGGGAAGCAATAGCGGCTTGACATGACGCCCGAGTTCAGCTGTACTAAGTACAGCCCTTGCTTAATACAATCGGATTAGCACCTAATCTTGTGCAGATGCGGATCGCGAGATAAGTAAAAGCATCACTAAAGCTTTCAAAAAAGCTTCTGAGTAAGCAAGCGTGAGAGAGGGAGAGAGTGGGCTCGCTGAACTGTGACTGCCTCGTTCGAGGGTTGAGGGAGGAAATCGCAGGCATTGTATGCCTATCAGCTGTCCGGCCTAGCATTTCATTTGCTTTATCAGATCAAAATTCGCTATCGTTGTGGTTACGTTCTATAAATAGAAACGAATAATTTTCAAAATGTTCTCTTAAATTGTTTCCCTGCTAAATAAATTAATCAATTTGCTCTGAGTACGAGTTCATACATTTGTTTTCATTACAACGAAAATCTTTTTTTTCCCACCCTCACAAATGTGAGCAAACATACATACAAACACACATACATATTTATCTGACAGTCGACACAAGCATAGCCAGTCGACAATGTGCCCCGACTCTCAAATAGCACGTTTGGTTGCTGTCGCTCAACAAGTCAGGTTGGCCGAGCGGTCTAAGGCGCCAGATTTAAGCTCTGGTTCTCGAGAGAGAGCGTGGGTTCGAACCCCACACCTGACATGATTGGGAATTTTTTTTATTTTGTTTTTTTTTTTTTGTTTAAAAAATAGAACAAAACATTTGGTTACAATGTGGGTATAAAAATGGATGATTTGCAGAATTTAGGTGAATATTCTACTCCAATACTTTTTTATTAGATATCTGGTATATCTCTTTGAGAGGACCCAACTCCACTCACTTCGCTCGTTGCATATGCAAGTCTCCCCTTTTCCGGTTGGCCTAAAACGTTAACCATAACTAACAATAAAGGGCCGAGAAGTGCCGTTGCCCCGTTGAATAATTAATAATCATGCTGTTCGTTATATGTCTATTGTTTTGGCATGTGGCCTTTGTTATGTATTCTGTTGCATTGCGCAATACTTTGTTTCATTTGGAAAATGGTTAGCTGACAGAGTAGTTTGTTTAACAAATGGACATTTGTTGGACAGATGTAGAAAATAAACTTATGAATTCTAAGAGTTGTGACTAATGCTCCCGGAGATGAGCCATTCAAATCAATTGAAACTTGATTGAGATGTTTGTTATTTGGGCAATGCAATAATAAACAATGGTTATTATAACTGACATCAAAAAAAAAATAATAATAATTTGGGAGAATGTCGCTTTTATATGGACGGTAAAAAAAATATAATAATGAAGTTCAATACTTTCTCTGCTGATTAATACCAGACATTTTATATCTAGTCAAAAATAACTGTTTGAAAATACAGATTTCACTGAACTTTTTAAAAAATTAAGACTCCTTTCTTTAACCGGAGGTACAACAATGCAAAATTTAATGTAATTTGTAATTTAATTTGTCCTTTGAAGAGGCTATCATGATTTTCCCAGAAGTTAGCAGCGCATAGAAATATTAATTTCTGACCCCATAACCTATATATACCCATCAGATCAGTTGACTAAATGCCATGGCTGTCAGAGGAACGTTAGGTCGGAAAACTATTTTTAGTGAGAACAATTTTTTGTTTCAATGTTAACGTGTCCAAACTTTGTTTCCAATTGCTTTTTTATGATATTTTACAATTCCACTATAATTGATGAAAATCGAGCCACTTTGTGGTACAGCTGCCACACAAAAACTAAGTCTGAAAAACAGGATTAGAAAAACATTTTTGTTTTAATGGTATCATCCTGAAATTTTATTTTTGATTATTTGAAATGACTTCAGCGAACGCTACCAGGTATTCGTTAGATAAGGCATGCACTGGTCGCTAATAAGAGAGGGTGGTTCCTCTTGAAACCACTATACTATACATCAGAGTTCCTTGTTGTGTTCTGTCTATGTTTACAGTTGTGCGAAAGCCAAACATAACTTCAAACCAAATATGACAGAAGGTTTACTTAGCAAAAAGGTCGTAAAACCGATCACAAATTAACCCTCTTTTTAAAAAGAAATTGTTTAATAAATTGTTTTAAAGAACAATTTCTAAGATTTCGGTCATTTCTTGTGACAAGTGGATGTAATGGAACTGCTATTAGCACCGGGCATAAAATCAGATGCAACGTACTGTGGGCCAGAATCTCATTTTTGTCCAAAACTCTAGAAATTGTATACCAGACTAGTTATGTAGCTAAAATTTTTGACGAAATGTTCTTAAAAGAAACGAGAGCGTAAGTTGAAGAAGGCCTCGAAATACATAAATACCCGTTACTCAAGGCAATTAGTGTTGCGGCTCAGATAAGTATGCAACGTTTTTTTAACTCTGCCATTTATTATCCGATCATTATGAAAATTTGTGAGATTGTACATATTGGCCACATGCACTACACTGCAAAATCTATCAAAGCTCGATAGCTTACAAATTGTAGGACATATTCAACATTTTTTATTACGGGGGCGGGAGGGGGCGTGGCCAAAATTTGAAACAAACTTGATCTGCCTACAGACAATACTAGCTTACATCTAAAATTTGGTTGCTCTAGCTCTTCTAGTCTCCGAGATCTAGGTGTTCATACAGACGGACGGACAGACGGACATGGCTATATCGACTCGGCTATTGATCCTGATGAAGAATATATATACTTTATGATATCGGAGATGCTTCCTTCTGCCTGTTACATACAATTGCACGACTTTAGTATACCCTTTTTACTCTACGAGTAACGGGTATAATTAAACGGTATGGACAATAAATCCATAGTTTTAAAAGCAGAAATACAAAAATTTATGAAGTATTGATTAAGATTTAAGTTTCAGATTTATTCCACAAATAACAAAAAAAAAACAAATAAATTTGAAAACTAGAAAATGTTATTTTTTTGCAGGAAATCGGGATAATCAAAAAGAAGTGCATTTTTTAAGGTTGGGATATGTTAAATAGTTTAATAATCAAAATTTAATTCTTTAAAAGAGAAAAAAAACCCAGAACAGCTGCGCAAAAGCTCATACCTCTAGCTTTAGTACAATATTCAGCCATGTGGCTAAAGAATTACGTGGGGTACTCCAGGGTTCTCTGAACTAAAAGTTGCCAGATGCAAGAAAAAACCCACAATTTAAAATTTTTTTCCATTTTGTTTTTGTACGATATGTGTAGGAATTTGAATGGAATAACACTGAGCTGATTCGAACCCTGAATTTCCAACAACCTAGTATGCTAAAATAGTTGAACTGTGCGAGCTCAGAACCTAGTGTTTCAGTTCGGTTCAACAAAAATAGACATTTAAAGATCTAACAGTATCATTAGAGCCTTCGATGGCATTGACAAAAAACCATCGATCATTTTAAAATTTCGGTCCACATCAATGTTGTAAGCAAGGCTGCAAACCTTTCAAATTATTCAAATCCAAGGTTCGGTTCCCGGACCGGTTCTTGGAACCCCTGAACCCAAGGTTCTGGTTCGAGCCAAGAACCTTGGCTCTTGACTTTTGATTCATTAATACGATGAAAATGAAACATATACACCTTCTATCCATATGCTTAATCATAATGATCATTACTTAAGCTATTTCAAATATCCGCTTTTAGAAACGGCTTAGTTTGAGTTATTTAGCATTATATCTCCCAGAATATTATCTAGCTCTTAAATCAGAAAGAACGAACTTAAGTATTGAAAATGCTCGTTTAACTGATACCTGAGCTGCTGTAGTAGAGTTGCTAGCAAAGTAAAGGCAGTATTTTGTAAGTCTTCGTTATTATGACCTTTCCAAAATTTTGAAACATTTGTCGATGGATGTAATCTTGGAAAATTTTCGAAAGAATCTATAACATCATTCACAGAGTTTATATTTGATTTGTTTATTGCTTTTAGAAACTTCTCGTTTTCGCAATCAGACGCTGAGTAAATTATTGTCGAATTTTGAAAACTCTCATTAAGCATATTAAATTGGTGAACCGAACCTTATTTTTCGAAAGAGTGGTTCGGTTCGAGTTCAAGTTTGAGGAGTCAAAAATGTAAGCCGCCTGGTTCATGGTCCGGTTCGCGAACACCAAAAAAACCGAACCGAACTGGTTCTCAGAGGTTCGGTTCCGGACCGGTTTGCAGCCTTGGTTTTGAGTTTAAAAGCCACCCTGATCTAAGATATAGTCGAACTCAGAAATAAAGAAAGAATTTCTAACTCTTGTACCCCGCACTGATATTTGAACTAATCGGAAATTGGGGTATATCCTAATCGAATATCTGATTCACAAATCGATTTCCTATAACATGTGACACCTGGGTTACAAAACCCTAAATGGGTTTCTCCCCATTGTTTCCATTTCTTTGGATTTTCTTTTGGGGCCACTTCCCTGTGTTGAAAAAATTCAACAACAAATTGCAAGCATAAAAAGCAAAACAATTGCCATAATTTCATAACCCAAAGCCAAGTCAACCTGGTTTACCATTCTTCCATTGTGGAAAAACAATTTGAATTGCTGGTGGCACACAAAACAAAAACCAGAGAGAGAGAGAGAGAGATGGAAAACCGCAACGACGAACCACGAAAATTGTGTAATGATTGCGACACTTTCCTGAGTTATAAGCCATGAAGAACAACTGGCATGACCAAACGCCGTGAAAGAACTTGATGGAATAACAGTAAGCGAAAAATGTTTGAAAGAAATTTCATTGGAATTTGATTAACAAAAGCGCGAGGCATTGTTTGGGCCGTACCAAAAGCCAGAACTAGGCGATGAAGCTACAAACCAGTTGGCCAGTCAGTTTACTGGTCAGTTCTTTGACCATTCCTTTTTTCAATATCAAGTTCAACCAGTCAAGCGTAGCAGGGACACACTAACGGTGCGACAGGTTCGCGGGGGCCATCGAATCCATTGCACGGATTTGCAACCAGTTGAACTTGTTTTGGCTGCGGCAGCAGATTTTTGCAGCTGCCACCAATGGGAGCACCTGATGAGTCATCGGCATTAACTAGCCCCATTTTGAGAGGAAATCGTCGAAAAGCAATTACACTTGCAACAATAGAAGCTGCAGCTGTAAAATTTATGGCCCAAACGTCACAGGAACATGGGTTTCGACGGGGTAAAGTTCACTGTACCGTAAAGCTTGAAAATAACGCTGAGCATGCGCAAACCAGCAAGCGAAACAAGTTTCGAAGCGCTTCGGTTTTCGGGGCTGCCTGCTCCAAATGCAGCCAGTGCTCTGAGTTCATCGACTGGCAATCAAACGGAGAAGTAAACGAAGTAAATAGCCAAGATAGTCGATAGTTAACCGTCGCGCAAGTGGAACCAATTAATGCAAGAAAACAAAACCGAAACAGGAATTGAAAACGTTTTTTTTTTCGTCGTTTCCTCGTTTACAGTTAAGGGGAGATGCAATTAAAATGCAAATACCCAAGTGTCGACACAAAAAAATCTGAAGAAAGCCCCCACCCCGGTTGAATGTTGATGGATTTGTGTGCGGCGGCCTTATAACTCATTTTGTCCAACACATGTTCACAGATTTTCCATATGTCGTTACACAGCTTCCCCCGCTCCGAGCCCTTAAATTACCAAGTGCACTCGGCGGATATAGTACAACGAGCACAGAGGGGAATTCTTATTTTGTATTTTGTTGGTAAATATTTTACGCTTTTGTCTGTTTTGTTATCATTTGATATTTAATCTTATCTCATGTGTCAGTACCATTATTTGTTTGGACACCAAAAACAGAACAAGAGGAGCCAAGTGTATCACAATAATGGAGTAAAATTTTGATGTAAAAGAGAACAAATTAATACAAAAATTTCAGTTTCACATAGAGGAATAGCGCAGACACTTTAACTTTTCTCACACTCATTAAACTTCATTTAAGCTCAGTGGGAACGACATTTACATACCGTTTCCATTGCGATTTGACAACTTAATGTGGTTGTTAACTGTTAGTTACAATTTTTATTATCAACATGACTTATTTACGAAATTGGTGTTGTCAATACAAAGGAGATATGAGATGATTGCTTTTAATCCTGTTTTCAATTATTTAGGCAAGCACTGAACAAAAATAAATCAGATTAAAGTTAACTTCGGCTCCCAACACGGCTAAACACGGGACTATTGAGCAAGTCAACCGTATAACTTCAGATATTCGGACTGCGTTTGAAAACCACGAATACTGCTCTGCCAATTTCCTTGATGTTGCCCAAGCATTTGACCGCGTATGGTTGGACGGTCTTACATGCAAGATAAAGACCATGCTTCCACCAAATACACACAAAGTCCTAGAAAGTTACGTCAGTAACAGAGTATTTACAGTTCGTCAAAATGAGTACTCAACATAAGAGTTCACCATGGGAGCCGGAGTACCGCAGGGAAGTGTTCTTGGTCCTTTCCTATACATACGTACTATATACTGCCGACATACCAACAGACTCTCGACTTACAATAAGTACTTTTGCGGATGATACGGCAATATTAAGCAGATCACGATGTCCAATTACCGCAACAAGACTTTTGGCAAGCCATCTTACCGACGTGGAAGAGTGGCTGGCCAACTGGCGTATTAAAATCAACGAGCAAAAGTGTAAGCACAGTGTTGGCTTAAGGCCAACAGCCTTCACTGGCTAATAAACTCCCGTTCCCCACTAAAGCTGGAATATAAAGTCTTAATTTACAAGAGCATCATAAAGCCTATCTGGACCTATGGCTCGCAGCTATGGGGAAATGCTTGAGCCAGCAGCGTGGACATCCTCCAAAGATCACAGTCGAGAATCCTTAGAACCATCACTGGAGCGCCATGGTACATTCGCAATGATTGTATCCACAACGACCTTAGCATCCCACTGGTTGAAACTGAAATAGAGGAACTTAAGCGCAAATATTCTGAGAAGCTTTTTGCCCACCCAAACCAGCTTGCAAAATCTCTCACCATGCTGGCAACGCATTCTCGCCTGCGAAGAAACGACCCACCAGCCCAGCGACTGACTTGAAGGGCCGTAGAACACAAACTACCTCCAATAGGGAATAGTTTTTTAAAATAGTTTCCAGATTAAGATTTGAAAAATTATTGTTAGTCTCTTTAAGAGAAGATCCAATAAATACCAACCAAGCATAAAAAAAAAACTTCAGCTCCCCTAAGTTTATATACCCTTGCATTTTGAAATGAGTGAATTGAGTGAACCGAAGCTGATAAATAGATGGTACTAGCTGGTATGACAGCAGTATGATATATTCAATCGATTTTGATGAAATCGGGCAAATATATTATATATTGTTGAAAAGCAGCCACATCCAATCTGTAAACGCGCACAGATTTTAAAGATGGTAGAAGCTATGCTATCCAGAGATTAAAACCGAAACAAATAGGGGTCAAAATTTATGCTGAGCGTTTAATTTCGTTGGTGCAGAGTATTTTATAACCGACTTTCTTTGTTTTACCGATATCCAACAAACCAATTGTGGACATATTCACATTTTTAAGTTACTTTTCCATCCAATCAAAAACGATTAACATTGCACAAGCTTAAAAATAGTGCCAACGAACAAAATGTTAGTCGAAAATATCTTGATAACCAGCCGATAATTTGTGCCAAAAATATGTAAAATTCGAATAAGATGAATTCGCATCATTTATGTCCAATACTTTTGTATCGGTTTTGGTAAGGGATTCGGTTGCAAATATGAAACTGTTAATATCGATTAAGAGTTGCGTATCTGGTTACGGGTTAAGTCCCTGATTAATACTTAGAATTTGTCGCTGTCAACTCATAAACTAATCCAAATTGATGACAGTAGAAGCTTAAATACTCCGTGTTTCAGGGAAAATATACTTTTGAGGTTAACTAGCATAAGCTGTAGAACCCCACAAATCTGAAGTTATGTCCCAAACATCGCTGTTCGGATATTAATCTCATTTAAATTAAAAAAGCACGTGCATGTAACCATCTGATTGTTCATAACAGTTACGATAGCCACGATAGAAATCTAATATATTATAATCCTTCGTTTTATAATTCTGAATAATGGGGGTAACAAATCTGTCAGTTTATTCTCTGAAATTTTCCTTAGTTTTATTATGAAAGCCTATTTAAATCTCCTTAAATCAAATATTGTTCATTCGTCTAACGCTGTTATTCGCGTATTACGACTATCTAGTATTTTGTGTTTGAGTGTGCTTACATATGTGTCCCTACAAGTGTGCTTTGATCTGTGACATTTCCGATTTCTTGAAGTAAGTTTGGTCAACTTGATAGGCAGTTTAGCCGAATTTGAATGTCTCATGATGCATGTGGCGTAACCGGAGGAACAAACTTAACCCAATCGTTCTCGAAAACTAATGAACGAAACCACTCCAATTTGATGGCTATTTGACAAGTGACATTTATGCTATATTATTGCATCAATAGGTTTAGAATACAATTTATAGAATAAAAGACCGCACCGCCCACTGTGTGAAAGCCATTAAAGCCGTTTAAACTCGTATTCGTCGAAATGCATGTCTCGTGAGATGAACAAAATCGAATACATAGACGAATTCTGTTTACTGACCTAAAATTTTGAATCTTAGAGGAATCGTTGAACCAACAGATGCTGTGTAAATACTACATAGGATCATTCGGTTTGCCAATATTTTAAATTATAAGTGTAATGAACTTGTGGCGTTAGTTTAAGAAGCCAATTAAAAAGAAATGTTTAAATATTGTCCAACCACAAACTATAAAGCTATTAAATTGATTAGTAGTTTCATAACGATGCAACTCTTTGCTTAAACTCCCAGTAACTTATCAAATTGTGACATAACTTCCTTTATGATTTATACAGTTGATTTCCATAAGGGAAATGACCAACGCAATGATATATGCATTTGATAAAGCACGTGCTACATTTGCCTTGGCGTGGACCACAAAATATATAAGTATGGATATATAAACCACAATAAACGATGCTAAGATAAAAAATAACACAAAATTATGTTAATTTCGAATAGAAAACAAAAGCTGCAATTAAACCACAGTGGCTTTCTCCCAACAATCGCCACTGACTATTTCACTTTTGTATTATATGCAAATTTTTCTAACGCACCTTGGCACTTAAAAGTGGGTTTATTTTTCATCTGAGCAAAACTGAAAGGGAGGTGCATGATTTCTTTTGTTTCCATTTTTTTTTTTGCCAAAATATTCCGTGAAATTTTACTAGGAGCCGCAGCAGCTGTTGGCTTTGACAATGGACGGAAAAGGTGATCAGGATCGACATTTGAGTTCCTGTCAGCTGTGTGGCGCGTGCAAAAAGGCCCCCTCGGGCAGATCCGAGACCCGTTTTAAGTGGGAACGAGGGCGGTGGTCGAAAGGGGGTTGAGTGACAGCGACAGCAACGACAACAAGGAATGCTTAAATGGCAGATGAGTTAGGAAAAAGGCAGCGAAACTGATCGAAACAAGTTTACCCTTTTGAACCAAAACATACAAATTTTACGAGTTTTGAATCAAAGTGCAAAGTTTATCATATTCGTCTGGTTGTGTTAATTTCGATCAGGTTTGAATGAAAGTTGACAAACATGGTTGAGGAGGTATTATTAATAAATGGGTTTCCATTAGAAATTATTTTTGATTTGCCAATTGGATAAGCCCTGCTTTTTATTTCACTTTCTTAAAGCTTTGGCGTTTTCAAGCCCGAAAATAAATTTTTAAGTCAAACTTCACTTCACTTCTAACATGTTAGGAAATCTGAAAGTGTTATGTCTAGTTTTATTTGAATGAAGAAGTGTTCCGAAATAAATTAGTATGTCATCTGGAATCAAGCCTTTAAAAACATATAAAAAGAAGTTACTAAAATATAATGGTGATCATCAATCATCTTCTCCCTGTAGTGGTTCAAATATCGTGAAATATCTTTCATATTTTTAATAAAACTTCGTTTTATCGGAGGCAGGTATAAACCTCTGTGACCAAGTATAATTCGGAAAATGTTAATGAGTTCAAAAAGCAGTTAGTATTGAAAAGTAAATAGAAACTTTAGACCTAAAATACTTAATCATGTCAAGCAATCTTGTTCCAATTCTATCTAGAAACTGGCTATCTGACCTTAACGATATTTATCAAAAGTGCTTGTTTAAAATCGACTTATGGTCAAATTTAATTTATTAAAAATTAAGATTTTGTAATCAACTTACAAAAGCTTTATAAAGAATCGAGCAGATTGGCCATTCAAGACTCCTCATAGCCTTAGGCTATAAAAGCACTAACAAAACTCTTAATTTAGCTAGAAGTTTAAGGTCGTTGCACTCTTGATTTTAAGAATGCAATATTAAGCAAAGATGAATTAACTTCTTGAGTTATTTGGAATTTGTGGTCGATGTGATGTTGTCTTCAAAAAATTACACAGGTTTGCAGATTTCGTTTCCGAATTCGATCATTCAGATTAGGCAAGAGATCTGATATCCAAGAATTGATTAGAGAAATCGGTTAAAGCTGTCAGCCATCAAAACTGTTCTTTGGAGAGGATTCGAAATTATAAGATAAAAGCCGAGTCAAACAATCGGCTTTTCGAAAAGGGAAGAAATTCCAATTCCGATTTCACATAATTTGATCGAATTCGAAAACGGGAACAGGCCCGATAGGCTTCCTTTGTACCAGAGATGATATCAACATGTTTTAAAGAATATTTTAACGGTAGCTTCACTAGTATTAAATCGGATACTGTTGCAACCAGCTTTATTTTTAAGTCTCATTATTAGACAGCGAATTTTGCAAATTTTTAAACCGATTTTAATTCTAGTAGAATCGGATAAATGTATATTAAACTAATATTTTTTTACATCATTTGGTCTTTTGCTGGCGACCCGGTTCATGAAATAATTACATAAGTCATCTTGAAATTGAGTGCAGAATTTTTGGAATTTTATTACTGTAAATGTGCACATTTAGTTTGGCTTACTTGGATGAGTATCTGTTTGCAAATATGCAAAATCCGCTGTCTACTAAGCATCTTTTTTCAGTATGTGTCGTTTCGCCGAAGTGTAAACAACTAAGTTTTTGTGTGCTCCAAATATGTAAGCTTTTGTACCAATAAAACATCGTGATGAAATCCGAAATTGACAGGAATATATTAGAAAGTAGTGGCTATCGATGGACAATACTTTGAAAAATAATTATTTCATACATTTTTCACCATATAGTGTCTGTTTTCTGCCTTACTTTTGGTGAATCTTAGATCTGATACATAAACGCAGATCAATGTTGCTTAACCAAATGCTTTCCTACCTGAAATCGGGAATAGCGGCGATAAGTGGAAGATGAACATTAATGTACCTTACATCATTCCAAAAATTAATTTCGGATCTCAGGTTTGATCCAATAATTGAGGTTGGACGTTATGAGGATTTTGATCAAAGAGTTTTGGTTTCAAAATTGGTTAGTTTCACTTTTTAATCAATTGCATTTAAAAATTGCTTTATCAAATCGATTATTCAACTTTGGATTCGAGGTTAAAAAATAGTATCTATATTATATATCCCATATAAATATATGGTTTATACGGTCATCTTACATCGCATTTCCAGCCCATTTCGAAAACGTAAAGCAATTGAAATATTATCGATGCCATACTGAAATATTAGGATGATAGAAAAAATGATTTAGGGCAATCGTATGAAACGCAGCTTCTTTCAAAAAAGGTCTTCCCGTTTCGGGGTATCATTAATTAATAAAATTCAACTCAAGAGAGGCCAAAACCTGAATTGAGCCAAGATTCCGCAACCTTGGTCGAAATGCAGCTGACGGTGTCCAACCCAGTCTAATATACCCTTCCTAAAAGGGAAATATCCAGGGTATTCATTGTGCTGGCTGTATTGTAAAGCCTGTTAATTGGCTTTCAAATCCAGAGAATCGGCTGGGCACGTTCTGGTAACGACCCTGGACAGGAACACGCATGCGCCGCGCCGCGACTCGGCTCCATGACGCCTCATACACATGCACAAACAAACATACACGCACACATGCATAGTTCACGCTCGTGGAACATAAATAATCGAAATGTGTTCCCGGCGACTGCGCCAAGCACTTTCGTACTCCTTCAACTTGTGCCCAAGGAAAATACAGACATATACAAGTACAAGTAAAATGTTTACTCATTTCCGCACACAGTTTAAATGTTCGGGACAGAAATCTATCTTTGAATTTTGTCTTTGTCACAAAAGGGAGGAACAACAACTGGCTCTAAATATAAAACCATTTCAGTGTGTGTGTGCAGGACAGCTGGTAAGACAAATGCATGTGGATGGCTGGCTTTGGCGGGGGTGATGCACCCTCCCCTCGTCAAATCCATAATTGTTTGATTCATGGTCACGTTTTGTGACACAGTAGTTTTACCCCTGCCTAGAATTCAAGCGAAAAAAGAACTTCCGTCTTTGCTTATCGATTGCCTGCTCTCTGCACCATATTGTAGGTGTTTTTATGGGGGAACACATGAGCCGATTTTCTGGCCCAGAGAATTCGCCAGTGTCAGCGCAAAAGTGCAAGTCAACAGAAACAAAGTGAAGAGCAAACAAAACTCACGCTTACAGGTCATCTACGCCCCCCTCGCCCGACAACCTCATCAGCAGTGAGCAGATTCACTTGGCTTACCTGTTGCTGCCTCCTTTGGTGCGCGCCGTGGTGTCGACTTGAGCTCAGGGAGTCACTCGCTGGGAGGTGAAGTCGTCTTATGACGACTTCTTTGCCGGCGTTGACGTGTGTTGAAAACTTAGACCGAAAAAAACACGAGCTCACCTGCAGAGCACACAATTTTTGCGTTGTCTTCTACTTCTCAATTTGCAATTTACAAAACCGGCGCTAGGAAAACTGTATAAAAGTGACTTGATTTTAATTGATTGTTTTGTTTATACAAATTCACAATTTCCAATTGACAGAGTTGACCGATCGAACGATCATCCGCGCCACAACCG
Organism: Lordiphosa andalusiaca; assembly: GCA_035044965.1. NCBI lineage: Eukaryota > Metazoa > Arthropoda > Insecta > Diptera > Drosophilidae > Lordiphosa > Lordiphosa andalusiaca. The sequence continues at coordinate 146,843 of JAWNNM010002700.1, forward strand.
CAACGTTTGATGTTTCGATTTCGACTGAACGATTGCTCTGCGACAACGGTTTTGGTGATGGCTTCGCCAGCTGTTCGAGGCGCGCTGGTTTGAATTTTCGAAGTGAGTTCGAATTGTTGGCAGGGATGGCAGACGCGTGCGCTAGAAGAGTGTGGCTAATGGGAGCTGCAAAGTTGAGTTGAATTTTTTTATTTGAGGTATTTTGTGTTATAAACGGTTGATTTAATGGGATTAACTGATTTGAATTTAAATAGTTTTGTTGGGCGAGCATAATTGAGCAGTTAGAAATACTCTTAACGGGCTGGTAAATGGTAGAATAATCACACAAACTGTGGTTTTTCTCCAAATTGATTCGGCTGAATTTGTTATGTATTGCAAGACTTTTTGTACTTTTATTTTTAACGAATTGGCCTTACCATTAGCTAATAATAAAGACTTGCTTACTTTGAAATTCAAATCTGGCCGCGCACTGTTAACAGCGATAAACGCTGCTAAACAACAGCGATTTTTTGATATTTCGATAGCTTTCGAAAGCTACTGGCTCTGTTAGCAAAAATCACTAATATTATTTACAGTTACAGCTTGAAGTATCTATCCCTTGCAGTCGCCCGTTAAATGTTGACAAAGGTTTTTGGCCAAAAAGAAACAAAATTTATACTACATACAACTTGTTTTAGTGTACTTCGGAATGAAAACCGCACAATTGGCTAAATAAAAATTGATTTTGGAGTTATATTTACATCTTAAGTCATTTCTATACATATATTATAAAGTTAGCTGAAACTAAGCGAGGTTTAAATTAATACTTTATTTCACTTACATTTACAGCGTAGAGAATTGTTTTCCAAACGATAAATTGCTTTGATTACAAAATGCAAATGATTTTAGAAAAAATGAATTTTTATAAAGTAAACTTATCATAAAAAAACTTTTAAAAAATCCAGCAAAATAACGTTTAATTTTCTACTTTAAAATTTCACTTTTAAGACGGTATAAATACATGAATAAACATTGTAGATGGATCAAGTGAAATAATTATTTTATTCAAACATATTTTCTTTTTATTAATATTTTACATTCATTTATTAGGGTTTGAGTGACATTTAATCTTAGTTTTAGGGACTAATTGAGTAAAGAAACTTATCTGGACCCTATCTGTTATAGCTTTTTTTTTTTAAATAACAAAATAATAATTATTTTTAATTCCTACAGCAAAAAATCACATACAATTTATATTTTTAAAATTATTATTTAAAAATTTTACTTTAAAAATTACAATTAATTTTAATAAATAAAAATTATCTAAAATTTTTTTATTTTTTAAATTAAAAATAAAAATGAATTTCAAATAACTTTTTACTCAACCGACCTATAAGAAAAAAATTATTTAAATCAGAAAATTGACGTGCTGCAATGGTAATAGCCTATTTCCGCTAAAGAAATTAAACATCATATCATGAAATGACAACTTTTATTTCGTGTGATTTCTTAAAAATGATGAAATTCGCCCCGAGTGGAATTAGCATTTTTTCCGACATTCTCTCAGCTGTCTGCTGTGACTGTATATCGATATATCGATAATTAAGATAGAGTGCACAATTATCAAGTTTGAACTTTAGTTGTTAGATTCCTCGGAGTTTTCATGCTCGCAACTCGTATTTAAAAGAAGTAAGCTGAGCTCAACTAAGTGTATGAATCAGAAAAAAGAAAAAAAACGCGATTGTTTTTATGTAGATAAATATGGAAAATCAGCTTCGATTTAGTCCCCATTTGATCATCCTCTGCTTCCTTTTTGTCCTGAGATGCCACCAATCGTTCACAACAAGCTTGGTAATATGTTTCCGCATCTAGTTTATCCATCTCTGTTTCGATTCTCCCTAACTGGCTTTTCTCCCTAAGATTTTTTCTATTATTAGTTATGTATTTCGTCGCGGTTTTTTTGCTACCCTCTTATGTTCTGCTTCCGTACATTCTCGATAAATGTTCCAGCAATAATCCGCTAACATTGAAACATTCCAAATGTGAACATAGCACTTCATGAATGTTGTTATTGTACATTTCAATAAATATTTAGTTACGACCTATAAAAATTTGGGGTGGAAATCTAGTTTTCCTCCCATCAATTTAAATCTTGATTTTCGGGCTTAACACGCTGTAACTTTGCTAATGATCCTGTCAAAACTGCAACAAAATTTGCATAATTGGTGCATATGTAAAACTATTTGATTGGATGGTTTCAGTAAATATCCGACAAAAGCAATGGCCCATAGCAGATGGTTTAGTTTGACAAAATTGCTATAAATCAAGTAAAAATTGACTTTGAAGGCCAATTTCGACACCACTGGAATTACTAATACCGCGTGTAACATTTTTCTCAGATGCATTGACATGTCTACTACCCTGGCGGCTTAAAAAAATCAGCAATTTATGCGTGCGTAGTGTGGCCTACATAATATCTACAACGGTCAAAAGTCGGTAAAATGGTTATTCGCCAATATTTTGGAAACGGAAACTAAGATATGACTGTGAGGTGTCATCTCGTGATCAGCATGGGTTTGTCTACAGGAAAAATTTAAAGATGTTTAGGATACTCACTAAAATCTCAATTTTGTAGAACTGTGATATCAGTGACAAAATAAAAATTTTCCGGGCTGTAATTACAAAACAAGGAAGAAAGTCGGTCATGCCCGACTATAACATACTCTGTACCAACGAACTTATACGCTCAGCATAAATTTTGATGCTGCAGTAGCAGTTGAAAGGAGCGCTGCTACTGCGCTGTTGAATATCTCCTACAATTTGTAAGCTATCGAGCTCAGTACATTTTGCAGTATGGTGCATGTGGCCAATATGTACAATCTCACACATTTTCATAAAGATCGGATAATAAATGGCAGAGTTAAAAAAACGTTGCATACTTATCTGAGCCGCATGAGGTTATTAAACACTAATTGCCTTGAGTAACGGGTATTTCGAAGTCGGGCATGGCCGACTTTAGCTTACGCTCTAGTTTTTTTATGTCAATCAATTTTCTTGAACCGAAATGAGAGTTTTGATTCATAACAGGTTCAGATTCAGCTTTTACTACTTAAGAGGTGCGGTTTAAGATGACGTTCCGCAGTAAAAAAGTATCGGAATTCCGGGTTCTAGCCAGTTCGATTCTAAAACCGTTTTATAGCCCTGGAAATTTAAATTGTGTACCACTTACGGTTATTAAGGGATTTCATTTATACCCATATCCGATAATCTATCCATAATATATATATAAAATTGAAAGTATGTTTGAATGTTTGTTTATTTGTTCCTTATGGGCGTCTAAACCGCTGAACCGATCTTCACAAATTTTTCACAGTATGTTCATGTCGATCAGGAAATTGTCATAGGCTATATGTCTCATGTCTGTGACTTGGTCCAAAAACCGCGAAAATGTAAAAATTAAACCGTTCATCCTATTGCGAAGAAACTTTGGAGAATGGTTAAGTGCTTGCCCGGGAAGGCCTCTAAGTTGAAGAAGTGTTCAGCTAGTAATAAATAAAGCTCTTACTTTTCTTACTTTACTTACTCTTACTTACTTTACTTACTTACTCTTACTTTTCAGAGCTGGTATATAGACAGACAGAAGCCATAATATCTGTATGGATATGTTCGCCTCAGCAGTGCTGCTCTCAACTGTAACTGCAGTATTGAAATTCATACTGAGCATACAGAGTATAATATTGTCGGGCTTGACCGACTCTTTTACTTGACTTTCCCATGTTTCCATTATAGTTGGTTCAAATATTTGCGCCACGATAAGAGCTACAGTTGGTGAGTATAGCAAAAGAAGTTATCGATGTATCGATTTTTTTCGCACTGAGCTGATCTGGCAACGTGCTGAAGATACTTAACAGAGTCATATTGGCGGTCTCAATTTAAAATTTGTAATAAATTGTTTCCGCCCAAATGTAAACCTGCTTTAAATAAGTTGCACTTTAACGTCATTATTGGAATAATTTCATTTGAGTGAAAACTTTAAAAGCAACAGCTGCAGTTATTAAGTAAAATCGAGTTTTAGGAATTATTAATTGTTGCCTTATTTCAATACAAAAAAATCAATATAAATGTCCTGAAATGCTTATGAACATTTTTGAAATTTTTTTGAAAGTCGTCCCATTTGCTTTTTGGCTATTCAGAAGGTGTCATAACATGAGTAAATTGATACAAAATATTAAAAAACCTTTTCTTGAAATGATTTTTTAAGACAATTTATTCAATTCATAGTTCTAAGACGAGTTTGAGCGTTAGTCCCTTTTCTTTAGCCAATGATTTTTATTAATTTGGGAATTCGAATCGTTTCCCGAAGATAATTTTTATACATTTCGTTCGACCCTCTACATATTTAGCGTTGTCGGATCGATCTTACTTTTAAGGATGACATGACGAAAATTTTACAACATGTAAAGTTGTTAGACTTTTGCAATTGCCCGGCGATCTTCTAATATACCTGTCATCAATCTGTATTTTTCCTCAAGTAGACAGTATTTTTATTTTTCTGAGGTACTTCTTTACCATAATTCAATCTTTGACAGGAGAGATTTTTCTCATATAATCTCTGGAGTTCTGCGTTACGGTACTGAATTTTTAGGGCTGAGCCTTTCCAGGACCAGCCCTGAAATGGAAGGGCTGATTCAGCTATTATACAGGTCTGAGCCTAACTTAAGGGATATGATAAATAGGGTAATTAAGATGCATGGTACGTATTCTTTTCCAACCGACATTCTCACTTTTCGAAGGGCAGTCCTCTAGGAACTTATAGACGAATCCTGGAGACCCGACATAATAAACATTGCACATTCTTCTAAGGATTCTAAAGATATTTAAATGGGTTATAAGAATTAAATTTCAAGTGTTCAAAAAGTCACATTACTACAGAAATCATTATATTTCATAGTGTGCCACTGAACCGAACCGAAACCGCGGTTCAGTTAGCTCCAAAAACCATGTAATGAACCGAACCGGCGGTTCAGAAACTGTGTGAACCACTGAACCGAATCAGTTCTTAATTTCGAGTGGCTATATTATCACGCTTTATTATAATAGGGCTTTCTCGGATTTAGTCAAGCTATAGGATGACATATCTTAACTTTTGAAGTCTAAGCTTTGCAAACTTCTGAATAAAAACAAGAAAGAAAGTCGGTCGAGCCCGACCATTACATACTCTGTACCAACGAAATTATACGCTCAAAATAAACTTTGATGCTGCAGTAGCTGTTGAAAGCAGCGCTGTTACTGCACTGCAGCAGCGAACAGTCTTTTGATCATAACTCGACAACCGCTCATCCGATCTTCTCCAATTCTTTGGCGGATCGATAAGTTATCCTGATTACTAAATATGTATAGAACAAATGAACCATCTATCTTTGAAACTGTGGGCTATATGACGTTTTTCCTAAATTACGGGGGCGGGAGGGGGCGTGGTCGAAATTGAAAATAAACTTGATCTGCCTAGCATATGTTTGAAGCGTCCCATATATGTCAAACCTGTATCTCTTACCGTCTCTGAGATCTGTGCTTTCATACGGACAGACGGACATGGCTATATAGACTCGGCTGTTGATGCTGATCAAGAATATATGTATATACATTATGGGGTCGGAGATGTTTCTTTCTGGCTGTTACATACTTTTGCACAAACTTATAATACTCTATGTACCCACGGAACAGAGTATATTTATCACTAACTGAATAACATTTAAGAGTTGTTACTTGGTGGCTTTCTCTCTGTGCATTTCATTCAGTGTTCTGATAAATAAGCTTAAAATCAATTTTTCACACTTGCCGTATAAAATATGAACAATCTTCTAATAACAGCATTTATAAGTTGTGCCTTTATCCGGAAAGCAGCAAAAATGCAAAGTGCTTTCTTAATTTTTACCTTATTAATCTTATATCCTGTTGTGGTTCATTCGATGGAGCAGCACGATGAGATTTTTTATTCCTCTTCGGTAGCTGAAATGGTGCCATTGCAGCACTTAAAATATTTGATAATATCCAAATTAGAAATATACATGCAGCAGTTACAAAGTAAATTGCAAACAGTACAAAAGTGAGGAATAGAATATAAAAAAGTGTGTCCCATTTTTATAACCAGACTTCTTTTAGAGCAACTACACAATTGGAAGTGCAATTGAATCGTCTTGAGCTGAAAGTCCAGAAACAGGAAATAAGTGAAATTTATTATTTTAGTAAGATTCGCCACTTGCACTTAGACTGGACGCATTGGCTGAGGTTTATGCAGCAAAATGTGGCGACTGGTGAGATAAAATCAACTCAACACGAAATTGTGACAAGTGCAAAGATGTTAAATATACTTTTAAAATTGCAGAAGAACAGAAATATATTCAAATGATGAGGCAATATTTCCCCAGCAGGGAAGACTACGCCGAGGCCTTGTCCAGCGTTCATCTTATTTTGGATGTCTATTTGATAGAGCCGCATGACTTTGCCGAAGGATTGCTTGCTGGGAAGCAATACAAGTAGTTCTATTCTATTTATTTCCACATCTTTAACTAATCAATAATCCAACAGCTCTCGCCTCGACACCTTAGATTGCTACGCACTGGCCAATTTTGCATACGAGCGGGAATATTATAATAAAGCAGGGGATTGGTTTCAACTTAGCTGGTCTAATTACCTGGACGCCATCAATTTTGAACACTACCAGCATCTCAACTTTGAGCCAGCTCAGTTTTTGCAATTGTATGCAACGTACCTGGAAAATATGAGTAAGTTTTTTTTTGAATTTGATTCAGTTTCAGCATATAACTGCTGTCCCATCCTGTAGATCAGAAAGTAGCCGCTTTGAGTGCATTGGATGATGCCCTGCAGCTTAAGCCTCACGATGTCTCCATTTATAGACAATTTAAGATGATTGAATGGAACTTATATACCTTATACAGACCAGTCGAGGTGGTTCTAGGAGACTACGAAGAATTTCATAGAGAATGTTGCCGAGGCGAGTTCGGGCATCCCAAGGGATTAACCTGCCATTACGATTTCACAACCCATCCGTTCTTGCGCCTGGCCCCGTTTAAGGTTGAGCTATTGAGTCTCCGTCCTATCGTGGCCATCTTCTATGAGGTGCTGTATGATAGTGAAATTGCAGAACTCTACCGCATTTCGATTCCGGAGATCGTGCGAAGTCGCACTTTAAATGTAACCAGTAACAAGGATGTTGTGATCCAGGAACGTTCTTCTTATAGTGCTTTTCTGTCTGAAAGTCACAGCGCTGTTTTGAAGACTGTTAACCAACGAGCAGGGGATATGACCGGACTTGATGTCACTCAGCATAGTGCTGACGAATTGCTGGTAATGAACTATGGACTCGGTGGTCAATATGCGCCGCATATGGATTGGTTTGGACCGGAGGTACGTAAATTCATAGGGTTGCAATCTAGAATCCATAAGCGAATCCATAAGAGCAGAGGTTGCAAAACACTTTGAAACGACTGGCAGAGTTTTTGTCCGATTGCGAAGGAATCTATAACATTTGTTGCTTAAATTTCAAAAATATTTTGCTTTTGGGTGTACTTAAATTAAGTGTGAAATACTATTTAGTAAAAAAAAGCACGACACTTTCATTTAGACAAAACACAAAATCTTGAATTAAGATATTTACGTATACAGAAAAAATAATGATATGATCTGGGCTTCAATATAATATAATATTTTTCCATATCAATGAAAAGTCGATACTATACACTTGAAAATGACCTGATTGAAAATATCAAGTTGATATTGTATACTGTCATTTTGTCACCAAAAATGAAAATTATATTGGGGTTGATCATCTTAAATTTGCATTTCACTTTGCTTTTTTCCCTAGGGATATGATGATATGCCAAAATATCAAATCAAAAAAAATCAAAAAATGCCAAAATAAGTTTCTGAAAAAGTATGTAACATCGAGAAGAAAGCATCTCCGACCCTATAAAGTATATATATTCTTGATCAGCATCAACAGCCGAGTCATGTCCGTTTGTCTGTCCGTATAAACGCATAGATCTCAGAGATGGTAAGAAATAGAGGTTTGACATGTATGGGACATATGCTTCTTATGTATGCAGGCAGATCAAGTTTATTTTCAATATTGGCCAGGCCCCAAATTTGGGGTGTTATTTCATAATGAAATAAGTTCCCAATTTAAAATATGAAATAAGGCACCACTGAGAAGAAATAAGGCCATAAAAAAAAATAAATAAGGCCTCAAAAAAAATATATTTATTTTTTAATTGCTTTTTTTTCCGTTATTTTCAATATAAGAAGTTAGAAATAAATTTACAATCTTGAAATAAATATTTTTAATTAAACAAAGACTTGCATGGAACTTTCAAGATTTTTTCTGCAACAAGGGCAGTTGTAAAGCTCGTAGTTATTTGCAATTGCATCTGCTTGTTTTTAAATTTGCATTTTAAGTAAAATAAACTTTCTATATCATCAAGAAATAATGAAAATTGTTTACAAAAAAATCGCGGGATTCTTGTAATTACATTTCAACTTGTATAACATTTTTTGATCTTTTACGTAGAACAAACTTCCAGTTCGCCGCAATCCAACAATTTTTTCGCACTCCATAACTTTCACGTCTACTTCGCACAATGCAAATCACCCAACTGAATCAACATATTCAAAAGATTATCACTGAACTAATTTTAAAACGGTTCTTTAGCACATCTGTACAATTTGGGGTCTTATTTCCCAATAAATATGAAATAGGACACCAAAATATTAATATTAAAAATTGGGACTTAATTTCCTAATAATAATGAAATAATGCCCCATAAATGATTTTGGGGTCTTATTTCATTTCTTCTTTTGGGGCCTTATTTCATTTTTAAATTTGATTTAGGAAATAATTCCCCAAAAATGGAAATAACACCCCACATTTTTGGAAAAATTGTTGTTTTTGTTTTCTATGTAAATTTATGAGGCCTTATTTCATTTTTTTTGGGGCCTCATTTCGCAGAGCCACACATGGCAGCTGGCTAAAATGTTTCTAAAATAAAATCAAGGGTCGATTTCTCATCTCATTAATAGCTGCTATGTGTCAGATAAGCTACGATTTTGCTTTGTTATTTGTAGGTTTATGTGACAGATTGCTCTATGTTGTGGATTAGAAATCGGCCCTAACAGTGCCAAATATAAATCGCTAACAAAACCAACTCGATGATTTTGGCATGTAAAAACATTGTAGCTTTGGGCAATAGTGGTCCGGACCATTTCAGTTTGGGTGAACCACTGAATCTTTCCAGTCGTTAACTCCTCCTTATAATCTTTGTACCATAATTTTTACAAAATTGTAAGGTTCTTTCAAGCGAATGCTTGCATTTAATTTTTTTATAACTAAATATTTGTCTCTAAGTATGAAAATGAAATGAAAATGGTTATAAAATTTATTTGAAATTTTTCTGCTGAATCCAGAACTAATTTCTATAAATAGCAACCCTCGAATGTTACCTTCTTAGTTATTTATTGAGCTCTAATCTTCCTTTTTAGTATAGCAATATCGAAGAGATTGGCGATCGAATTGCCACACTTCTATTTTACGTAAGTATGCAATCTGTGTTTTCAATCCGGACAATAGCTTAGCCTCCCTTGCTTGCAGTTAAATGATGTGCCTCAAGGTGGTGCCACCGTCTTTCCACATCTTCGGTTGTCCTATTTCCCAAAAAAAGGCACTGCACTGCTTTTTCAAAATCTGGATAATACCATTGGAGGCGATCCACTCTCAATCCATGCTGGCTGTCCAGTGCTCTTTGGCAGCAAGTGGGGTGAGTTTCTGGCCAGTTCCTGAACTTTACGAAACATTGTGATAATATTTTGGTTTACAGCTGCGACCAAATGGATCTTTAGTAAGGCACAAATGTTCCGTTGGCGCTGTAAGGCGGCTTAGATGTTGAAGCTTAACGAAATATAAAGATGAACATCTTATATGAATCGCAAGACAAACGGTTTTTTATTTCTTCGTTCCTTAATTAGAAAGTTCTACGCAGACTAATTGAATCTAATTGAGACCGCTGGGATCTGACGATCGTACGATTCACGCTTAATTGTCTTTGACAAATCTCAATTGGAGCAAACAGTGATGCTTATGAATAATATTTTAAATGGGTGGAAAAGAATAAAAAAAATATGGGAAAGTTAACATCGGCTCGGACGAAGTTTGTATACCCTTGCAGCACGATTTTTATCTTATTTGAAGGACATATCTAGTGAGAACAAACAAGTTTTTCTTAATAAGACTATTTTTCTGACTCTACTTTTGTATGACAGCTATACTAAATAGATGTCCGATTTCGACCAAATTTGTCAGAATCATGGAAAAGCATTAAAAGCTAGTAAATACGGAGTTTGGAGACGTTTGCATTAATAACAAAAAAGTTGTTCTCACTAGAACTTGTTTTTAGGATGATCGTTCCTATGGCAGCTATATGTTATACACTGAAAAAAGAAATCAATCCGAAACCGGATTGAAAAGAGGGTAATCCCGGATACTCTTGAACCGATCCAAGAAAAGATTGATTTGCCTCACACTTTTTTTTTAATCCCGAAAAAAAGGATCACTTTAATCCTGTTCCGGGGTTACCCTGTTTTCAATCCAGTTTCGGATTGATTTCAGATTTTTTTGTTCTTGGTTGTCATACTATCCGGCCGGAAGACTTAGTGCAAAGATTGACGGAGGACTGACAGGCGGACATGGCTATATCGACTCAGTTCGTCATGCTGATCAATACTATACATATATACTTTATGTGGTCGAAAATGCTTCATTCTTGGGGATTTTATAAGTAGTTTTTAACGTTTTTGTAGATATTTTATTCCATTTTCCTTCACATATTTGGAATCAGCCGCACTAAGTCGCACTCTCCATACAACAGATTAAGTCTCTAGGCTGAAATCGAAACTTCAGATGTTTATCACTTATGTTGAACCGATCCGAAAATTAGGTTTGAAGAATGTTGCTGTTTAGCTTTTATTTCTAAAGAGGTTCGGTTCAAAGTAGAATAAAAGTCGAAGTTCTGGGCTCGAACCAAGTTGGTTCACTACCGCTTTGCTGCCTTGATTTGTAGACTGATCTTTTTGGCGCGTTGATAGCTCTCTGATGATTTTAAGTTTCCCTTTTTTTATATTTGCACAGTTCTTAATAGAAACTTCATTCAGATTTAATAATCACTCACATATTTCGAATTTCTACAAGTGTCGCAGCACTGGTGTGTTAAGACCACTTTCTGACTTAAATTTTACTGTGAATCAAACCTCTTTACAAAGAAAAGATACGCCCGAACCTGTTCTGAACCTTGAATTTCCGTTCGGTTCACCAACAATGGGCAGAAAAGTGTAATGAAAAACCTAAAAGAGTATTAAGACCTACCTATAAAATTCCCACCAATAATAGCTTCTGTTTTTTATGAACATTGGCCCCAAAGCCTTTTCAAGGATTCACAAAATAGCTTAACAATAATAAATATAAATTCTAATGTTCCTTTGTGTTCCAAAAAACGTTTCCACCCAAAGTCGAGCCGATTCCTACACAATTTGAGTCTTCATAAGGTAAAAAGTAATTTTAAGAATACATTGGATTGAATTAACTACTAAAATCAAGGCTGAACCAAGGTTCGAACCAAAACCTTCGCATACAAAACTCAAACCTGATATTTTCAAACCTCAAAACCATTAAAAAGTTTTTGGGTTTTACTTAGATTTTAGATTGTGGGAGTTCGCAACTTCTTACAATTAGTGCGAGTCTTTGATATGTATATATTTCAAACTTAACTCATTTATAAAATTTGGGATATGGTTGTTGTTGTTGTTGTTGTTGTTTATTTGACATCTTAGTGCTACAAGTACACGGAGACTTATGCTTATGGCACTAATCACAGTTTGACATCGATTTAAGAAAGCAAAAATATTCTGACTTAAGCTAAGCATTAATTAATTATCGGTTCGGTTCAAAGGTTCACTTAGCTTCTGAACCGCCGGTTTGGTTCATTACATGGTTTTTGAAGCTAACTGAACCGCGATTTCGTTGCGGTTCAGTGGTTCTTAACGGCAAATTATGAACTATTATGATACCTTTGGAAATTAAATTCCCATAAACCATTTAAATAGCTTTAAAATACTTCACAGAATGTGCATAATGTATGATGTCGGATTTAGAGGATTCGTCTTTCAGTTCCTAGAGTAACAAAAGAGATAACTAAGCTAACTTCGTCTGTGCCCTTGCAAGTGATCGCTTAAATATTTTCAAAAATCATCGTTTTCCCCACAACAACCCATTTTCCGACCGATCGTTCGTATGAGAGCCTTATAAGCTTGGTGAAAGCTTGTGAAACAATCAAACATAAAATTTCAGGATGCTATCACTAAAAACCAAAAGGTTTTTAAGCTAAGACTGCATTTCAGACCTATCTCTTGTATAGCAGCTATATCATATAGTTGTCCGATTTTCATCAAACTTTGCAGAATTATATAAAAGCATAGAAAACCTACGAATACAAAGTTTGGAGACGTTCCATTGAAAAGAAAAAAGTTTTTTTGCACTAAAACTATGGGAGTTATGAGATGTAGTTATCCGATCTGGTCGGTTCCGACATTTTAGTCGCGTGCAGCAAAACGGAGACTCTGTACAAAATTTCAAAACTGGGAGACTTGTTTGCGTAGAAACATACCGACAGGCGGACGGACAAAGCTTAAGCAACTCAGCTCGTCACCCTGATCAAGAATATATATAGTTTATGGGGTCGGAAATGGAAAATTTCTATGCGTTGCAAACTTCTGGTCAAAATTACTAAAATCGTACTAAAAATAGTATGCAGTAGGAAACTTCACCGAATTTCGCAGATTTTTGAGTTTATGAAAAATGTCACACCACGTGCGCCTGTTTGTCTGTCAGTATCTTGGGACCTTCCTTATCACAGCTCCCAGTTTTACATAAAATGTAGTCCTACTAAAATGCTATTCAAAAATTAATATGAGCAAATATATTTGAAAATGTTTCTTTCTATTTCTATAGAATAATATATTTATGTATGATGAAGGTTAACAAAAGCGGACGACTGTCGTGTGCCCATGTAATGCCCATATTTACGAAACAGTATTATTTATCGATCAGTCGAATTAATGGTGAATATCGGATGAATTGTAGGAGAAAACAAAACTTTAATGCTGGGCAGCATCGGCTGAACCTGCGATGTTAACATGCTATATACAAACTTAGGGAGGTACAGTGTACGTTAAATTCAAGCTTGACCTAGTTTTTAAAGTGTTTTGTTAGTAATTTATTAATTTATTTTTAAGCAAGTAAAAGATTGTTTAAGTTTGAAACCATTTTCGTTGTTTGAAAGGTCCACGGAGCCCCAAAAATGAAGTATACTTAAAAACAGGGATACAAACCACTCGAAAATAAGTACTGGTTCGGTTCAGTGGTTCGCACAGTGTCTAAACCGCCGGTTCGGTTCATAACATGGTTTTTGGAGTTAAATGAACCGCGGTTTCGGTTCGGTTCAGTGGTTCACAAAGGCACATTATAAAATATGATTTCGGTGAAGTGGCTATTCGACCATTTTTGAAATTTGATTGCTAATCCATTCGAATATCTTTAAAATCCTTAGAGCAATCTGCAAAGATTATTATGTCGGATTCCCAGGACTCGTCTATCAGTTCCTGGAGGAATGCCCTGATTTATTGACAGATTAAGGTTAAGAAGTACCACAGAAAATTGAAAATATTGTCTAATGAAAAGACAAATTTAGATTGATGACCGTTAAATTAAGAGATCGGCGGGAAATTGCAGAAGAATTGTTAAATTCTCTTCAGGTCATCCTTAAAAGTTATATCGATCCGACAACGCTAAATATGCAAAGGGTCGAACGAAATGTCGAAAATCATTGGCTAGAGGAAAGCTATTCCCGTTAAAACTCGTCAGGGAACGTAACCGAAGCGAACCGTTTTTATTTGTGGTTTTCGGTTCGGTTCAGAAATTCTGAAAGGAAGCCGGTTCGGTTCACCAGCGGGAATAAGCGGTTCGGTTTTGTTCGGTTCAAAACCGGTTCAGCTCAGAACCGCTTTGCATCCCTGCTTAAAAACACTATTCTTTGTTATATTTTCGTAGGGAAACAACTAAACTAGAGTTGTGTAATAATACATTAGCCACTTCGAGATTATCCAAAAAACAAAGTCACCCAAGCACAATTTGTAGTCAGTTTTCGCTGAGTTCTGCACTTATATTGATTGCCAAACCACATCCAGTTTTAGTCACGGGTGAATCGCATTTATATTGGCTTTAACTTGGAACCAGCACTAGCCATCTGCCATCAAGTTTACCACTAACTAAAGTGTTTCGAATGTGCTTCAAATTAAAGTAGCAGAAGAAAATAAATGTTTTATTTAGACCTTTTTTTCCGCTTTTAGTGAGGCGACGGTCACGTGAGACATCATGGAGATACTCGTATGTATTTTGAAAACTAAACTATATTTATTAAGTAATTTCGATACTCTAATGCAGGAATCATATTAAAGTAAAATCCTATTATTAAGAATGACTCATTACAGAGCAGGGCCAGGATACGTTTCCACATATTTCTCATTACCTAAATGACCAAGTTGGCTGTTTAAATAGTTCCACAGCTGTCCCACGCCCTAATCTCTTTCTGTAATCTTACTACCTATAACTTGGGGGTTGAATTGTCGTCGTCTCTGACGTGGTTTGTTGTGTTGCCGGCAAACTGAAACCCCTGCCGTGTCGCCCATTGATGTGGAATCGGAAACCCTGTACAAGTAACCGGCAAGTAGTAAGTCCATTCCAGAGTAAGCCGGAGCGAGCCTCTCACCGCTGAGCACAGCGAGAGAAGTGGCCAGAGAGAGAGAGAGAGAGAGAGAGCGCGTGAATGCAGCTGACACATTCGTCATTTCTGTGGGCCGTTTAGATATGTTTGCGTGCCTGAGAGAAGGCCAGGTATCGCTGGCCATACCGACAGACAGACAGACATATGTAAGTGTGTACACTTGTGATTTGTTGGCCATGTCAGCAGTTGCAGTCCCGTCTCGCTTGGGTATTCAGTTCTGTTGAGTTTGCGGAAGGTGACGCATCTGCGCAGCGCGTCGAGTTCCGAATTCGTGAGGCCTTAGATAAATTTGCTTCGGCGGCGGCTTCTCTGTCGGTTGCCCTCGGCATTCGCATTTTATTTGGCAACACGTGTTTGTTGATAATTGCTGCGAAAGAGAACTCTGCGCCAACCGCCGGCTGACCGACGTCGCCAGTGTTCTCAGTATCGCCTCGACTACGGAGCAAAGTACACGTCACCATTGTCATTGCGGGCCGGGACTGGTGCGCGCCATCACGAGAAAGACAACCCGGCGGTCGGTCAGTGAATCATAATACTCTCACCCAATGGGCTACGACGAAGTGATCGGGGTGGTGGGAGACTTTGGACGCTATCAGAAGATCATATACCTACTGATATGCCTTACCTCCATACCGGTGGCCTTCCATAAGCTGGCTGGGGTGTTCCTGCTAGCCAAGCCGGACTTTCGATGCGCCTTGCCGTTCGAGTCGGAGTCGGAGAACGGCAGCCAGTATGAGATATCGCCGGAGCTATGGCATCTGTCCTACCCACCCGCATCCCAGGCCTGTGAATACTACGACATCCCGTACAGCGTGGAGTATCTGAATGGCAGTGTCGCCAGGCCAACCAATGCCACTCGGAAGTGCAGTCGGTATATCTACGACCGTGGCACGTATCAGAACAGCGCTGTGACCGAATGGGATCTGGTTTGTGGTCGCGAGTTCCTTGCCGCCACCAGTGACTCGTTGTTCATGCTCGGTGTACTCCTGGGCAGTATTATTTTCGGCCAGCTAAGCGACAAGTACGGACGCAAGCCCATCTTCTTCGCCTCGCTGGTCATCCAGGTGATCTTTGGCATTTGCGCCGGCGTGGCCCCGGAGTACTTCAGCTATACCCTGGCGCGTTTGATAGTGGGTGCCACCACCACGGGGGTGTTTCTGGTGGCGTATGTCATCGCCATGGAAATGGTGGGTCCTGCCAAGCGACTCTTCGCCGGCATCTTTGTGATGATGTTCTTCTCGGTGGGTTTCATGCTGACAACGGCATTCGCGTACTTTGTGCACGACTGGCGACATCTGCAGATTGCCCTGACCCTGCCGGGGCTGGTCTTCATGTGCTACTACTGGATCATACCGGAGTCCGCACGCTGGCTGCTGTCGAAGGGTCGCAAGGAG
The DNA here is from genome assembly GCA_035044965.1 of Lordiphosa andalusiaca. Taxonomy (NCBI): domain Eukaryota; kingdom Metazoa; phylum Arthropoda; class Insecta; order Diptera; family Drosophilidae; genus Lordiphosa; species Lordiphosa andalusiaca. The sequence continues at coordinate 163,119 of JAWNNM010002700.1, forward strand.
TGTGCCATAGCGAATATACAGAAGGCAGCTCGCTTCAATCACGTGGAGATTAGCCGCGAAACCCTGAGCGCGCTACTGGACGAGGGCGATGTCAATGCTGGGGAAAATAGTGCCAAGTTGCAGCAGGAGGAGTCGGAGAATCCTCCCTCGGTGTGGGATCTGTTTCGCTATCCCAATCTGCGTCGCAAGACATTTATCCTCTTCTTCGACTGGCTGGTGAACAGCGGAGTCTACTACGGCCTCTCCTGGAACTCCAACACTCTGGGCGGCAATGTCTTGGTCAATTTCCTTATCTCAGGAGCCGTGGAGATTCCCGCCTACACGTTCCTCTTGCTCACTCTCAACAGGTGGGGGCGTCGTTCCATACTCTGCGGCAGCATGTTGCTGGCTGGCACCAGCCTGTTGCTCACTCTATTTATTCCGCAGGATCTCACCTGGCTGATGGTTACTTGCGCCATGATTGGCAAGCTGGCCATCACCGCATCGTACGGCACCGTCTACATTTTCTCCGCCGAACAGTTCCCCACTGTGGTGCGAAATGTGGGCCTGGGGGCCGCCTCCATGGTGGCACGCATAAGCAGCATGCTGGCGCCGTTTCTCAAGTATCTGGCCACCATTTGGAGTCCAATGCCGCTGGTCATCTGTGGGACACTTTCGCTGGCTGCAGGTTTGCTCTCCCTGCTGCTGCCTGAGACGCACAACAAGCCGATGCTGGAGACGATTGCCGATGGGGAACGTTTTGGCAAGAAGACAAAGGGGGAACAGTACCTGGAGTCGGGCAGAGAGCTGGAGGAGCAGCCACTGAAAGGAGAAACAGCGAATGGCGTGACGAGCAACGGCAGGGGCAATAAGCTCTAGGAATAGTATATGCCACTGTGAATAGACAATTGTAGGATACTTTTATTTTTTGGCAGGCTCCGCACTTTCCCTTTCACGTTCAAATCCAAACACACACAAAAAAGTATTAAATATCAGAAATCTCATTTGCAGGCCAAAAACAAGCAGCTGATAGATCCTCTCATTGTTAGCATTTAGCCAGGGTCGGTGGTGTAAGGGTGGCCTGAGATGGGATTAGGGGTTACACCGCTGTCTTATAACTTGTTCCATACGTATGTGTACTTACATACATACATACATAATCGTATGTATGCACAATCTAGCTTTTATTTTTCGGTTACTTGTAATTCCATGATAATGATTTCAAAATAAACACTTGTATTTTTCCTATACCAATACCAAACATCATTCACATTTGTTTATTGACCTCACATAAACCCGGATGCTCTTGCTCTCGGCTATGGAACGTGCTTCCGAATTCACTACCCGTGGAAGGGTACATTGATTTGGAAAGGGAACTGGATTGTCCGCTTGGCTCTCAATCTGCTTCGTTTGGCACGCTGCAGAGTCCTCGGATCTGTGGAATAATCGGATAAAATCATTAAGTAAACATCAACTGTTCGGCATTGTACAAGTTGCGAAAGTTAAAATGCGAGATCAGAGGTTTCTTCTACCCTTTTTTGCTTTTCAACATGTGAATTCTTAATAGTTTGTTTCAAGAAACCATTTCCAATACTAATGATACTAGTCAACGATTTTTTGTGCTTTGGCGAACATTTAGCGAATGTTTGACAAATGATTTTGCCATTAGACAATTGATTGTGAATAAAACATAAAATCTCTGCGCTTAGATACTCTGATATGAGATTCAATGTGGCAATACGAACAGCCAAAATGGTATAACAAAAATGTGTCTCTTTAATCAATTTGAAATGTTTTGAAGGGTATGAAAACGTCTAGACGCCCTTAGTTAGCTTCGCCTGCTCATTGTATTATTTTGTATTTATTTTTATGTAAAAGTATTTCTAATCAGCGACTTTTATGAGTTAAACACGAGACTGCCATTAATATAGAAACACGAGAGTGCCTTGTGCTACATGTTACACTTAAGCAGAAGAAAATAAAAAAACACTTGTTGGCGGCAGTCCACGCTGGTGAAGACAGCCATACGTACTTTTGTGACGGTTGAATTGATTCCGCAGTCGATTTAAAATGTTCATTATGTTTTATGGCCAGAGAAATAGCTGCGCACTAACAAAAAGTAGAGGAAAGTTAACTTCGGTTCGCCCTAAGTTTGTATACCCGGCCGTCCGTCTGTCTGTCTGTATGAACGCGTCGATCTCAGAGACTATAAGAGATAGAGCCACAAATTTTTGCACGAAGGTAGATTTATGCTGTACGCAGATCAAGTTTGTTTCAGATTTGAAAAATTCCACCCCGTCCCCCTTTTATCCCCAAAAAACCTAGACCTCCTCTAGAAATCCTAGACCTAAATAGCCGTCAGATCCACAATTTCAATTCAAGTTAGAGCCTCGTGGTTTAGTATACATCAAGCTAGGCCCAATATCTATCTATTCTGAAAAGTACAATCAGATCAGACAAAAAACACCGGAGTTATAAGCGAAACAGTTGAGCGTCATATCTCCCACAGTTTAAATGATAGATAGATAGAAATGATGTTCCTTCAAGACATATTTAGTAATCAGAATAACTTATCGATCCGCCAAAGGAATTGTGAAGATCGGATGAACGGTTTTCGAGTTATGATCAAAAGACTGTTCGCTGCTGCAGCGCAGTAGCAGCGCTGCTTTCAGCTGCATCAAAATTTATGCTGAGCGTTTAATTTCGTTGGTACAGAGTATGTTATAGTCGGGCTTGACCGACTTTCTTTCTTGTTCTAACTAATTTGAACGACATTTCCACTGAAAACAATCAAGTTTTTCTCACAAAGACTACTTTTCTGACTCTACTTTTCTATGACAGCAATCCTATATAGAGATCCGATTTCGACCAAATTTTGCATTAAAAACTAGTAAATAAGAAGTTTGGAGACGTTTGCATTAAAAACAAAAAAGTATTTCTCACTAGAACTAGTTTTTCGAAGAACGTTCCTATGGCAGCTATTTGTTATAGTCATCCGATCCGGCCGGTTTCGACAATTGTGCAGCGTATTTGTATCAGAAGACTTCGTGCAAAGTTTGGTGGCGACAGCATTAAAACTGACAGAGGAGATAGCATAGAAACAGACGGATTTGGCTATATCGACTCAGTTCGTCATGCTGATTAAGAATATATATACTTTATGTGGTTAGAAATGCTTCCTTCTTACAAACATCTGGACAATATCAACATACCCTCTGCAAGGGTATAAAAATAGAAGAAAGTTAACTTCGGCTCAGCCGAAGTTTGTATACCCTTGCAGCACTACTTTAGCACCTTGCTTTACTACTTTTTGAATCAAAAGTGTCTGAACTATAAAAACAAGGATACAATTAGTATTTTAAATGATTTAAATATCGATTATACACCCAAAAAAATAAAATGCCTTACGCCCCTTAAAATACCCTTAAATGCATGGTAATTTGGCCTAAAATTGGCGGCAAAGACATCTTGACCTTTCTTTAAGGCCTTAACTTTTTAGCCTTGGTATAGGGCAAAAACTGCCTAAAAGTTAGTAATTTTGATCCCAGGAGTAAGGTCGAAAATTCCTAAAAAATTATACAACTTGTATCCCCACAAAGCATGTCCTTTCGCCTTCCTGACCATTGTCTGTCAGGCAGAAGTTGTAGAGATCTAGGAGGCTACTAACCATTTGAGAGAACTCGTGGTCAAGGAAGGAAATATCTTTATTTTCTCAGACAGTCAAGCTGCTTTAAAGGCCCTTGACGAAAACACTGACAATGCAAAAACACTAACTGAGTGCCGCAAAATCTCTAAATGAGATGGCTCAGCACTTTCAAATACGGCTCGTATGGGTGCCTGGACACCGCAACATCGAGGGCAACGAGACAGCCGACCGACTCGCTGGACTTGGCACTACCGCCCAGCTCCTACCGCATAAGAGCACGATTGGGGTGCCTATAAGAAAATCAAGGAGATCAATTACACTATTGTGAAATCTCTAGGCTCACTTGGCCCCCTCTTAATTTTAAAATAACTTCAACACTACTGCGTCTAGGCAGACAGAATGTCTCCCTACTCGTAGGAATTCTCACAGATCACTGCCTTATAGGCAGGGAAGCCGCTAGGCTTGGCATCAGCCATAATGACTACTGCAGAAGCTGCTGCTCAGTTGATGAAGAACCAAGGGTCCAGCATCTCCTATGTCACTTTCCAGCGCTCAATAAGAGACGATTCGCAATCTTAGGTCATCATTTCCTACCTGGCATTTCAGCAGTCTCCGAAATTGAGATTACTTTACCACTCAAATTTGTGCTACTTTCAAAGTGGTTCAGAATGGAAGACCCTCCCTTTACAGTCTAAAAGTAAAATTAGGGGTTATATGGTATCACAATGAAGGAGCATCACCGCTCCTGCCATCTCAACCTAACCTAACCTAACCATCCCCCCAAAGCACTTGTATAAACCAAGGAAGCAAATACCTTGGGTGGTGTGGTATTGTATTGAAATTCCTTTTTCTGAAAAACTCATAAAATAGTTTATTATACTTACTCTGTATAAGTTTATAAGTTTGTGCAAAAGTATGTAACGTATTTATATTCTTGATCAGCATCAACAGCCAAGTCATGTCCGTCTGTCCGTATGAACGCACCGATCTCAGAGATGGTAAGAGACAGAGGTTTGACATGTATGGGACATATGCTTCTTATGTCTGCAGATCAAGTTTGTTTTCAATTTTGGCCACGGCCCCTGCCGCTCCCGCAATTCAGAAAATACGTCATATCTCCCACAATAGGCTGTTCGTTTCTTCTGGACATATTTAGTAATCAGGATAACTTATCGATCCGCTAAAGGAATGGTGAATATCGGATGAACGGTTGTCGAGTTGTGATCAAAAGACTGTTCGCTGCTGCGGCGCAGTAGCAGCGCTGCTTTCAGCTGCTACTGCAGCATCAAAATGTATGCTGAGGGTATAATTTCGTTGGTACAGAGTATAATAAAGTCGGGCTTGACCGACTTTCTTTCTTGTTTTAAAATGTACCTTACCTTAAACTGGGATTTGAGATCGGGTCCTCTGGTAATTAAACACTAATGAGATGACGTCTTAACGTTGTCCGCCATAGTCGATACGCGCGATTTAGGCTCGAGCTACCATAAAAATTCCGTCATTTTAGCTGGAAAAATGTTCAGTCATTATACTCTGTACCGTAGGTACATAGAGTATTATAAGTTTGTGCAAAAGTATGTAACATCCAGAAGGAAGCATCTCCGACCCCATAAAGTATATATATTCTGGATCAGCATCAACAGCCGAGTCGATATAGCCATGTCCGTCTGTCCGTCTGTCTGTCCGTCCGTCTGTCCGTCTGTCTGTCCGTATGAACGCACAGATCTCAGAGATGGTAAGAGATAGAGGCTTGACATGTATGGGACGTATGCTTCTTATGTCTGCAGGCAGATCAAGTTTATTTTCAATTTTGGCCACGCCCCCTGCCGCCCCCGCAATTTAGAAAAAACGTCATATCTCCCACAGTTTTGAAGATAGATGGCTTGTTCCTTCTGAACATATTTAGTTATTAGGATAACTTATCGATCCGCCAAAGGAATGTAGAAGATCGGATGAACGGTTTTCGAGTTATGATCAAAAGACAGATTTTCTTGGTACAGAGTATGTTATAGTCGGGCTTGACCGACTTTCTTTCTTGTTTTATGGTTGAGAAAGTAGTCACATAAACATAAGGTTACTTTTCCTTAACGTGCGTAATGCCAGTTTAAGCTTTGAGTTATCAACAATCCGCGTGGCTCAGGTGCCTAGAACGTAAAGGTCGTTATTTTAAACTGCAGGTGCAAACAATTTTTTTAAATTTTTATATTGGTTATTGTCTTTTGGTATTGGTTCTTTTCTTTTGTTGTGAATTTCTTAACAATGATTTTGTTTTAACCATATTTGACTTCAGGGGTGCTTTGTACAATAGGGGGCCCAAGAACAACAAGAATAAACGAAATCGAACAATATATAATATGTGCCTGCAATGGGCGACTCGAACTCACAACTTCCACGAACAAAGGCCACGCGGCTTTATCAGACGATAAGACTGATGATTTCGCTGTTTATAAGGATATTAATATGACCAACAGTCTATATTTCGAAGGTGTAATAATCGTGCAAATGGAGATGTACATGCGGTTTAATTTTTCAGATCGACGTATTTAGGACTGGCGGAAGATCCATGGCAAAGATTGAAGGCAAATTCTTGAAGAATTTGCACTACACATTCTATCCATACCAGCATCCAGCGCATCAAGCGCAAGGTGTTTTTGCATGGCAAACACCAGTGAACGGACATGGCTATATCGACTCGGATGTTGCTGATCAAGATATATATATACTATATGGGGTCGGAAATGCTTCCTCTGCAATACTTCATGATCCCCTTTTCCCATTTTAATGGGAAACAAAACAAAACAATATGAAAATATAATGCCCAAATCTTCTTCATTGAATTATTGAAATTTATTTTTATGTGCAAATTTGCCAACCATCTAGGTTGTTTTAGGGTGGGAGACCTAGAGAGAATAATTTTGAACTTTTAGCCTCTTTCTCTGATATTTCCAAAATGTTGCGACTCAGTGTTTTGATATGTAGTAAGTTCTCTGCCTTTTGTATTATTGTTGCTACAAAAGACGTTGTGAGCGACGTTTATGTGTGCTGCTACGGGCAGATGAGGCAGAGAGTAAGGGCCGAAAGCGGAAGTGATATAACTTTGCTTCGAAGGAGCAAAATTCCACCGGTTCGTGCCAGGTTGAACGTGGGCCAGGGCATATTTTTCTTTTTTTGGAGGAGCTGGATGATAGTGCCCTGACTAGCCACTTTGTCGGCGGTTAAAAATTGCGAAAATTTAATTACTTAGCTATTTTATGCAATATGCAAAAGCATCTTCTTTTAAGCAAAACGCAGTTGAGCACTTGGCTTGCTACGATTAAATTTTTAGTACGATGCCTCGAGTATTATTTGGAATATACGAGTAATAGTCGGAAATAGTCGCAATCATACAAACGATTTTATTATTACCAAAAAATTGATCAAAAATTATTACTTTTTACCTGCAATCATACGATGCCGGAATCACTCGAGCAGCTCTCTAATACAGAGCATCAAGAGGTACTTTTGATTTGAGCTAAAATCAAGCTCAACAAGTAAGGGCGCTGCAGTCGAGTTTCCCGACCACAAAATACCCTGTTCATTTGATTTCATTTATTTGTTTTTGAATTTTTGAAGATGAATGTAACCGGTTTTTGTAACAAAATTGTCATCCTAAATGAAGGCAACACTTTTTTCTAGTCCTGACCAACAACTGGGGGGTGCTCTTATTAGCTCAACTGTTTCGCTTATAGCTCCGGTATTTTTTGTCCGATCTGATTGTACTTTTCAGAATAGATTGATATTGGGCCTAGCTTGATGTATACTAACCACGAGGCTCTAACTTGAAAATTGTGGATCTGGCGGCTATTTAGGTCTAGGATTTCTAGAGGAGGTCTAGGTTTTTTGGGGATAAAAGGGGGACGGGGTGAAATTTTCCAAATCTGAAACAAACTTGATCTGCGTACAGCATAAGTCTACCTTCATACAAGCTTGAAAGACTTAAAAAATCCTGAAAAGCGTGTATCAACCGTAATAGATTTGTTTCAATCTATGACCCGTACTTGAAAGTCAAATAGTTTTGACTCGAGAACATGAGTACGGGAGTCCTATGCCCAATCAGGAGAGCGTAAAAAAACATTAAAAACTACGTGGCTAAATGGGTACACACACATACGCAAAGCATTCTATCAACTTGGCATTTAAATTTGTGTATCGATTTTTGCAACAATGATGCTTGAAATTCCCAAACAGTCATAGCTATGCTGGCATGAAGAGGAAGCTAAAGTAGGGGGGTATGAAAACAACTAATGACCTTGAGCAGACAAGAAACTGCTGAAGTCAGATTGTATCTTGTAGGAAGTTTTTTGTTGGGGAATGAATTTGAATGTTACGTGAACCTCAGTCATAATTAAGGCAATACTTTTTCGGATTGAGTGCTGTTCGAATATCGAGGTCAATTTAATCTAGGACAAAGTTGCACCTACAGTCAAAAAAAAAAAAATCAATCCGAAACGCGTGATCCCGGATATTCTTCATCTGATCCCGGAAAAAGATTGAGTTCACTTCCACTTTTTTCGTTTAATTCCGAAAAACAGGATCACTTCAAGTCATCCTACGCGATTACCATGTTTTTAATCCCGATTTCTTATTTTTTTTTTCTGTGTAGCCGATATCGAGATCACATTTAATACCAATCTTATGCTTAAATCAATATTGGGCGTTTTTGATTGGATTTTACTAAGGGAGCAAGTAGAAATCGGATAACAAGCCAATCCCAAACCCGTTTGGGATCACAAAACAATCCTGCTTGTACACGGATTGAGAAAATCCCGGATTTACCGACTTCTGATATCGTGGCTGATTGATTAAATCCAGAATATTTCGCATCTTTTTCTGTGTAGAACTCAGCTTTAACATTGTATTTTAGTAAGCTCATGTCACTGTAGACTATCACCGTTTTAAATGGATTTCTGTTAATTTACATCACCCAACACCATTCCATTGCTTAGTTTTGGCCCATTTGCATTTCAAGTTGCTGGCACACATAATTTTCAATTGGCATCACTTTGTTTCGCATATCTAATTTAATTACATGACGCTTAACAAAGCTAATACTTTGATCTTAAACTTTCGTCACGTAAAGCAATATGAAGTGGGTCGTCTATTTGCGGAAAAAAGATTACAACAAGCGAGTCGCGTGTTTCTAAAAACGTTTTTGGCCGGTATCGAACAACAAGGTTGCAGTCTGTTGGCAGATAGCAACAAAATGAAAACCTTTGCAGAGAGCGCCACCAGGAAATAGATTATTTAAAGGGGAGGAGAGTAGAGAACAGAGCTACCTATGGCATTGCTAATTACCTTACATCGTACGATGTTCTTTCCCATCCTTCGATCACAAACATTTGTTTCGGGCTGAGATTGTTCGCCGCTCGCTCACCAAATTGGCCACAGGGGTTGCCGTGCTGTGAGCGGGAGAGTCAAGCATTTATTCGGACTCAGATAGTCGCTGTGGTTGATTTCGGTTCTTTAGTAGCGTTCTGAGGTAGCTGGTGAGCGGTTGATCGAGCGCTTGAAACTCGAGATCACAGGCCAAGATCGGTGAATCGGAGGCTGGCTTCACTGCTGAGGCCAACCCTGTTTGTCTGTTGCACAAGCAAACTAGTTCAATTGGGCACAGGCGGCGTATACGCAACGCAGTTGGAGGTTGTCCATACGCTGCAAATTGCATCACGACGCAAAATCGTACGACTCTCGGCTGTTGGCAAAGATTAACGTGGCCCAAAGGCCAATCACTTCACTTGATTTCCAATGGGCTACGACGACGTCATCAAGCACCTGGGCGAGTTCGGTCGCTATCAGAGACGCATCTACTTTCTGCTCTGCCTACCCGCCATTGTTTGCGCCTTCCACAAGCTAGCCGGAGTGTTCCTACTAGCCCGCCCCGACTTTCGCTGCCAGCTGCCGCACGAGGATGCGGCGACGGCACAGTTTTCATCCCTGCCGCATGAGAAATGGTTACTAGCCTATCCCACGGACAGTGTGACGGGCAAGATCTCGACCTGCGAGTACTACAATGTGCAGTACAGTGAAGATTATCTCAATGGCAGTGTGCCGATTACTCAAAATGGAACTGTGCAGTGCACTTCTGGTTATCTTTACGACCAGAGCAAGTATCTTAATAGTGCCGTGACCGAATGGGATATGGTCTGCAACCGCAGCCTGTTGAGTGCCACCAGTGACGCGATATTCATGGTGGGAGTGCTGCTGGGTAGCTTCATATTTGGACAGATGTCGGACAAGCTGGGGCGAAAGCCCACCTTCTTTGCCTCGCTGGTCATCCAGGTGATCTTTGGTGTACTGGCTGGTGTGGCTCCGGAGTACTTCAGCTATACGATATCGCGCATGATTGTGGGAGCCACCACTTCGGGTGTCTTTCTGGTGGCCTACGTTTTGGCCATGGAGATGGTGGGCGCCTCGTACCGACTGTTTGCCGGGGTGGCTGTGCAGATGTTCTTCTCGGTGGGATTCATGCTGACAGCGGGTCTCGCTTATTTCATACACGATTGGCGCTGGCTGCAGATTGCCTTGACGCTGCCGGGATTACTTTTCTTGTGCTACTATTGGATCGTGCCGGAGTCTGCTCGTTGGTTGCTCTCGAAGGGGCGCAAAGACGAGGCCTTTAAGATCATCGACAAGGCAGCCAGGGTCAACAAGGTGGAAATCCCTAGTGAAGTCTACGAGCAGCTGGTGGAAGAGGTGGCCGAGAAGAAGAAGCTGGACGAACTGGCCTCCGCTCAGCCGGCCCCCTCGGTGCTGGATCTACTGCGTTATCCGAACTTGCGGCGCAAGACTTTGCTCATCTTTTTCGATTGGTTTGTCAACAGCGGCGTCTACTATGGTCTTTCATGGAACACCAACAACCTGGGAGGAAATCAGTTAATTAACTTCGTGATCTCTGGAGCCGTGGAAATTCCGGGCTACACATTGCTGCTCTTCACTCTGAACCGCTGGGGCCGACGCACCATTCTGTGTGGCACCATGATGATAGCTGGTACCAGCCTGCTGTTGACCGTTTTCGTGCCCAGCGACATGAACTGGCTAATCATTGCCTGCGCCATGATTGGCAAGCTGGCCATCACTTCGTCCTACGGGACAATCTACATATTCTCTGCCGAACAGTTTCCCACTGTGGTGCGCAATGTGGCGCTGGGCTCCTCTTCCATGGTGGCTCGTGTGGGCGGCATATTGGCGCCATATCTAAAACTTCTGGGAGAGATCTGGCAACCGCTGCCCCTGCTCATATGTGGGGCCCTATCTCTAACTGCGGGTCTCCTCTCGCTACTGTTACCCGAAACGCTCAACAAACCCATGCCAGAGACCATTGAGGATGGTGAGAACTTTGGCAAGAAGCAGCAATCCGCGGCTGCGGCCGAAGCAGGTGACGAGGAGCTAAATGGTATGCTCAATGGCAAGGCAACGTCAGTTAATTGACTCTCGACACACTCCAGAACAGATGGCGGTGCCTCAATTGCAACGAATTTAAGCAATTTGCGTTTTATTCATTCGATCGAAATGTATTTCACTCAATCACTTCCATTCCATTTTACTGCATCCACAATTGTTTACTTTTACCATTCACTTATAAACAAAGGAATATGAAAAAAAAACCACTCAACATGAGAATCAACGAACTTTAAGGCAGCGGTTTCCATACAATATTTCATATTTCTATTAAGCTTGGCAACCGATAAGCTGATGGCCGTTTCAGAAATTAGATCGGAAGAACTGGAGCTGATAACAGGGTGCAGCCATTGCACCTAGCATAAGATAGAGCTGAGCGGGAAGGGAGAGGTGCGGATATTTACCGCGATTCTAAGTCCAGTGAACATATTAAGCAATGCCCCCAGACACACGATGCTTATCAAATTTGGAAACATTTCCATATTGCGTATCGAATATTCATTCAGGCAAAGTTATCAACCGCTTTTAATTTCATAATTTATTTTATTTAATAGAGTATCTGCCACTCGATGACTTGCTTAAACAAATAGTTTATCTAAATGTGGGAAGTTCAGCGAACCTAAGCAATCAAAATAAACATTTTGCATAACAGCTTGACGCTTTAAGTCCCCAGAGCAAGCCATTAATCTACTTACTTTGCTACTATTTGAAGAAATAAAAACCGGTTTGACATTTTGGAAAATTGATAACAGCGATTTTCAATGAAGACCATACTGGTCAAGGCCGACTTATATACCCTATACCTGCCAAATTTAACGAGCAATATTATTGATAATGTTACTGTTTAAGAATCCAGCCATTAGGCACAAACAGCTTTTGAAAGCTTCTTAATAACAAGTCATTGGCCTAATGACTGTCCAGAAAACATTATCTGATTTGGAGCCTTAGACATTACCTTCCCATTTAAATCTAAAGCCGATATGATACACTTGAGATTAAGATCGAATCAATTTAAGTTTGAGTTGAGATTGTACTTAATCGGCTCGAGTTCATAGTATGATTTCACATGTTATGTTCTCACACAGCTACACGGAAAAAAAGAACGTGATATTTAGTATCAATCGGGTATTTTTCAGTATCGAATCGGCCTTCATCTGAAAATATCTAAATGATATGTTCGAATATTTTACTGCATCATTTCGAACATATCAAAGTGAAATTTATCAGTTCAACTATCTGATATTTGTCAATATCCCTGAACTTTTTATGGTATCAATGCAGTATTTTCACAATACCTGTACGACATGGCTGAAATGTTGAATATATATTTTTATACCCGTTACTCGTAGAGTAAAAAGGGTATACTAAAGTCGTGCAAATGTATGTAACAGGCAGAAGGAAGCATCTCCGATATCATAAAGTATAAATATTCTTCATCAGCATTAACAACCGAGTCGATATAGACATGTCCCTCTGTACGTCCGTCCGCCCGTCCGTCTGTATGAACACCTAGATCTCAGAGACTAGAAGAGCTAAAGCAACCAAATTTTAGATGTAAGCTAGTATTGTCTGCAGGCAGATCAAGTTTGTTTCAAATTTTGGCCACGCCCCCTCGCGCTTCGCAATAAAAAATATGTTGAATATCTCCTACAATTTGTAAGCTATCGAGCTTGCAGTATAGTGCATAGGGCCAATATGTACAATCTCACATATTTTTATAAAGAACGGATAATAAATGGCAGAGTTAAAAAAACGTTGCATACTTATCCGAGCCGCATGAGGTTATTAAACACTAATTGCCTTGAGTAACGGGTATTTCGAAGTCGGGCAGGGCCGACGTTAACTTACGCTCTCGTTATTATATCAGAGGGCTGTTAATGTATTACTGGTGTATTAATGGTGTATTTAATAATACCAAAGCTATATTTTTATAGTACCCATGGGACATGGTTCAAATGTCAAAGATATTTTTGAATAATAATTAGCGAATTTAGTTGGCTCTAAAAAGAGCTGGTTCATGAATCTCCCGATTCAACATAGCTGGCTTCGGCAAATAATCCAGTCCCACCGATTGGAGATCGTTATACCTGAGCTCTCACTGTTCCTTCGTTACTTTATACTTTATGTTTAACTGTACTTTGATAAACTAACCTCAAATAAACAAATCAAACATTCAGCAGGCTTTTAGCTAATGACTGTCGCTGTTTGAATGTCTCTCTATGCGCTCACCGCTTTAAGCAGTTGGGAACTGCAATTAGCAATAAAAGCAAAAACAGACAATTCGGAAGAGTATCCGCTGTCTCACTAGCGGCGGCAGAGACATGAACATTGTTTTTGCCTTTTTCGAGTTGCACCATAGCTGTCTCCCTTTGATTTGAGAAACTCTGGGTGTCTCATTCTGCCCTCAAATTTTCGATGTCTACTTTCAACTGAAATCATTTCCCTAGTGTATTTTTCAGATCATTATGATGATTTCACTTATCTGTATAACATTTTTAGTATCAATGTAATACGATAGCATCATATTGATATTAAATAATATATCTTTGATTTGTAAATTTTGATATTTTTAACATTATATTGAAAGATTATGTCTATGTTTGATCTTTTTATACTCTGTACCGTAGGTACATAGAGTATTATAAGTTTGTGCAAAAGTATGTAACATCCAGAAGGAAGCATCTCCGACCCCATAAAGTATATATATTCTTGATCAGCATCAACAGCCGAGTCGATATAGCCATGTCCGTCTGTCCGTCTGTCTGTCCGTATGAACGCACAGATCTCAGAGATGGTAAGAGATAGAGGTTTGACATGTATGGGACATATGCTTCTTATGTCTGCAGGCAGATCAAGTTTATTTTCAATTTTGGCCACGCCCCCTCCCGCCCCCGCAATTTAGAAAAAAAATGAATGGCTTGTTCCTTCTGAACATATTTAGTTCTTAGGATAACTTATCGATCCGCCAAAGGAATGAAGAAGATCGGATGAACGGTTTTCGAGTTATGATCAAAAGAAAAATTTTCTTGGTACAGAGTATGTTATAGTCGGGCTTTACCGACTTTCTTTCTTGTTTTTTCTGTGTATGTATCTGAACAATTCATATACAATATCACAAAGGTGCCTGGTCGCCTATACGGCTGCTGAATTCCAAACCCCTCAACAATCTACAAGATGGCAAATGAGTTTGAAGACAAAATAAAATATTACACACACCTAATGCATTGGTGAGGCATTTTTAACTTTCTTGCTATAAATTGGTCCCATTTTGTCACAAGTATTATGATGCTTTTAATCTTTCTAGAAAGAACTTGTAATACTGCATTTAGGCTTAAAGAACGAGAGCTTGAGTTAAAGTCTGCCCTGTCCGACTTCGAAATACCCTTTACTCAGTGAAATTAGTGCTCAATAACCTCATGCTGCTCAGATAAGTTTGCAACGTTTTTTTAACTCTGGCATTAATTATCCGATATTGATGAAAATTTTGGGAGATTGTAGATATTGGCCGCATACACTACCTCCCACCATCATGTGGAACGTTATATGAAATACAACTTTAAAGATGGTTCGTACCTTCTATACATTTATGGTAGTTAGGATTATAAAGCGATCGCCCAAAAACAATCGTAAGATTCGAATAAACGATGGTCATGCTAAAATATAGGTTGATTTTTTTTTTAGCAGCTTTTACATTTGATGAAAAAGAGTTACAAAAAATTCAGAAAATTGTATTAAATCTGTATTTGTGTCGATAGAACGATCCATATAATTTATTACTTAAACTTAAACTTAATATTTATTAAAAATATTTAAACTGTTCACCAAAGTCGCCTCTCTATTGGTCCATTGATTGCTGTGTTCTGTGGCATGTGGCACTGTCTTGCTGAAACCACATGTCACCCAAGCCCAGCTTTTCGATTTTGGGCAAAAAGAGGATGTAATCATCGCACAGTAACGCTCCCTATTCACCGTAAAGTTCTTGCTTTCGTCATCTTTAAAGAAGACAGAAAGTCGGTCAAGCCCGACTCTAACAACCTTTGTACCTACCGAAGTTTTTAAGTGCTGCCCATCGCTGCATCAGCAGGTGCTGCACATCATAAATGTTTGTTTATGTTTAACTCGACAATCGGTCATCCGATCTTATAATACGAACCTTTTATATCTTAAAAATGTTGGAAGATATAACGATTTTTTCAAATTTCGGGGTGGGGGTGGCATAAATTAAAATACACTTGATCTGCCTGCAGTTATAAGAAGTTTTTGCCCCATGCACGTCAATCCTCTATCTCTTACCATCTCTGAGACCTTTGTGTTCATGCGAACAGACAGACAGTCGGACAGTCGGACAGACGGACATGGCTATATCGACTCGGCAGAAGATGCTGATCAAGAATATATAGACTATATGGGATCGAAGATGCTTCTTTATGGCTGTTACATAATTTTACTCAAACTATGTGTACTTTTGTGTACCTTCTAATCTGCAAGCGTTGTTCGTTTATAAGTAGATTCATGGTCAAATTATAAAATAAACTGATCATTTTTATCAGTAACATGTGACACGAAAACAGCTAAGCTGCCAAGAAGATGTTATTAAAAACTAACCTTCCCCTACTTAGCATTAAAGTACAGAGGTATGTAAATTTGCATTTTTGGATGGTGAATATATAGTTACATATTATCGCAAAAGCCTGAAGAATGAACAATAGGCACAGGTCTCATGTTGCCTAATCCTTCTGAACAGTAACCGCTATGAATCACTTTAGCTATCCGACACAAGTACTAAATGTCCGTTGAAAGGTTCTTTCCTGTTTTGACGACATACAGGGCCGGCCGACAGACAGTCGGGTACAACCTACAAGAAGAGAGAAGAGAGCACATTAAGAACCAAAAAATTAAGATGTTGATCATATTATCAAATGAATGTTTGACAGAACCTGTTTGCACTTTTCCATTAATTTCGTCGGAGCTCCCGTTTTTCCACTCGATTTTCTTCTTTTCAATCTTCCTTTTACAGAGAAGTCGTACAGCATCGCTTGTCTTCAGCACTGAATCTTAAATGACCCATATGCTTGGTGTTAGGTTCTCTCGCACAACCAGCTTGATTTTTAAACATCTCTTTTTTAACCATCCTCGTTCTATTAAATTTTTGAATTTTTTAAGAACAATATACAAATTTTAAAAGTTTATCGATAAAAAACGGGAAGCTCGGTTTTCGATTTGAAACCCATTTTTTCTTGGACAAACCTTTTTAGAATTCGTCGTAGAATACGACTTAAATTGGCATTTCGTTATTTAATAAACTTTGACCCAATTCCATATAATCTTATTTAAATCGGATGACTATTCCAAATAGTAATTAAAAGTAATTTTGTAAAAAAACTTTTTCGCTCTATGGAACAAAAACAATCAAATCATGCACCCAGTCCACAGACTTATCAGTCGAAATCCTATTTAGATTGTTGATGCTGGTTATTTCATACAATTTTGCTAGAAGTGAAAGTAATTGTTTCGATTACTTATTGTTTATTCACCATTTCTGGAAAGTCTATTAACTAATCATACTCGTTCAGAAGTTCTTGTGACTGTCAGATAGCTGAAGATGTTAAGTGTATATGCATGTCTGATTTTCTTGTTTAAAGATAATTCTTAAACATTGCTTGTTTCCTCTGGCGGCAATTGATGAAACTGAAATACTATGGGCCGCCTAAAACTATGCTTGCCCAACTGTACATGTTTCTTACTTGGGTTTATCTATTGCTTATGATGGAGATGAAAATGACGAACAAATGAATCAAAAGGCTTCCTCCACAACGGAGGTAAAGTAAATGCAAGAAAACGAGAAAGTAAAGCTAACTTCTTCTGTACCGAAGTTTTTATACGCTTGCAAGTGCTTGTTTAAATATATTAAAAAAAAAACTTTTTCCCACAACGATCCATTTTCCGACCGATCGATCTTATAGGAGCTATATGATATAGTCATCCGATTTGGACAACAATTTTTAGAACTAGGTGAAAGCTTGTGAAACAAACAAATACAAAATTTCCGTATGCTACCATTAAAACCAAAAAAAGTTTTTTATGCTAAGACTTTTTGTCAAACCTTTCTTTTGTTTGACAGCTGTAGTAAATAGTTGTCCGATTTTCTTCAAACTTTGTAGAACAATACAAAAACATTGATAACCTATGAATACACAGTTTGGAGAAGTTTCCATTGAAAAGAAAAAGGTTTTTCTCTATAAAACTAGTTTTTTGAATGATTATTCCTATGGAAGCTATGAGATATTGTCATCCAATCCAGTCGGTTCCGACATATAAGTAGCGTGCAGCAAAAAAGACTCTGGCGAAGGCAAATAGGCCGCTCGGCAGAGGCCGAGATCTCCCAGAGGCCTTTTGGTCCATTGTTATGCCTAATAAAGGGGTGCGGTTTGGTGGAGGAGCCAGGTGTTCTAAGGGCACATTTGCCAGACTGCTCAGGTCTTCGAAGAATGGTTTGCCCAGATATTGGGTGAGTTTCCTAAGAAGTACATTGCAATCGCATAAAAGATGTTGGATGCTTTCTAATTTCGTCCTCATTCTCACAACTATGACAGAAGTCATGGTGGGGCAAGCGCATCCTGGTGGCCATTTGACCGATGGTGCAGTGCCCCGTTATGACTCCTACTATAGTTCTTATCCTGTTCTTGCTATAATTTAGGAGTTGGGAAGTTCTTTTGAGTGAGTGCCTTGGCCAGAGTGATCGGGAGATATAACAGCCGGGTGCGAGGTCCCATTCTCGTTCTGCCCTAGTTCTGGCCCTCCACTGCACTTCTGCCATGATGTCCTGTCTTTGAATGTCCGTTACCGCTTCCGTCGCTGGCAGCGCCGAACCGTTCCTTGTGCACTCGTCTGCTCCCTCGTTGCCCGGTATGCCTGCGTGACCAGTTACCCAGAAGATGGTGGATATGCCCATTATTCAGCGGAATTAGTGTTTAATAACCTCTCCCTGTGTTCGTTAGCAGAGCAATAACATTAATTTGAATATTTAAACATTATGTAAGGAAACAGCGCATGCGACTTAGATAAGTATGCAAATATTTTTTATTACTTTTATAGCTCTGCCATTTATAATTAATAATCCGATCTTTACAAAAATTTGAGAGATTGTAGATGTTGGCCACATACACTACAAAATTTGAAACAAACTTGATCTGCGTAGAGACAATACTAGTCTTCATTTAAAATTTGGTGGCTCTAGTTCTTCTAGAAATTTTAATTTTGATTCTACGTTTAAATTAGTAAAATCAAAAATGATAGTAGGTAATTTCAACAAATAGGCAAAGATGCAAATTGTTGATGGTAAAATGCATTTTTTTTTGGTGTTCAAAATACTCTTTTTTATACACTTACAAAGGGTTTTACAATTTTGCCCAGAAAATGGCTCCCAAATAATCAATCGGTCGGAAGACTAGTTTTAGTAAGAACCACATTTTTCATTTCAAGGAAGCATCTGCATACTTTGTATTCATCTGTTTTCTATGCTTTTTTATTATTCAGCGAAGTTTAATAAAAATCGGACAACCATATGGTATGGCTGTCATACAAAAGATACGTCTGAAAAACAGTCTTAGTTAGAAAAACATTTATGTTTTTAAAGGTAGCATCCTGCAATTTGGTATTTGACTGTTTCACATGCTTTCACATAACTCTACAATGTTTTGTTCAAATCGGTTAACTATATCATATATCTCCCATACGAACGGTCGGTCGAAAAATGGGTCGTTGTGGGAAAAATATTATTTTTGAAAATATTTAAGCAAGCACTTCCAAGGCGCACAGACAAAGTAAGCTTAGCTTTCTGTTTATATAGTCATTAAACCAAGTATTTAAAGGTTCAAGTGAGGACAGCCATTTGGTTATAGGTTACGTTTCTGCTCATCTGCAGCCCAATGTTTTCGGAGTTTTCTCTCTGTGTGGGCTGTATGCAGATCGATTTTGTGACATCCGGGTAGTCGTCTGCTAAATAAATGGCCCCTATATAAAAACTTACTGCACTTGAGATTGGGCTTATGAAAATGCCTCAATAATATTTTGAAAATCTGGGAAAAAAGTGTAGTGTACATGTGCGATGTGAATATAGTTTTTCTTTAATTTGTTGCATATTTATAGTTCCACGACTGCAAACACCAAGTTAGCTCTCAAACTGTGCACCGCTTGTCAAACCCTCAATTCCAAATGAAATATTTGAGTTGAGTTCATACAATGACAACTACAAATATTTCTAGTTTCGCATGGCCCTGAAGTGACGATGAAATGGATTTATCGTTTGGCACACAGATACCAGAACTAGATGTACTCATTGTGGGCGCCGGGCTCTCCGGCCTGACGTCAGCCGTCAAAATACTATCCAAGGAGAGGTCGCTCAACATGAGGATCATTGATGAGAACAGTGCTCCCGGCGGACAGTTGGGACAGAATGGCACCCGATTTGTTAACTCCGATCAAGAGGATATGATTGCTTTTATGGCCATAGTGCAGGTGGCGCCACAGCATCGACTGGCGGATACCACCATGCTGAAGCGGTGCTGGGACCTAGACCGGGGTTGGACCGCCATCCCGGCCACCTTTGAGCTGTGGCGGTACATCAATATGTTGGATCTGCGCATGAAGCAGTTCAGCGCGAAGGGATTTAGGTAGGTGCGAGCGTTTAGTGGATCGTTTGTGATCCTCTTCCCGTACTCTCCCCCAGCTTGCGCAGCCGGGTGCCCAACATGCAGCGACACATTTGTCACAACCTTTTCTTTAATAAGTCGCGTTTCTTCATGTTCAACGTGGTGGAACTTGCCTGCGGTGTCCACCCCAGTGAGGTGGACTACGATGAGTTCATGTCCGTGTGCAGCTCTTGTGGTGGACTGCGAGTGCTGATTGACTTGTGAGTGATGCAAAGATTATGTCTCGTGCCGGTTTTCATGCTGTTACCTTGCAGTTATTTCGCCTTTCCCAGTAGTTTTTTTGAGTTTTCCACCAATAAACTGATCGGCAGCATCCTGGAAAAGATCAAATTCACCGAGCTCGTTATGAACTGTCGGGCTGTCAAGGTGGAGCACTTCAAGGACTACGTTGAGGTTACCGATGCCGAGGGCAAAAAGCATTCAGCCCAGACGGTTATCTTGGCCATACCCTGGAACAAGGTGACAAAACTAGAGTTCGAGCCGCCGCTGCCCAAGGCTTTTCGTCAAGCCCCCAAAACCTCTCTTAAGCCCAAGCGTGTGATAACCCAGTTCATCCTGCGCTACGACAAACCCTTCTGGTCCCACCAGGGCTTTTCGGGCCACTTTCTTTGCTCCCAGCCGCTGGTATGTGGTCACGAGTGCAGGGCGGCCACCTACTGCGGCTACATGATGCATGACCCCGAGGATGAGGGCAGTGTGAAGCAAACCGTGTTGGATATGCTGTCCGCCCACTTTGGCGAGGAGATGCAGCACCCGCTGGAGTACCAGCAGAACACGTACGAGCTAAATGATGCTCTGCACAAGCCGCAGGTGACTCCCTGGCATCGGGTGATCTGGTCCAGTTCGGCGGCCGTTGGTACCCACTATCGCAATCTCATGGGTGGAGCGGTTCAAAGCGGAGTGCGGGCGGCAGTGAATGCTTTGTTCGTCGTCCGACCGCAGCTAGTCAGCTGGAGAGATATGCTTGATGACAAGGAAAGGGATCTGTATGCCAGCGTATCAACCAGCCGTATCTCGGGCCTCCTCAGTCGCCTCAACCTGTACAATGTGACTTTCTATAGTGTGTTTGTTTTAGGCGTCATCTTTCTGCTCAACCTGGGATACAGACGCTCGTCCTTGCTGTGAGTGCGTTCCTTCTTTTTTTTTTGTATATAAATTACAGTGTCTCTACTCGAACAAGATTCTTTTCAGCGCCGTCATAAATCGTTTCATTAAATTAAGTATACGCCTAGATTTGTACGAAATTTTTTGCATAATTCTAAGCTCGTTTCGTGGGTAATCATTCACTTAAGCGTCGCCAACGCCACAGCCACAAATTGTGTGTGCTCCATCTTCATAAATTTAAATGATCAGCCGGGAGGTAAATTGCATTAGAGATGCGCCGTTTCTGTGTACCTGAGGAAAGAGACAAGCAGTTGTTCACACCCAAAACAAATTTTCCAGTTTTGCTACGCAAACGCAAGCAAGTTTAAGTTTATTAGGGTTTCTTATAAGCTGGGAATTGCTGGTACTGTATTACCCTGGTAAGGTGCCACGGGGTACAAATCGGATGTAAAGTACGACTCTCGTTTGGCACCCTTGGCATTCAATACCCAACCTTTAAATTTTGGTGCTTACCGCAGATCTTTACTTGAAAACCGATGATCCTTAGGCGTTCACTATATTTCTGCAACTAAAATAAAAGATTTACAGATGCTTTATAGTGCGAATAAAGTTGAAGAACAGAGTATCCAAAATCCAATACGAAGTATATATTTTGCTAATTGTCTATAGAAGGTACAGAAAGCCTGGGATGCAATCCAGTTCTGAACCAAACCGAACCGCTAATTTCAGCTGTTAAACCGAAATATGCAAGCCGACCCGGCATCCTTTTGAAAATGCTGAGCCGAACAGTATACTCAGGGGAAAATACAATGATATTTTAATATATCTACTTTGACTTAAATACTTTCACTATTAATATTTTATAAAGTTTTAGCTTACTCTGTGTGGGTGACTCAAACTCAGGACCTGTAGACTTAAACTCGATTGAAATGCCGTCTCAGCCATTTGTGCCATCGCGTATGCTGGCTGATCAACTGCCAAAATACTATCCTAAAACAAGAAAGAAAGTCGGTCAAGCCCGACTATAACATACTCTGTACCAAGAAAATTCTTTTGATCATAACTCGAAAGCCGTTCATCCGATCTTCTTCATTCCTTTGGCGGATCTATAAGTTATCCTAATAACTAAATATGTCCAGAAGAAACAAGCCATCTATCTTCAAAACTGTGGGAGATATGACGTTTTTTCTAAATTGCGGGGGCGGGAGGGGGCGTGGCCAAAATTGAAAATAAACTTGATCTGCCTGCAGACATTAGAAGCATATGTCCCATACATGTCAAACCTCTATCTCTTACCATCTCTGAGATCTGTGCGTTCATACGGACAGACAGACGGACAGACGGACAGACAGACAGACGGACATGGCTATATCGACTCGGCTGTTGATGCTGATCAAGAATATACTTTATGGGGTCGGAGATGCTTCCTTCTGGATGTTACATACTTTTGCACAAACTTATAATACTCTATGTACCTACGGTACAGAGTATAATTATTCATATATATTTTTCTGGCATTTTGCAAAAATAAGACTGCTTGTAATTCTCAAGTTAGAAATTTCTGCATAGGGAATATAAAAGAGGTAACTGAAATTCGCCGATTTAATATGTTTTTAGTCAATTCAATGTGGTTTTTAGTTAATTTGAGTACAAAAGGGGCATATTAAAATAAAATATGTATGTGTTTGTGTTAGTATAGTTTTAACTAAGCGATATTTCCCTGAGTGTAGACCACAATGAATAACGGTTCGGTTCGTCTCTGATCACTTTAGACGTATTACCTTTAGACAGCGATATTCGAGTTTTTGGGAATTTGAATCGATACCAAAGATACGATCTGGTCCGGCTGTCATTTAAATGAAGTTTCAAAGTCCTTGGCAAAGCCGCTTAGATATAATCATTTAGTTTAATTTGTTGTCCACTTTATAACATGTTATCCCGTCACAGGCATCAGAGACCATTTCTACCTTACCTTAACAGCTTCATTGACACGTCTGAGTTTCCCATTTCTTTTCGATCGATTCAATGATCGATTATTACCCTTGCAAAGGGTATTATAATTTTGCCCAGAAGTTTGCAACGCATAGAAAAATTCATTTCGGACCCCATAAACTATATAAATTCTTGATCAGCTGACGAGCTGAATCGATTGAGCTTTGTCCGGAATGCATGGAAAGCCTTAAAGTGTGGGACTTTTAATTCCTCACCCACTAAAACCACCCCTGTTCTCCGATTCCCTCTCGCGGATCCACCGCTAAGTATTACCTCACGAGGGGGAGATGGCTTGAAAGCCTCAACTAGATCCGTTTCTAGGATTTGAATTTGAATTGCGCTGTCTTTCAGCGCGACGCAAGGATTTGATGATTACTGCGGCTATGGTGCAAATAGCATCCCAATTGTTTTGCGAGCTAAGTAGGATATCCATCAAGTCAGTGCCTGTGAATGGTCTCCCAATGCCTAAGCTTAGCTCTTCCCGTTCTGCAGAGAATCTCGGACAGACAAAAAAGACAGTCTCTGCGTCTTCAATAGTCCCGTTAGTAATTGGGTCAAGTAGAAGTCGATTTGTCCGTGCTTTCTACCCACCCACGGCCGAATGTCAGCTATCAGGCGTCTCGTCCAGCTGCTGTTGGTTGTATCCATCCACCTCGTCTGCCATTGTGCCATCGTAAGTTCCCGTCGCGAATGGTCTGTGGGAGGGCGTCTGCTTTCCAACGCAAGGAGGTCGAGCGGGACCATACTCACGAGTACTAGTGCGGCGTCGTTCGATACTGTTCGGAAGCCACTTATCACCCTTAGCGCACATCTTCTGTAAGCGCCTTTGCAGACACGACTGTACGATGGGACTGCCATTGCAGGGGCCCATATTGGCGATGCATAGAGAATGATTGACCTGACCACATTGCAGATCATCCATCTGCTGCGCTGCCCAGGTCCGCCAATGTTCGCCATATGTCCGCCCGTATGTCCGTCTGTCTGTCTGTATCTACGCGAACTAGTCTCGCAGTTTTAAAGCTATCGAGCTGAAATTTACACAGAGCCTTTTCTTGCTGCACACTATTAATATGTTGGAACCGACCGGATCGGTTGACTATATCTCATAGCTCCCATAGGAACAATCGGTCGGGAAACTAGTTTTAGTATGAAAAACTTTTTGGTTTTTAATGGAAACGTCTCCAAACTTTGTAATCGTAGGTTTTTTATGTTTTTGTATAAAAAAGATATGTCTGAAAAACAGTCTTAGTTAGAAAAACTTTTTTGTTTTTAATGGTAGCATCCTACAATATTGTATTTGTTTCACATGCTCTTACATAATTTAACAAATTTTTGGCCAAATCGGATGACTATATCATATAGCTCCCATACGAACAATCGGTGGAAAAAGTGAATAAAGAGTATTTTTTGAAATTATTTAAGCGAGCACTTGCAAGGGTATAAGAACTTCGGCACAGACGAAGTTAGCTTAGCTTTCTCGTTATTATTATTATTTTATTAAGTTGATTTGTGATTGTGAGTTGAGTTTTCACAATGGATTTGGTTTTGTTGAATGTACATTTTACATTTTACTGTTTCATGGTAAACAATACACAATATCAAACACACAATTTAATTAGTCTATCAGGCTGCCAAAATCGACTAACATGATCTGCCTGCAAGTACAATAACTTTTTGTTCCATACACATCAAACCTCTACCTTTTACCATGTCTGAGATCTGTGCGTTCATACGGCAAAACAGACGGACAAGGCTATATCGACTCGGCTGTAAGGGCCGATCAAGAATATATTATCTTTATGGGCGCGAATATGCTTCCTTCTGGCTGTTACATCTGGTACAGAGCATAATCTAAGCCAATGGGACCTATTCAATTTGCACCAAGAATATACCACTCTTGGCCATATATAAGAAATCAGATCTCTTGATCGTGACGCCAAACGCTCATCTCTATCCGCAATCAGCTTGACAGCATCCATTTCTATGACCAACTAAGGTATATTTGGCAATTAGATTTTGATTAAATTAAATCATTTTTATTAGATAATATTCGTCAATTGGGGTGTCCTCTGGCAAGTGAAAGCACGGGCGTGGCCCGAGCTCGCCCACCAAATGTACGTGTTGCCGTGTGCGCGATGCAAGCGATTGGACTCACTGACTCACCGAGGTATGCACTTCCCCCATTGTGCCGAAAATCCATCAAATGGTTCACGTGCGTAGTCAGACAATGAGAAGGGCCAAACCCACCTAACTACACTTAAATAGTTGTGCGATGGCACGCCCATGCATATGCATTAAGCATGCCAACAAACTATTAACAGAGAGCTCTAATTACGGCCACTCACTCGCTTGTCATCCCATCCGTCCGCTAGATCCGTTAGACCCAGTGCAATTTTCATAGATGAATAGAATGCGAATACGGAATGATTACATGCATGAGAAAAACTGAGCAACAATTAAAGCAAAGCATCGGAATACAAGCAAGAGACATAAACATAATCACGATATGGCCTTTCGGATACAGTGCCTCCTCGTGCGATTGTTCCGTTACGTTATTGATTAGACCGATTGACGTACATTTGTGCACTGCGCTTCGATTCATTGAGATCAATTGAACTTAGCCAGCGTTGAGGACTCTTCAAGCTAACCGATAAAGCAGGTTAACCTTAATCGAATCACTCGATAAAGGTCGCTGCTTACAAATCTGGTTCGGGGTTGATTTCTGATCCAACTGCACCATGAAGTTCTCCACAATTTCTAAGTAGTATCGAGCATGTGCTCAGTTTTTTTGAAAGAGAGTGCGATACCAAGAGCGCTGCTCTTTTGAAATTACTAAAACTGTAAACAAAGCAGACAACGAAAATGTAACAAAACAAAAACAGAGACAAAATACAACAAGAATTCGACGATATGTAAATAATATGAGTTTCGGCATCTACATGAAAAGGGAGGGTCGGGTCGTATGCCCAAGTGCTTGAAAATATTCAATTTTCAAGTGTTCAAATGGTTTGTCATTGCATTTGTAATGAGGATCCTAGGCAAAGAAGATAAAGACGACGGCAGCGACCACATTCTATGAGCAATGCCTCAGCGTTCGACCATACTGACTGCAGTGTGAGGTACGATCGGAGAATTCTTGATTCGGAAAACGAACGAGAAACGAATTACTTATAAGTTTATGAAAGGTTTTCTTGATGGAAGTGGAGAAAAACATTGGTGAAATTCTGTTTTCGTTTGAGTTTTGAAACTTTTTCCACCTGTTTTCGATTTGTATTGTTGATCTCTTTTGTTAACATGTTGTAGACCCTCGCAACTGCTCGTGGCGTGTCTTAATGTCTAAGATTTATTTGTAGATATCCGCATTTATTGTTTTTATTTCATAGTAGCTCTGAATGGCAATTGTAAGGTTGGTTTGCTCCCACTTAGCCACACTTCGGTTGAATCATGGAATAGTTGAGAACTGACAAGCATCCGACCGCTTTAGTTAAAATAAAATAGTTATTCTAACTTGTACCATTTCAATGAGCATGCGTTCCAATGGCTTAATTAACTGAAAGCAGATAAAGTTAATGGCAGTTGAGTTTGTTGGGCACGCAATCATATAAAACGAAATAGTTGTTGTTAATTACACCTCGATAGTTCTTACGATATTTGTTCTTTTCAATAGAAATTGTTTGGCTCACTTTATAATATGTAATTGTGTGGTCACATACAACGACTCAATGACACACAAAGCTAATGCCTCTCATGCAAAAATAATTGAGAAAGAGTGGAAAAATGTAAAAAAAAAAACCCACTGCTAAATACTATATCATTGCAATGTTACAGTATAAAGGTGCTTCACGTAGTTCTAAGTAGTAGTTTCAATTAATAACTACACTCAGAGAAAAAATCAAGAAGATCGTTCTTGATATCAAGAAGATTTGATGTCAAAATTACGGTAAGAACTGCTTTGAAAGTGAAATCGACTAAATTAAACTTAAATCTTGAAATCTCATTAATCAGGCTAATGCGACGTCTGCAAAGCTGGGCCAACCAAGGCTGCAAAACCTTTAAAACTATCCATGTTCGGTCCGGGGGTTCTCGCGGACCGGTTCTTGAAACCCCTGAACCCAAGGTTCGAACCTTGGTTCGCTTGCGCATAAAAGAATAGTTTGACTTTTGATTTATTAATACAATGAAATGAAACCTTCTATCCATTTGCCTTATCATATTGATCATTACTTAAGTTATTTCAAAAATCAGCTTTTAGAAATGGCTAAGTTTAGGTTAATTAGCATTATATCTTCCAGGAGCTGTTCATTTATACCAGCTCTTAAATCAGAAAGAACAATCTTTAGTATTGAAATTGCTCGTTCAACTGATACATGAGTAGCTGGCACAGCTAGTATAGTTAAAGCCATATTTTTGGCAAATTTTCAATAAAATCTATAACATCATTCATAGATTTCATATTTGACATTTGTTTATTGCTTCCATTAACTTCAGGGTTCAGGATCGAGGAGTCAAAAATGTAAGGCGCCTGTTTTAGACAGTTTTAGTAAAAGCAATGCAGACGAAATCAAAGAGAGTCCGTTCATAAGTATAGTTAAGCATGAGCCTTCAAGTCACTTTAAGGTTAAATTACCTCAAATCCAGAACTGTTCTGGGTTGAACACTGGACTGGAAAAGCTGTACCATGGAGTCTAATGTTATCAACTCTTCCGACTAAAAAATCTGTGGAAATTTCGAGAAGATCGGTTGAGCAGTTTAGACGACTGCAAGGCAGAACCTGCTGAAGCAGCGATGGGCAGAACTATACACACTGTAACACTATGTATGGTAAATACAAACTTTCGAAGGCACAGAGGATTTTATAGTCGGACTTTCTTACTTTATTATTAAAAAAAAAAAGGGAAGTAAAATCAATCTTTTTCCGGGATCACCCCGTTTTCAATCCCGTTTTGGATTGATTTTTTCCACAAAAAACTGGCACATCGATGCCGATCACACCCAACTTTACCTTCCTCGATTGTAATACCAAACAAATGTTTTAAGCGATTCCGAATGATTTTTATTGAGGTCCATTAACAAATTCGTTTTTGAGAGCAGGTCAAATGGGCGACTGAACTTGTTGTACCGGCGTTTCTCCGTTTTAAAGTGTGTGATGGTGCCCAGAGTAGATATTATTTTATTGGAAAAAGACGACAAAAGCTTTTAAAACTGGAGAAAGATGTTAATCATAATATCATTATTTGGGCATGGTTGATTTTCAAGTACAATTTTTAAATCCACCGAAGGCCGAGTGCCAATTCAATTCCCATCCCAATTACTCATTCCTGAAATATAAAAGGTAGCACACGTAAATCCATTTTTATTAATTGCGATATCTACATCCGTCATATCAGTGAATGCTATAATGGTCAGTTGAAATGTAGGTTGTAGTGTAATACGATATATAGCACAAAATGTAACCCAATTGAACCAACTTCTCAGGTTATAAGGCCGAAGGCCCAGACGCTATCGCCCCCAAATAACATACATAACCATTTTTTAAGTGCACAGTTAAGAAACGTAAGACAAACAAATGAGAAAGTGCCATTTGGCTTAAACATTCGTTTTTTAAGCTACACAACAATTGAGATGACTTAAGATTTGGCTGATCCGAACCAATAGCCTTGCCTCTCCAAGCCGTAGAGTGTTTCGTTTTTGTCACTTGTAAATAATCTCTCTTAAAACGCGCAATGATTCTGTTAATCATTCCACTCAAATCCAAGCAGACACGAGTGTCTACGACTGACTAAATGGAACGGGAAGAGCCGAGCGATCCCGAATCGTCCGCTGCAGAAGTGAAGTCGGAGCGGAGCAGCGAGGCGAGGCGTTCTCTGGGCTGTGCGTGTGTGTGTGAAATGGGGGATGGCCATCGGGCGAGTGCAAGTGCGGGGGCCGTTGGGGGGCTCAGGCGCGTACAAAAACACACCGATCGACCTCCCGTGGGCTTAGTTTGTGAGACGCTTTCGAAGCGGCAAGTAGTTGATAGCGACATCGACATCGATGCAAGGAGAACAACAAACACACGCGCTCGAAACATTCAAAATTAGAAAACATTGCAAGTCGAACAGCCAAGCGAAAAACAACGAAATATTCAATTCATGTTATGTTTATTTTAAATTGAAAATAAAAACGTGTCACTGTATGTCATATAGCCCCGGACCCAGACCCATGTGCCGCGGGGGTAGCGACTGAAATTGAAAAACAACAACATAAAGCATAAGGGAAAATTCGGAAAATAGAACAAATAGATAAACAACAACAGGAACGTAGACTGCAGCCGCGACGAGCGCCCGACGCAGTGAAAGTGAAAACACCTCCGTGGTCGCAGTTGGTCGATCGCCGGGCATTATCTGGCTCCAGAGTGATTGCACTCGGCTGCAGTGTATCTATCTCTATCGCTCGACAATTGTTGATGCGGCAAATCCAAATCCAGACTTTTGTTATTGGCATTTCAATTGAACGATTAATTGACACAGATTAAAAATAGATTGCAAAACAAGCGCCGAGTCTCAAAGCCAAGTTCAGTGTCACAGCCTAAGTCCTCAATGCCTTAGTCGGTCGTTAGCCCGCCGAAAACCATTCTCTGTGAACTCTTATCAACCGTATCCGGCGGATTCTCATTTTCATTGTACATCTGTGATTCTACTCAAAAATGACCAAGGCAAAGGATCATTTGGAGAAAACGCGAGAGCTGATCAGCGAGGAGGGCATGAAGGAGTTGCTCACCAAGCAGCTGGAGCTGGTGGGCAGTGGCGGAGCTTTTGTGTGGTAAGTGGTGGGGCACGGTGAGAAGTAGGAAGTGGCTCAGTTCTAATGAAATTCACGTTTCACTTGACCCACTTCATTATGAATGCATATGCACTTGGGTCTCACTCCATTCAAAGGTTGAGCAATGAGAAATAATTAATATTAGTCAGTGGAATCAGTTGATCTACGTTTAATATTAAGTCAGTTGGGATCATTTCACTTTTTCGACAGGCTTAATAAGGTTTCTAATGCGCACTTACAGACTACTGCGCGCTGTTCGAAATTCCATTCGAGACACGAAAATCTGATTAGATTATACAACAATTTGCAGTTCCTACTTTCTGGACTTAACTTGGGGACCTTTACATTAAGCACTATTCTTAGCACTCCCTGTATTTAGTTTAATAATAGCAAGAATTATTCGCCATGAGACAAAGTTGATAAGCGGCATAATAATAATGATCTGCTGATCTCAAATTAAATGCTTTTAGAACGTGACTGTAATCTATGTAGAACCGGTACTGGTACCGTTAACTAGTTCGCTGTAATCGCTGATAACAGAGCACAGATCTAAGGACGCTTGCCCGGAATGTCTTTTGGGTAGAATGTGAGCGATTACATGTGCAATTCAAAGGGTGTTGCGAGGTAAGTTCCACAAATGATCAAAATGTGACTGGACTAAAACTAAAATATTAGCGGTTCACAGTGCATATAATCAATAGTGTTATAAATTTGCCCAGAAGTTTGCAACGCATAGAAATATTCATTTCCGACCCTATAAACTATATATATTCTTGAACAAGGTGACGAGCTGAGTCGATTGAGCTTTGTCCGATCGCCTGTCTGTTTCTACGCGATCTAGTCTCTCAGTTTTAAAGCGATCGAGCGGAAATTTCTGCACAGAGTTCTCTTTTTGCTGCACACTACTAATATGTCGGAACCGACCGGATCGGATGACTATATCTCATAGCTTCCTTAGGAACAATCGGTCGAAAAACTAGTTTTAGTGAGAAAAACTTTTTTCTTTTCAATGGAAACGTCTCCTAGCCTTGTAGTCGTAAGATATCTATGATTTTTTACAATTCTACCAAATTTTTTTTTAAAATCGGACAACTATATGGTATTGCTGCCATACAAAAGATAGGTCTGAAAAACAGTCTTAGTTAAAAAATCTTGTGTTTTTTTATACTCTGTACCGTAGGTACATAGAGTATTATAAGTTTGTGCAAAAGTATGTAACATCCAGAAGGAAGCATCTCCGACCCCATAAAGTATATATATTCTTGATCAGCATCAACAGCCGAGTCGATATAGCCATGTCCGTCTGTCCGTCCGTCCGTCTGTCTGTCCGTATGAACGCACAGATCTCAGAGATGGTAAGAGATAGAGGTTTGACATGTATGGGACGTATGCTTCTTATGTCTGCAGGCAGATCAAGTTTATTTTCAATTTTGGCCACGCCCCCTGCCGCCCCCGCAATTTAGAAAAAACGTCATATCTCCTACAGTTTTAAAGATAGGTGGGTTGTTTCTTCTAGATATATTTAGTAATAAGGATAACTTATCGATCAGCCAAAGGAATGGTGAAGATTGGATGAACGGTTTTCGAGTTATGATATGAGAAGCAGAGCTGCTTTCAGCTACTACTGCAGCATCAAAATTTATGCTGAGCGTAGAATTTCGTTGGTACAGAGTATGCTATAGTCGGGCTTGACCGACTTTCTTTCTTGTTTTTAATGGTAGCATACTGCAATTTTGTATTTATTTGTTTCACATGCTTTCACATAATTTTGCAAATATTTGGCCAAATCGGATGACCATATCAATTAGCTTCAATACGAACGATTGGTCAAAAAATAAGAAAGAGTATTTTTGAAAATATATTTAAGCGAGCACTTGCAAGGGTATAAAAACTTCGGCACAGACGAAGTTAGCTTAGCTTTCTCGTTTATATAAAAAATATGCGCATATTTATTTATGGTTGCGGGTTAAGTGGACCTGTTCCCTGAGGGCTGCAGCTAGCCGGCACGCCCACTAGAACAACACACGTAGGGCCCAGATGTGGGTTATAACAGTAATGGCACAGAAGTGAGCTGTTTCTTAAATCACCCTTAAATTTCAGAAAGCGCACAGCTTGACTATAATATGATTGTGGTGAATAAACGTCAGCACGAGCTACCAAATTATTTCAAATCGTTCGGGATTAATATTGGTTGTAAAAATACTAATATTCAGCCAAGTTGGCAATAGTTTACAATGTTTGATAAAATCTGGTTCATTCCTGGAAAACTGCTGGGTTAAAATAGATCATGAAGTTGTGCAAATATGTGTTAGGAAAATCGTATATATTCTGGTTCAGCATCAACAGTAGAGTCGATAAAGCAACGCCCGTCCGTCTGTCTGCATGAACGCGTCGATCTCAGAGACTATGAGAGGAAGAGCAACAAATGGTTGCATTTTGGTAGGTGTATAATAAGATCCTTATCAAATTGAAATGGACTGGTTAATTTGAAATTTGTCAAACATTAATTTTTTCATTCATTTCTAAACTTTTACATTTCATTTTGACCATATAAAGAACGGGGCTAATGTAAAATGTTAAGATTTGAACGAATAAGTAGTGTTACATGTTAGGCCCTGCGGCTTCTGACCACCCGCATGTCCTATGGTAGAGAACGATAAGACGTCATTCAATTCGTGTTAAGTGTAGGAGATCGATCACAGTCAAGTAGGTAAAACATTGTTAATTTGTTGTTTTCTCTCAAATTATTTATTCTACTTAGCCAAAGTAGCAGAGTGAAGTGCAGTTTGTATGGAAGGTGATAAAAGTGTCATTTGCAATAAATTTATATACCCTTGCGAAGGGTATTATAAGTTTGCCCAGAAGTTTGCAAGGCATCGAAATATACATTTCCGACCCAACAAACTATTTATATTCTTGATCAGGGTGACGAGCTGGGTCGATTGATAGGTCTAAGAAGCATTTTTGTCCCAATTCGATGACTATATCATTTATCTCCCATGCGAACGATCGGCCGGAAAATGGGTCGTTGTGGGAAAAAGATGTTTTGAAAATATTTGTGCGAGCACTTGAAAGGGTATAACGACTTCGGCACAGACGATGTTAGCTTAGCTTTCTAGTTTTAAACTTTAATTGTCTGTTCTCGAAAAAATTAGATTGATCTGAGAATTATTAAATATTTAAAGTCGGCTTTTTATTAGTATAAGACAATACTTGGCAAACTTTGCACGAAATCTTTAAGCACAAATACGCTGCGCACTTGCTGGAACCGGCCGGATCGGATGACTATAGCATATAAGTGTCTTAGGAATTATAGGTCGAAAAACTAGTTTTAGTGAGAACAACTTTGTTTTCAATGGAAACGCCTCCAAACTTTGCATATCTTAGTTTGATAAGCTTTCCCATGATTCCATTTAGTTTGGTCCGAATCGCACATCTTTATAGTAAAGCTGCCATATAAAAGTAAAGTGTGAAATATAGTCTTAGTGAAAAAAACGTTTTTGTTTTCAGTGCAAATGTCCTTAAAATTGGCAATTATTTATTTTCTTTGTTTTTACACAATTCTACAAAGTTTTGTCAAAATCGGATGACTACGGCATATAACTGTAGTACTAAAGATCGGTCGAAAAATAAGTTCTACTGAAAATCTTTTTTGTTTTAAACAGAAACCAAGTTTCGTATATGTTTGCTTATTCGTCTTTTGCAAGATTCCACAAAGTTTGGTCGAAATCGGTCATCTATATAATGGGTATACAAACTTCGGGCAAACCGAAGTTAGCTTTCCTCTATTTTTGTATTAAAATAAATATATATGATATTTAAGAATCATTTAAGTGAAGATATACCATTTTGAATACAAGTTATTAAAATTATCATATTTTGTACCTCCCATAGATATGCAATGAATGTTGTTAAACATTTTAATGAGAATTCAAGAATTCATTTGTTGGAAGAATACAATATAAAAATGTTTAACACTTGAAAAGGGAGTATTTTTCGATTCAGCGCACTGAAAATAATCAAATTTTGTATAAATATATTTTTCTTTGAAACTTAAATTTTTGGGAAACTAGTTACGTTGGACTAAACTTGTTTGAATACTAATAGTAAAGTCCCGCGCTACTAAGAATATTTGTGGCCTCATTTCAGAAGTCACCACATGATCAAATTTTGAATGAAAGCCATATTATTTTTCTGTCCAACCATATTTCCACTATTTTACTCTCAACACAGCCTAGAAAAAAAATCTTCGATTTAATAAATCAGAAATATTTGGGATGGTTAATCTTAAAGCAAAGAAAAAGTACTCAGCGATAATATCAAAATGAACTAAAACAAAAGAAAGTGTTTCCCAAAACACGAGTCCAAAAAAGGTCTAAATATGCAGTCCATGCAGATTTAAGCTTAAATTACAAAGAAAATAGACCCAGAATTAATAGGTATAATTGGCTAGAAGTAAGCAATTCACGTCTTAAAGCTCATCAGAAAACTGATCCGAACCAAACCGTCTTCCTTCGGGGTTATCGTTTCGGCTCAGACCTCCTGAAAGGAAGCAGGTTCTGTATGCGGTTTGGTTCACTAGCTGGAACAAGCAGTTCGCTTCAATTCAGAGCCGGTTCGGTTCAGAACTAGATTGCATCCGAGATATTTAGAAAGAATAGTTCTAGCTCCCTAATAAAACGCCAAAATATTAAAGTGTGAGCAAAAACTAAAAATACAAAAAAAAAAATTTATATTGAAGGAGTAAAGTCTGGTCGAATCTATTTTCGGAAATAGTCCATTACATCTAGATTTATAGTGTTTGTGCGAAATTCCTTAAATTGGAGGGAATTGAGAGGGAAGCTATACTGCTGTTTTAACTCCCTTTTATTGGTTTGCAAATTACTATAGTTGTCCCATCATTTGTAGTGAATTCTAATGAAAATGGCGGTGCAAAATGTGGTTTTTTTGAAAACATAGATTCAAATTGCTTTAAAAAATCTAAGAAATATAAAGGACTATTTATTTTGAAGCTAAGAAATAGTACTCTACAAATATATCAAAGTGAGCTAAAACTAACAAAAATGCTTCCCAAAAAACCAAAATAAAATTGTACAAAAATGCATTTTAGAAATTTTTATCTAAAACTGTTAAAAAATCGAAACATAATGGACCGTTTCCTTGTTTTAAATTGAAATAAAAACTTAACAAAAATTAGTCGGAATAAATAATTAAAATCCAAATAGTTATTTAAAAAGTTGTTTAAAATGGGGTGTTGTGATTGTTTTTTTTTTTCAAACATATCTTCGCCAAAAATCAATAATTTTTCGTTCTGTAAATTTTATATTTATTTTTTATTTTTATTTTATATTTTATATTATATTTAGTTTAAAGTGGCTTTGCTCATAATTTGATGGTTTTTGGCTTTTTTTTATTTCATTTTGAAAAAAAATTGATATTTTAACAGTTCGAAAAATTGTGGGGAGTTATGAGCATCCTGTTTAAAATTTTAAAATTCGCCACAAAACCAGAACACAAGTTATTTTTTCCAATTTGTATATTTCAATCCCAAAGGCAATTGACCAAAGATATTACTTTTAAACTTACTTTTGGGACTCCGAAACAATTGTTGAGTAATATTCACACATAAAAAATTAAAAAAAAGTTTGCACTTGTAATAAAGAAAGAGCGACTCTGGCGTACAAGTTTAGACCACATGTTGACTGTTCGGTTGGTTGTCAAAAGTTGGCTAATAATAAGAGAGAAACTTGACATAAACAAAAAAATGGGATTTTATTTTTGCCTCCCAACATTCAATTGGCTCACAACACCCCATCTTTCGTAGATAATTAAAATTTAATATTAGCTAATTTTTATAATAAATCGCATATCACGGCTTACGGTCTCTTGCTTGTTCTCAATTTCAATACGTTATAAATAGACCGTGACTTAAAATAAAGTTTCCTTAGCAGTCCAATGCATAGTTCTTTCTGCTTAACAGTAAAAATTGGAATCTAAGAATATAACCCATTGTAAAAGCTTAGGTTGCATATTAAACTACTTTCGATTCTTACCATTTCCGAATACAATAAGTTGGCTAACTAAATTTACATTCTTCAATTGTGATGTGTTGTTGCCTTATCAGCCACAATTCGATCGCTGGAATTTCATTTAGCTTATCCCAGACTTTTCTTGCACAACAAACTTATTATTTGCCAAGGCTAGGTCATTAGACCTGTAAAATTCTTAAAACAAAATCAAATGGCATGTTGTTACATGGGTTTCTGAGTGCTGCAATTTCATTTTTGTCAAAGTTGTGTAGTTTTTAAGGCCAATAAAACCAAAAGCTTAGAAGATTGTTGGTCAACAGCTTTAGACTAACTAATTTAAACTAATTAAAACAAGTAAGAAGTCGGTCAAGCCCGACTGTATTATCCTCTGCACCAACGAAACTTATGCACAGCTTGCACCTTGATGATGCAAAAGCAGCGCTGCTTCTGCTCAGCTGCAGTGAACATTCTTTTGCTCGTAACTTGACCATTCTTCATTCGATCTTTACTTTGTATGTTCTATCTATAAAATTTGTTTTTTTTTTTAACTCTTTGTGTTAAGGTATTACAATTCGAATATTACAGTTCTCAATCAAGTTTCTCAACTGTTACCAAATTCGGACATTGCCCTTTGGCAAAGGTAGCACAATGCTTCGAAATCGAAAACAAAACAAAACAATATCAAAACAACCTTTGAGTGCTTTGAATTTTGACGATCTTCGCAGAATTGAGGGGTGGGCCGTTAAAAAGTCGGATATGTAAATATTTTGCGACTTGCGTTCCGGTTGCCCGATTTGTTTAATGATTAATGTGACGCTGCCGCTTTAAATATGTAATAAACTATGTGGATGGATCTGAGCTGAATGCTTAAATAGCCCGAAACTGTCGCCCGCAACCTTCGCGGCGTTTTGTCTCGCAATTATCAGTTTAAGTTAATTTCAATATTCGTGGCGATTATTCGGTGTCAATGCGAGAGAGATTGAAGTTGCGTGCCGTAAATAGGCGGGCAGCCAAGCTAAACAAAAAGCCCAATTAGCACCAGGCGAAACTATTTACCGAAAAACATCGAAAACAAGACGTCACGTTGATTCAACCACTTACACTATTTCTTTTCCTTCCAGGGCCATCTTCTTTCTGTGCGTAACTCCCAATATCTTGAACGGGTTTCATGTATCCTCCTACACATTACTCGGCCACCTGCCCGACGATCAGTGGTGTGGCATAGCCGATCTTCAGTCCACCAACTGGACACTGGAGCAGAAGCGTGGCATAGCCGAAAGGGATCTGAACTCTGGCGGGTGTACGGTGTGGGATTGGGACTACAAGCGGCTGAGTGGCATGTCCTATGAGGCGGCCTTGAACTATACGCAGCACATGTCACAGATCAATCAGCCGGCAGAGGTCTCATGCAAAGTGAGGGGCAACTATGAGTATGCCCATCCAGAGAGCACGTTTGTTGCCGACTGGGAGCTCACCTGCGAGAGGAGCATACAGCGTACGTCGGCTCAGGTCTCCATATCGCTGGGAAAATTCTGTGGTTCCTTTTCGTTTGGCATATTGGCGGATAAGTAAGTGGCCGAAGGAGATTCTAATGAAATAAACTAATGTTTTATTTGTCATTAGATTTGGCCGCAAAACTTCATTTACTCTGGGGGCCGCCTTCTTCATAGTGGGTAGCTTCTTTTGTACCTTTTCGCCCTGGTACAGTCTGTTTCTTGCTGGACGCTTCGCCTTGGGTGCAGCCTCTTCGGGGCTTTTCTATCCAGCTTTTACCATGAGTAAGTTTGGGCCCACCGCCGCACAATTTGATGTCATCTCACGTGCATTCCTTCTCCTTGCAGTTGTTGAGAACGTTTGTCTCAAGCATCGTTCCTGGATGTCCATAGCCTTCTCCGCCTCCTATCCGGTGGGCATAATTATACTGGCTGTTTTGGGCTACCTCATCCAGCCCTGGCGATATCTTCAGCTGGCCCTGACCATACCCTCGCTTCTTCTCATACTCAACTGCTAGTAGGTGAACTTGACTTAACCACAATGGCATCTCTCTCATAGTCCTCACTCTCCTTCCTTGCAGCTTGATGAATGAATCACCGCGTTGGCTCATTACCAAGAAACGCTTCGATCGGGTCTATCAGATACTTTTCAAGCAGCCCAGTCACTATGAGATTAAGTCGGCTATTGCACCGACCACCGAAATTGTTAGCGATAAGAAGGCGGTGAGTTGGAATATTGTTGCCGGGCTCAATCGACACTCACGTGTTCCCCGGCCCTGCCGTCTTCCATTACAGCTCGATGATCCAGCGGATGATGATTACTCGCTGTTCGAGAAGCTGAAAAACGGTCCGTTCAAGTCCATCGTTGACCTTTTTGCCAATCCCAATGTACGCAAACTGATCTTCACCTCATACTTCATGTTTTGTGTGACATCGTTGAGTTACTATGTGACGGGTAAGTGATGCTAGTAACGAGCCTCCCACTGGCCTAAGCACAGATGCTCCTTTACCCACAGCCCTGAATGCCGCCAATATGTCGGTGAGTCGATATCTGTACATTATAGCCACGGGAGTGGTGGACATTCCATCCTATCTGGTGCCTGTGATCATGCTGCGTTTCACGGGACGTCGCATCACCACCATGTTTCTGTTCATGTGGACGGGCATCTCGTTGCTGTTGGTGCTCTCGGTGCCCGCTGATAGCACCACCTGGATTGTGGCCTTCGCCATGTTGGGTCGTTTTGGCATAAGCGCCACCTATTCGGTGGTCACTCTCTACACAGCGGAGCTCTATCCCACCGAGATACGCAACTCGGCCCTGGGCACCTGTTCGACATTCGCCCATGTGGGATCCATATCGGCTCCATATGTGGTCGATGTTCTGGGTGCCCTCGGCTGGTACATTCCCACCACGATTTGCGGCTGCTGCGTTCTAGTAGCAGGCCTGCTCACCCTGACGCTGCCCGAGACGGGTACGGGCAAGTTGTCGGACAAGATAGAGAATGCTCCCGCCCCCGCGGAGCAGCCCGAGAAGCAGTAGATTAGTTATGGCTTATAGTGAATTAGTGAACTGCAGTACTCTAGCCTAAGATTGTTGTTAATTCGTGCTATTCCTTATGCATTATTGTGGCATATGTCTGTATGTATATTCGTAAATGTTCTTCCTGTTTGATATCGTATAATAAATAAATTATATATATACTAAACGATACAGGCAGAGATCTAGGAGTGCAGCAGCAGTTGCACCCAGTCGTGGTAGGGTCGGGTCACGGTATAAATGCTGGGCATTCCCTTGATGCCGCAGGTGAGACCGTGGGAGACCAGTCCGTAGATGTAGTCCTTGCCACCATAAGGACAAATCAAGGGGCCGCTGGGATAAAGGGAAATTCTAGATTTATTTTGAAAGCGTGATCAATCTGACTCACCCCGAGTCGCCCTGGCACGAGTCTTGATTGTGACCCAGCGCACAGACCGTATTAGCACCATTTTGAGGAGCCCAGACGTGACCGATGATATTGCGACATTGCTTATTCCCTATGACCCGCACATCCGCCTCGGCCAGGTGCTTCTGGGAGGGGCCAGCATGATGGGTGGCTCCGTACCCAATAATGCGACAGGGCTCTGAAAGTGGAATGGTCATTAATATGAAGACGGGTGAAGAAGCGTTAGTGGGTCCACCATTTCTATCGGGTTCCAGGCCCTGCGGAGGTAGTTGAGCGAATTGCTGTGGCCTGCCAAGCGAGTTCTTGTAGGGACGATTCATGTAGAGAAGCGAAATATCATTCCGAAAGTTGGAGCTGATCAAGGGAAGATTGTCAATTTTGCAAAACAAAACTCAAGCAAGAGAAACTTACGGTTGGAAATAAATATACTCAGCAATTTTAAGTCCATACGGTTCAAGTAATTCGACATTGGCAATGTTTTCAAATCCTATGAAGGCAGCAATATCTTCAATTTTTCTAGAATTGACCAAAAGGATGTGAGTGACAGGGATCCGCCCTTGTAAGCACCCCCTTCTTACTTCCTCCACACACAGTGGGCTGCTGTTAGAATCCAGCGTTCGCCTATCAAACTGCCACCGCAAAAGTGCTGATAAACATAACTCCCATTTCGCTCGAGCACATCTTGCAAAGAGACCATGAACGGGTACTTACTGGCATCACCTTCATTGAAAAATAAACAAAGTTTTAGTAAACTCTACGCCAAGTCACAGAAAGCCCGCTTGTACTGCCCACGGTTGAGACTCTGCGGCCGTTGACAATGGGCACAGCCTGGCTGGGTACACAGATTAGACACAGAAAGTGGATAACCAGAAGGCACAGTTTATGGCCAACACTGCAAGCAGCCCTCATGCTGGAACTTTGACAAGATACTAAGCCACGACCGTCACGACATTTCAAATAGAGAAACAGTTTTTTGTATAAACAAATATATGTACACACAAGAAGCGTTCATAACAAATGACACAAGGGACCAAGCTGTGCACACATGACTCCACAATGCGAATGCGTTCGTAGAGGGTTTCTTTAAAATCTCTACGCCAAGGCGTCAGCGAAGATATTGAGAGCGGAAAAGCGAGAGGCAAGCCCCGATTAGGTCAGGTTTTACTGTTAAATTCGATTGTTCTAAGTTATTCTATCGTAACGGCTTTTATTTGAAATATGTAACTAGATTTTGAGGCAGTCCGGTAGCACCAGCAGTATGGCAGCGCTAGTCCTTAAAGTGGTCGGTAGGTATTCAAATTTGATTGGACTATGGGCCACATAGAATTAAAACTATATAAATTTGCTTAATGCAGAAATCGTTATAGAATCTGAATGTTGCAGTGATTTTTGTTTACTGAAGGACTATAATAAAGAAGACTTTGTGCAATGTTTCGTCAATATAGCTTTCGAACTGATGAAGAAGATGGCATAGAAACTGACTGACAGACAGTCGGACAATTGTATATCATGCTGAACCAGAATATATATCAGAGCTGCTAGCCAAAAAAAAATTCGGATCTCCGGTACACTGGTTCGAACCCAAATTAACGAATGGTTAAGGTTCGAGGTTCGATGAAAAGCTTTTGGTTCGAACCTTGGTTCAGTCCATGCTTTTTACAACATTACTAATTTTTGTCTTCAACGTGTTTTAAAAACAGCATTCGACATAAAAACTTCCCAAATTGTATGGGAACCGAGTTATTTTTGGGTCAGAATTGGATAGTAGAAAACATGGAAATATTCAGTATATAATTTACAGTGAAATTCCATTTTGTGGTCTACATAGAAAAATATTCCCAAAATAATGTTAGACTCTTGCGTTTGAGAATTATTCAAGAAGCTTTAGAGTCGAGGAGCTTTAAAAACAGAGACTGTAGGGATTTTATAAGGAAATCTAATCGTTTTGCCAGATATTTTTTCCACTCTCCTGCCCATTTTAGGAGCCAGTCGCACCAAACAACAAATGAAGTCGGTAGACCGAATGTCAAATTTTTGTGTCAGTTTTGTTGAATCGAGCCGAAATTTAGGGTTCAGAGCAGGTTCGGGTTCAGCTTTCATTTTTAAAGAGGTTCGGTTCAAGATTCCCCGTTCACCGGTGAAATTGTCGCGAAATTGGCCAATGCAAGACGTGTCACGCAATTGCCTATCGATAAGTGCTTGTTTCGAAGGTGCGAAATATTTGTGAACCATATTTTTTAAGTGTGTTTGGGTTTTTGGCGCTTGATGGCGTTTGGATGAGAATATGGACCGTGGGAGCTCACCAATAAATAAAACCATGAAAGCGGCTTGACAAAAATGAACTGGAAAAGTTTAAGTCCTGCCCTTGGTAAGAAACCATTATGTAACAGGGCCCGTAACTAACAATTATGGCAACAAATAAAATTAAATATGTTTTTCTGAGCGAAAAGTTCTATATGATGGGGCGACGTATCAGAATTCACATTTTTTAGCCGGCTATTTGATATCGGTTTAAATTTTAATGACAATTTTGACCCACAAAATTACTTCCAATTAATATATTACAATTTTTTAAATAAGAAGAATACAATAAAAATTATTTTTAATGTTTTCGTCTAAGAGTTTTTTGCAAAAATTAATAATGAATCTCAAATAACTTGCATCAGTTCCAGACGAAAACTCATAACGCATTACGCTTCATAGAAATCCAAATCAAGTCTAAATCAATTTTAGAAATCCCACAATAACATATAAATCGTTAGAAATATCACGCAGGCTAGTAAAAGCTGTGGCCAAACACTCGGTAAAATAAACCTATTTCTTGTGTCTATTGCTCCCGTTTCCCGATCCGGTTACGATAGTTTTTCTCTTAAAGTTTTTACCTATTTTTTCAAGAAAAGTGATTTAAATCTTCGCGCGGCAATTGTCAGTATGACCGAACTATCTATTCAGATATTCGATAAGTTAATTTTTGTTTTATTATTTTTACTCTTCATCACTTTGTTGTTTTAAGCGAAAAGCCAGCCATGTTTTTCGTACTTTGTAGCCAATGAACATTAAAAAGTTATTAATGCACTTTTCTTCTTCTTTCACACCTGGCTACGCGCTACGTGATATCTCGATAATTGCCTTACGTTACGTTTCCTTACGTTTTTACTTACAATCGATAACGATAAGTAGAAAACAGTGTACATAGATAATTGCAGCCAATATTTTGCTAATTGTGAAAAATTCGCAGCTCGGGCGCATCTTATTAACAACAGCGACTAGCAAAACAGGTAAAGTTTCAGTCGGCCAAGTCCAAGTCCCAGTTTCAGGGTCTGGCTCAATCAAGGTTCAGCACATGCAAAATGCAGACGAAATTTCTTTTCTTGTTGTTGTTATCAATTTTGTGAAACACACTTTCTGACCCAGCCCAATATAAGAGTTGTTTTTGTTTTTCGCCATAAATGTGTATACACCGAAATCGGTTGGGTGGAATACTTGCACACTTTCAAGGCTACCTCAACCCCATGCCCCACACCATGGGTTTGTCGACGAGCACATCCCGAAAGCCTCCATCTGTAGGTCGGCTCACAGAATCATTTTGCATTTATATTTCAAGATTATTCTCAGATAATGAGACACGAGGAAGATACGCCCAGAGCAAAGCTCACTCCAACTGAGGCGACTCACCTGCTCCAGCTGTTTGTGCTGATAGTAAGGGAGAAAAGAGCCACCTGAACTAATTCAATTTATTGCTGCGAACTGCTCAGCTCTATTGAACCGTTCGCATCAATGCATGTCAGGGTCATGTTCGAAACTGGGAATCAGGAGCTTAGTTTCAAATAGTTACGTTGACACCAAATGATCAAAGGGGCTAGCAGGCGTTGCCAGCTATGAAATAATTCTTGAATATTTAATTATTCTCTTTCTGTTTCTTAAAAATGGCTAAATATTTCCCACCCATTGTTTCTGCTCGCTCGTCTCGACAACGCTTAGAACTAGTTTTAGTTGTCCTAACCAAATTAAGCTGGAGGGGAAGCTGCAAAATGATAGCTGTTAATCATGTTTATCGCACGCTGCAACGTGAAGCCATTAACTCGATATGGATTTATTTCAGAGGTACAATGTCGCAGGGCGGTGGCACTCCGGCTGGTGGTGGCAGCAATGCAGGTCCACTGCAAGGCGCGGGCGGCAGCGTGGGCGTGGTATTCAGCAAGGTGTTCATACAGCGAGATTATACAGAAGGAACCTCAGTGAAGTTCCATACAAGGCTTCCCACAGAACTGGAGGGTATGGTAGGTATACTGCATAGAATTATTTCGTTCTATAATTATTAGGCATTTATCATGATCATTTCTTTGTCTGCAGATTGAGCGACATGTCTTCGAAGCTACCATCAATAGGCTAAACGAATTTTATGCCGAGGCCGAGGAGGGCTCTTGCGGAACCTACTGTGAAGGATGCATAGGTTGTATAACAGCGTATTTGATCTACATGTGCTCAGAGACGCACTATGAGAAGGTGAGTCAATACAGCAAGGTGGTCTGCTGATATAGACCACCAAGGGGATCTTGAGACGCTCCGAAGAAGCTACATTCCCAAAACTACAGACGCTTTTTTTTTGCCCTTATCTAAATCCTTATTTGATAATAAGCATCGCAGCACTTATTAAATTAGTTGAATACACCAATCCCAAATTTAAATTTCTTAGCCTAAGGAACATCTGAAACAGGTTTCTCAACCACTGTTGAAAGCCAATTCTAAGCGAGTAAAGTATCCAGCTCCGAATTGATCAAATTTCACTTTTGAAACGGGTCGAACTCGGTTTTGAAGAAGTAAATTGGAAAACTGCACATTACAAACATACAAACCAAATTTGAAGTTAATGACTTAACTAACTTCTGAAATGAGTTAAATAGCTCTTTTATTGCTTAAAAACTTGTGGAAAATGTTTAATCCCGGAATTCCGACTTTTATTTTTATTATGAGCCGAACCTTGAACCGACCTCTTTAGAAATTAAAGCTGTTCTTCCGAACCCAAAATGTTGGTTCGGGTCAACAAAACTGACACAAAAATTAGACCTTCTGTGTACCGACTTCATCTTTTATTTGGTGCGACTGACTCCTAAAATGGGCTGGAGAGTGGAAAAAAATCTGGCAAAACGATTAGATTTCCTTAAAAAGAGTAAGACGGTGTAATTAAATAGTCTTATGTTGGAAACACAAAGAGGGAAGCATCTTCGATTACATACAGAGTAATCATAGTCCGCTTGGGCAATCACCAAATTAGCATTCTTCCAAACGATTCTCATTACAGACCTTTATATATATATATTATTCACACTGCAAAGGAATAAAAACTTCTGGGAAGCCGAAGTTAACTTTCCTCTTTTGTTGGTCACTCGTGGGACTTTCGTGGTCGTTTTTCGACCGATTGCTCCTAAAGCATTAAGCTGGGTGACAACTCCTTATAAGATAGAGGGCAGCTTAAGGGTTGCTAAAACTGCAGACTCGTATTTTATTTGAGCTAAATACTTTCGCTCCCACCCAGCGAAAAACTCGTGGCGCCGCAACCTTGACTACCTGATAGAGTTTAGCTGGGCAGATGCAAAAAAAAAATGGTTTATTTTTCCGTAACCTATCCCAACTGTATGGATTCAA
The DNA here is from genome assembly GCA_035044965.1 of Lordiphosa andalusiaca. Classification (NCBI taxonomy): domain Eukaryota; kingdom Metazoa; phylum Arthropoda; class Insecta; order Diptera; family Drosophilidae; genus Lordiphosa; species Lordiphosa andalusiaca. The sequence goes on from JAWNNM010002700.1 coordinate 207,900, forward strand.
CAATTGCTGCAATTTGAGTCATCCCCACAACTAAGGTATTGCGCACTACTTCTGGTCACCACATATCATCCAAATATTTCTGAATTTTCACTACATACTTTCAAGTCAATTTAATTGTAATCAAAACACACAATCCAAACAAACAAGGATGGCCGTCTGAACATTTGGTGGTGTTTTTTATACCCGTTACTCGTAGAGTAAAAAGGGTATACTAAAGTCGTGCAAATGTATGTAACAGGCAGAAGGAAGCATCTCCGATATCATAAAGTATATATATTCTTCATCAGCATCAACAGCCGAGTCGATATAGCCATGTCCGTCTGTATGAACACCTAGATCTCAGAGACTAGAAGAGCTAGAGCTTCAAGTTTGTTTCAAATTTTGGCCACGCCCCCTCCCGCCCCCGCAATACAAAATGTTGAATGCAATTTGTAAGCTATCGAGCTCAGATTTTGCAGTATGGTGCATGTGGCCAATATGTACAATCTCACAAATTTTCATAAAGATCGGATAATAAATGGCAGAGTTAAAAAAACGTTGCATACTTAGCTGAGCCGCATGAGATTATTAAACACTAATTGCCTTGAGTAACGGGTATTTCGAAGTCGGGCAGGGCCGACTTTAACTTACGCTCTCGTTTTTTATTGATTTGGCGTTTTATTTTGGCGTTTAATTTTTGAGAAAATTACGAAACATCACCTATAAAAATCAATAGCAGGAAGCATAAAGCTTTCTGAAGGAATCAAATTGGAACTACAGAACATATAGGGTGTTCACCAGTTTTCAAGTCACCACTTTGAAAAAGAACCATGGTCGACAGCCAATTAATTTCTGCACGTAAAATCTGTAAAATTCGCGGTTCATTTAGGAAAAATTTTTCAGAGTTATTGGTCCGGTTTATCTTTACGCAAGGTATGTAGATACTTGCAAAAAGTGTGCGAATTCTCTGCACTTTAGTTTGTCGATAGCAAATGCGAAATGATCACTAGAAATTAAAAGTTAGTCAACAGTGAAGAGTTTGGTGGCAAGAAAGTAGCATTACACGTTAGTGAAGGCAACCTTTTTTGAATTAAAGATACAAGAGTAGAAGATATAAAAGTAAACAAGTAAGGGCGCTGCAGTCGAGTTTGATGACTACAAAAACCCCTGTTCATTTGTTTTCATTTATTTGTTTTTGTAACAACATTTTCAACCTAAATGTAGGCAACACTTTTTTCTAGTCCTGACCATAAACTGGGGGGAGGGTGCTCTTATCAGCTCAACTGTTTCGCTTATAACTCCGGTGTTTTTTGTCCGATCTGATTGTTCAGATCTTTTCAGAATAGATCTGAACAATCAGATCAGGGAGAAGGATCAGATCTTTTCAGAATAGATAGATATTGGGCCTAGCTTGATGTATACTAAACCACGAGGCTCTAACTTGAAAATTGTGGATCTGACGGCTATTTTGGTCTAGGTAATCTAGAGGAGGTCTAGGTTTTTTGGGGATAAAAAGGGACGGGGTGGAATTTTTCAAATCTGAAACAAACTTGATCTGCGTACAGCATAAATCTACCTTCGTGCAAAAATTTGTGGCTCTATCTCTTATAGTCTCTGAGATCGACGCGTTCATACAGACGGACAGACGGACGGACGGACAGACAGACGGACATGGCTATATCGACTCGGCTGTTCATGCTGATCAAGAATATATATACTTTATGGGGTCGGAAAATTTTCCTTCTCCCTGTTACATACATTCGCACAACTTCATGATCCCCCTTTTCCCATTTTCAATGGCAACAGGGTATAATAAGCGACAAATAAATGGGATTTAAGGAGCGTTGTGACATGACAGAGTAAATCGAAACTTTTTGAGAAGATATAAAATTTCACACTCACAATATTTTGATAAGTCACAATCGAATCAAATGAAAACCTTACAAAGCACTGGTTGTCGAATGTCTAAGCATTTGTCGACTGTTTGCTTCTGTAGCAGAAGTTGATCAAATAAAAAGCATTGGCTACCGATTACTGTTGGGTTGTTCATGAGAGTGAACAAAATTGAGTTGTTCACTAAACTGAGCAAGACTTCATTAGTTGTTCTACGCGAACTGTTTCTACGCGAACTAGTCTCTCAGTTTTGAAGCTTTCGAGCTGAAATTGCACAGAGTCTTCTTTTTGCTGCACACTACTAATATGTCGGAGCCGACCAGTTCGGATGACTATATCCCATAGCTCCCATAGGAATAATTGGTCGGAAAACTAGTTTTAGTGAGAATAACTTTTTTTCTTTCAACGGAAACGTCTCCAAACTTTGTAATCGTTGGTTTACTATGTTTTTTTATAATTCTACCACGGTTTATTAAAATCGGACAACTATATGGTATAGCTGCTATATTTTGATAGGTCTGAAAAACAGTTTTAGTTAGAAAAACCTTTTTTTGTTGTTAATAAGAGCATTCTGCATTTAGCATTTTGTATTTGTTTGTTTCACGTGCTTTCACATGATTTTACAAGTTTTTGGCCAAATCGGATGACTATATCGTATAGCTCCCATACGAACGATCGGTCGACAAATGGGGAAAGAGTATTTTTTGAAAATATTTAAGCGAGCACTTGCAAGGGTATAAAAACTTCGGCACAGACGAAGTTAGCTTAGCTTTCTCGTTTTTTTAAATCTTCTGTTCATTTGTCAGTATACTTTTCCATGTAGACAAAATCTCTCACACTTATACAGTCTTTTCTTTAGTGTCGATAATTCTGTCTAAGCGGCGTTTTCTTTGGCCTGTATTCCACTTCTAAACTTCTTTCCAAGACCATTATAGACATGTCCCAACTCCGTGAAGTAGTCTTAAAGTGGTTTGAAAATGGATCCAAAGTTGTTCATTAACTTAGAAATGAATTAAGGTTTGAACTTAAAATTTGTTGCGTAGGTTTATAAATTAAAGGTAGCAATATTTTCCGCTTTAAACTGGCACCGAACCAGTTTAAATCTGAAAATCGTGGTTAAAAAATGTCTGCGGATCGGAAACGTTTTCGATCTTTGTGTAAATTTTAACAATCATATTGTAATACGTTTTTCTCTTCATTTCAGACTCTCCGCAAGATATCCAAATTTGTTGCTTCCCAAAACGAGCGCATTTACAATCCAAAGGGTCTTCAACTGATTGACCCAACATTTCGTGGTCTTCGCGTAATAGAGATTACAATATTCGATCGTCCTGGGCGAACGTGACTTCCGCTTTCCCATTCGGCCAATGAGTTTTTCATGTAACGTTTCACCAACTAGATGCATACATCAAGCCAGAAGTCAAAGCCATTTTGTGTGTTCCCAAGAGAGAGAAAATCAAGAAATCAAATTACAATGCTGTGGAATCAGCGAAAGCTTTATAATCTACATTGATGTTATGTGAGTATAAGTATGCGTATGTTCAATTTGTGAAACTTACAATTACTTATCTCACTAGCTTGGCGCTTTGGGGCATGCGACTTAGTCAATAAGTGTGCCTGGGGATCGGATCCAGCCTCCGTTGCAGTCACATATGGGATACGTTTAATGATACGTTTGTTAGCCAAGGCAGGGTATCGTATTAGCCAGTAGTTAGTATAAGTAAGTCATAAAGCTAATGAAAACTGCATTTTGCGCTAAAAAAAAAAACATATAAACAAATATGTTATTGATTTTTTATCAGCCTAACCAGCGAGATTTGTTTTGTAATTAAAGAGGATAATTGTACACATTCTGATCATCGTTTTGTCTAACAACATTGTTTTGTTCATATTTATATAAGTGTAACGCAGTCTTTGCGCTTTCATAGTAATAGTAACATGTAATTCAGAATACTTAATACATATTTAGCACACACAAACAAGCGTACTTCTAACGTTTTCTATTAAAATGCCGAACAATTTGAAACAAAGCCAAATGAACTTACCCTTAAATAATGTGAAGAGTTGTTCGAAACATAATTGTACATCTTATAAGAAAATATACTATATTGTCGTCTAAAAAAAGGAGCAAAGACGTCTAGACCTACAACAAAACGTGTGGTTTTTTTAATGCATGTCTCTCTTCCTGAATCGTGATAAGTTCGCATGAATATTTAAATCTAGTTCCAGCAGATTCAACTAAACTGACAAGCCGATCCAATAGCGGAGAGGGTCTCAGCTGACGAATCAAAAGATGTGGAAATGTTGGGCTTGGCGGATCCGTAGGCTACAGGCGGACAGGAATTGGTAAGGTGCTTGCACCAACTTCCATGCAGAAAGTGCTCCAAAGAGAGCATTCCCCAAAATTGAAACCTAAGTGTTCTCTATCCAATATTTAAAAAGGACACCCTGCAGTTTGCGCCCAGCCACCTGGCAAGTCCACCAAATTCTTTAAAAATAGAAAATAACCTTTCCGAGAAGTTCGATAACAAAAGCGGTTATAGGCAGGGAGCACTTTTGCCCTGTTTATACACAACAAAATTACCATGATAAATGCTCTTAAAAGTATGCTAATCTTTAATAATTTTACTAATTAAGAAAAACAATTCTCGTATAATTGGCTGACTAATAACTCATTTTGAATACCTTCAATTAGTCCGTCGATCTTAGTGAATGCAAAGTATGGATTGTGTATGACGCAGGCAAAAATGATTTTCAATTACTCATTTAAGTTGAGAATTATTCAAGGAACTGAAAATGGCATACTTTTAGGGGCATTTATCATGATATTCTTTTTGTGTATAAACGGGGTCATGATAAAACATGATGAGTGTGATGAGTACTTTGGCCAAAAGCTTACGCTTCAAGAGTACGTGCAGCGCTGAACGTGAAGGTTCTTTGAAGAGAACTCTGACTGATTACGGCTTACCTTTATTGTTGTATCATGAACGGGGTATTTGTCATCATGATTTTCTTTTTGCCATCAAAGCGCTTTTCCATAGTAGCGATTTCTTGGTAAAAGCGTTCACCTTGTTCGTCTCTGAACTGTCCCAGATTATTTGGGAAGAATTTCACCAAAATTGTGAACGCTAATACTTGCTAATACTTATTTGGAGGACTCCTCCTTCCCTTTAAAGAATCTGCATATGGGCAATTCTCCAGAAAGGTCAACCGCAGCCAAAAAAATCAAAGTTCAAGAAAGTATGTTTTTTTCGCATATTTGTGTAGGGAATCTATTAAATTTAACTAATATAGGCAAATTTTACGTTTACTTATAACACATTTTGACATATTTCAATGCAGAGTAGACCAAGTGCGTAAGTTCGGCTTTGAGCATTTCTAATGCACGTTTTGTTTTGATTCATTTTCTTAAAGAGAGTCATTATGCATTGATATTCGCTCTTCTAAATCTCTATTTATATTCAAAGAATATAAAAAATATGTAAAAGAAACAATGCGATTGCTAATAACGGTGAATTTCTTATCAGCTTATTCGTGTTTACCAATGTCGCGTGCGACATTGAAAAAGAATACTTTTCATCAGTGCATCCAAGGTTTTGGTGCAATGAGCATCAAATATCGTGTCCAAACGTATATTTTGACACTAAAGTAAATAAAAATTTTTTGGTTTAATATAAGCAGCTTTTCGAGTTTGAAACTTTTTTAAAGTTTGTCGCGTGCGACATGGTAAGTCAAAAATTTTTAAGTCGTTTTTTTGTTTTTTTTTTAAATCTATTTTTTTTATGTACTACTTTTAATGTAGATGAATGCAGGAAACGAAAAAAACAAATTCAACTGCAAACGGTGGAGGGAAAATATAAAGAAAGATGAAACTAAATTACAAAATTATAAATTTAAAAACAAGGAGAGAATGCGGAATGCTAGACAGACTGCTCGCACACTGGCTGAAGGTAATGAAAAAGTAATTGAGGACAATCGCAAATATAATCGCATACGACAACGGGAGAGGCGCCAAAAACTCTTCGACATGTCACTCTCACGCCAAAAAGAAAAAGCGCCTTACAAATGTAAACAAAACAAGAAAGAAAGTCGGTCAAGCCCGACTATAACATACTCTGTACCAAGAAAATTCTTTCTTTTGATCATAACTCGAAAACCGTTCATCCGATATTCTTCATTCCTTTGGCGGATCGATAAGTTATCCTAATAACTAAATATGTCCAGAAGGAACAAGCCATCTATCTTCAAAACTGTGGGAGATATGACGTTTTTTCTAAATTGCGGGGGCGGGAGGGGGCGTGGCCAAAATTGAAAATAAACTTGATCTGCCTGCAGACATTAGAAGCATATGTCCCATACATGTCAAACCTCTATCTCTTACCATCTCTGAGATCTGTGCGTTCATACGGACAGACAGACGGACAGACGGACATGACGGACATGACTCGGCTGTTGATGCTGATCAAGAATATATATACTTTATGGGGTCGGAGATGCTTCCTTCTGGATGTTACATACTTTTGCACAAACTTATAATACTCTATGTACCTACGGTACAGAGTATAAAAAGTGGAGAGAGCGATGCCCAAAGATTTTGATAAAAAACTTATAGTTTTGGAAGTTCTGGCACAAAAATATATCAGAATTGAAGAAAATAAAAACACAAACGAATCCAGCAGAACAATATCAGAAAGGCTAGTTAACGCGATCAAAGAATTTTATGAAAATGATGATGTTAGTGTGCAAGCTTCAGGCAAGAAAGACACCATAATAATTAAGGGCAAATTAGTCGCTAAGCGTTTTATGATAATGACGGTGTCCGAAACCTATGAGCTATTCAAGAAATATTTTCCAAGCGAGGAGGTAGGTTTATCCACTTTTTTTTAAATGCGACCTCGCCATGTACAGTTGGCAAATAAAATGCCGCACAATATGTGCGTTTGCATGTATCATGCTAATTTCGGCTTTCTTTTGCAAAGTTGCTCGAAAGTGATTCCATCTTTTCCCAAGGATTTTGAGACATTTCGGAAAGAAGTTTGCTGCGATATTCAGAATGAATATTGCATGACAAGAAATTGTAAGAAATGTTTAACAGAAGTTAAAGATGATTTAATTCCTCTTGCATATTTGGCAAATATGGAAGAGGAAGTAAACTGGCAACAATGGCGTAAAATTGAAAACCACATAGTTCTCACAAATACAACTTCAACTATATCTGATTTAGTATTTGATATAGAAGCTAATCTATTATCTTTTAAGACACATTTTTTTGTAAAAAGAGCCCACCAAAAATATTTTGAGGATACAAAAAGAAACTTAAAGCCATCTGAGCTCCTTCTTCAAATTGATTTTGCGGAGAACTATCGGTTGACATACCAAAACGAGATTCAAAGTGCTCACTTTAGCTACCACCAGGTAACAATTTTTACCTGCGTAGCTTCGTTTGCTGGTGCTTCACAGTCGCTTGCAGTTATTAGTGACAAGCTCACGCATAATAAACACGACGTATATATTTTTGTCATAAACCTTATAATTGAAATTAAAAAAAATTTTGGTAATTTTTCCAAAGTATTTATATTTTCTGATGGCAGCTGCGCCCAATTTAAAAATCAGGGATGCAAACCGGTTCTGAACCGAACCGGTTTTGAACCGAACCGAACCGCTTATTCCAGCCGGTGAACCGAACCGCAAACCGAACCGGCTTCCTTTCAGAATTGCTGAACCGAACCGAAAACCACAAATAAAAACGGTTCGGTTCGGTTCAGTTCTCTGACTGAAATCATGCCTAAAATCAACTAAGGTCATGACGTAGTAGGACATGTCAGAGTAAAATCCATGGCCCAAATTCTCAAAAAATGATGTCATGAATTCAGGCACAGCCCTTTCATTTCTGAGCTGATTCAGCTATGATTCAGTTCTGAGCCTAACTTAAGGGATAAGATAAATATAATAATTACGATGCCATAGTACGTATTCTTTTCTAGCAAACATTCTCAATTTTCGAGAGTATTCATCTAGGAACTTATAGACGGCTCCTGGAAATCCGACATAATAAGCATTGGACATTCTTCTAAGGATTTTTTAAAATATTCAAATGGATTATAAGAATTAAATTTCAAAAGTGTTCGACAAGTCACATTACTACCAACAATCATAATATCTCATAATGTGCCTTTGTGAACCACTGAACCGAACCGAAACCGCGGTTCAGCTAGCTCAAAAAACCATGTAATGAACCGAACCGGCGGTTCAGAAACTGTATGAACCACTGAACCGAACCAGTCCTTATTTTCGAGTGGTTTGCATCCCTGTTAAAAATAAATATATTTTGACCAGCTTGGCCGATATTTTGAAACAAATCGGATGTCAGAATATTGAATGGAATTTTTTTGCCAGTTCTCACGGAAAAGGAGCTGTTGACGGAGTTGGAGCCGCAATTAAAAGGAAAGTCTGGCAAATAACAAAATCAAAAAATGTGGTGTTACCTGATGCACTTGCGTTTTATCAGTGTGCAGAAAACAACATAAAGGGAGTTAAAATTTATTTTATGCCATCTGCACAAATTGAAAGTTTGTCAATTTATTATAAGTTAGATGAAAAATGGAATGATGTACAAAGCATACCTGGTATAAGCCAGATGCATTGGTTTGGTTGCAATGGCCAACAATCGCAATCTGGTAGGACAGCATATTCATTTAAAAAAATGGTTTATTGACGTTAATGAAATGATGAACGTTATTTAGTTAAGTTTATCATATAAGATGAATATATTTGTTTTTGTTTCACTTTATGGAATATATTTTGTTAAGTTTAAAATTGATGTAAGAAATAAAAAAATATTGAATATATAAAAAATAATTTAAATACATGTTATGCACTTCTAATTACCTAAAAAGAACAAAAACAACATAAAAATTATGATGGAATAAAATGTCGCGTGCGACATGTAGCGTGCGACAGTGATTCAAATTCAATTTAAAAAAAAACTACTTAATATTTTTACGAAATGCATTATTAGGAACAATCAATACATAACATTTTAAAATTAATTGCATCACAATTTTCCATCATGTTTCGCTGAAATCAGTGCTTGAGCTAGTTTTCGAAAAAGTGACTTCTGTCTGTGTCGCGTGCGAATGCCTTACATTTTTGTGATTATCTTGAAAATGAACAAATGCCCAAAATCGATCTTAACACAGATTATAGTGCTAACCAAGAGCTATAAAATTCGCATTTAAAAAAAAATATAAAAAAATATAGGCACATGTTTTTTTTCAGTTTGATTGCGTACAAATGTCGCATTCGACATCAGAGAATTGCCCATATTTGGATGTTTGTTATTCCCAACTTGCACAGGTGATCCCGCAGCCTACAGTGGCCCGTGTAGGGCCTTGTATTCTTTTCTTGTTGGATGAATTTCTGGAACGTTTTTGGGTTGTGATACACAATTAATGCTTTTGCTTTTATCGTGTCCTGGGTGTTTACCCAGGATTCTGTTCTTAGCGTATTCTCTTCTTTTCTAAGGACTTCCTTAGTGTTATGATGGCCTATGCCACAATGGGGTTTTGCGTGCCATTTCGTCGGCCACTTTGTTTTCCGGGAATGTTGATATGTCCCGGTATCCAGCGTAGCAACAGATTGTTCCTGCTGCTTAGTTGGTCCAATTTGTTGTTTGTCTCCAGGACGAGCTTAGAGGTGAACTTATTGTTGACGCTCTCAGCACTGCTTGGAAATCTGAGAGGATTGCTATTTGTCTATTATGGTAGTTTTTTCTTCATATTAACGTCTGCGCATCAGGAGATAGCACATAATTCTGCTTGAAATATGCTTGAGAGTTCCCCCTTTGACTCAGACCTTGGGGTGAGATCCGTCTGTGTACCATTGGATTGTGTGCAGTTGCATGCTTTAAGTTTCTTCTAGTGAGATCCAATCTCTCTTATTGCTTTTGTGGACAGTGAAATTCCTGTTGAAGTGGAACTCTGCCGTCATTTCGTCTCGGTGGAGAAATGTAGGGATTTCCTTCTCCAACTGCTCAGAGTACTTTAGGATAACTATGCGGTTTGTATCTACTCCTTCTGCTGTCAGTCAAAGCAATGTTGCTTTTTTCTTCAGGCAGTTGGTGTGATGAAGTGTGGTGATAGCTCCATTAAGGCTTCTAGGGCCGCTGTCGGACAAACAGGCATGGCTCCGGTCATGCATACACATGCCAGCCTTTCCAGCTGTTGCAACTGCATCCTTGCATTGAGGAGATTTGCTCACCACCATGAGGTATAGCCACCGGAGTATGTGTGGTGTCATGCCCCACGATTTCAGACCATGTACGGGATTTCCCTTATCTGTAGTTCAGCTGATAACCCATCGAGACTATGGCTTGCATCGATCCTTCGTCGACGCCTATAACCATAAGGGCTCCGCCTCCTTGGTTCCTTCGTGACATGATCCAACACGAGTCAGTCGCGCTCCTTTTTTGGTTTTGGTTCTTCAGCATTGTGAGGACCCTTTGGTCCGCTTTCGCGGCACTCCTTGGGAGGAAGATGGTTATATAATGGGGCGAGGTGATGTTCTCACCCATTTTATCGAGAAGGAGTATTCCCTACCATTCTGCCAGTCTTGACACGTTGCTCATTAGCCACTCCGCAGTCGTATCATCGTTGCAGTCGATGATCAGATGACCCGTCCGGAAATAAATTCCCGCAATGCTGATGAGCGTATCACAACATGCCATGCAGATCTCCTCAAGGATCGCCTCCTCGAGTGCACATTGCCCCTCATGACAGAGCTTGCGCTACCCTCAGCGCCTCAGCTACTACCTCTACCCTCACCTTTTTCGTAACGTCTGCATGCCTAGCTTGGGGTGGTACGGGCCCCAAGGATGGCATAACCTTAGGAGCTCGTTAAGGACCCCGTGGTGGGGTCTTGCTCACAGGTAATAGTCTCTCGTCTCTCACGAGGCTTACACGCTCCCGGTCCAGATACCTCTCTTCAAACTGTCTTGTGACAGCGCACATTGGTCCGAAATGCCCTTTTTTTGCCATAAAGTCAAAAAAAAAATTTATTTTTTTTTAAACAAACTTACTATTTTTGAATTCTAGATACCTTAGGTAGTATTAAAATACCAAACAATATTTTTGTTTTGCCATCCCTGTTGCTGACCCAGGGGTACAAAGTCAGCTGTTTACTTAAAGCTTGACACGTGGTGTTTTTGCTAAAGAGTATTTGTGGATTTTTAAGCTGTGTCATTTTCGCAATTCTCAATATACGGTTTGTTTAAACAATGGAAAACAGAGATAGAGGTATTTAGATTAAGATTGTAAAGAAATTTGTTTGTGTGCTTTTGTTTTTGTAATTGTTTTTATTGCTGTTGTTGTGGTGTCATTTTAGTAAGTCCTAACCTAAAAGTGATTGTGTTTCGTGGAGCAGAACTAGTAAATCCAGTCATATCAACTGCGTTTGTAAATGTCCAATTAAACATCTATATGTATACAACAAGGTCGTTTTAATAACTTCTGCGCATACCTGCGCCATTTAAAAATAACTTGACTCATTGCAGACTTTTTGCCGTAGAGAAATGCTTGAAGTTTGGAAGAAAAATAAGCCGAACAATAGTGCGCTGATGGACTGGGCATTGAAGAAAACGTCGGCCTTTGATTTAACAGAAAAAAATACATCTGACATAAAAACGGAAATTAGTCGTTTTCAAAATTTTATCAAAAATGGTTTTCAAAAATGCAATAGGCACATGGCCCGATTTGAAGAGCAGCATGAAAAATATCTATCAAAGAATATTAAAATTCAGATTAAAAAAGAAATAAATCAGAACACTGCAATTAAAATCGGTCGGCCACGTTTGACATATGAGGAGGGAAAACCAAGCTTAAAAAGAAAAATTGTAAGCGATTTATCGAAAGAGAACAATGCTTATGTTCTTGTACATGCTGCCTCAGTTTCCGCAAAAAAAGCAAATGATAAAGATTTATCTTATATTTTGCAGCAAACCATTAAAACTCCCGATAAATGTGACATAAGGGACGCTCTGGGATTAAAAAAACCGGGCTATGGACTCGTCAGATCCATTTTTATCAAGTATTTCTATAAAAAATAGGAATAATCACAAAAAGAGACCACTTCCTCAAGACCTATTAGCACTTTTGGAGTCACCAACTCCTTCAAAAGATGACATTTTTGAAGACGAAGGTCACGAATCTGATGTTAGCGAAGAATGTTATTTAGAATTAGATGAAAGTTGTGATTAACCAATAAATTTGTTAAATTTTTTTTGCAAGTAGTGTATAAAAATTTAAATTTTTCCGGAGGTGGGCGGATTTATATGGCAGGTAGGTGAAGGCGTGGTCCAATCAAGAAATAATTTTTTTCGAAATTTACTTTAGTCTTCTAAAATATATGTGCAAAATTTCAATGCTGTAACTTTATTTTTGGACTTTATGGCAAAAAACTGGCGATTCAGACCACAGTGCAGCGGTTGCAGGGATATCCTGCTGAACTTTTATTTTGCTGTTGTTCTTCATTCATTCCGTTTTATGGGGTTACCTGATGGTCGACCACCGGCCGAGGCCCACCGGTGGTAAGGCTACTTCGAACAGGCGGTCGACACTTGCCTGAAATATCCACTGTTTGATACCGGACTATTTGTTATCCGGGCCTCCAGCCAGGCTGACTCTCTAACCGCTTATTCGCAGCTAACCTCTATGAGGAGGCCGTTCGCTATCCGCAACCTGCGACCCGTCCGATGGCCCAACAGATAGGCCGCCTGATACTATCTTACTAGTTCTTTGGGACTCGGAAATTTTTTTTAAATTATCAAATAACTCTTATTCAAAAGCTGTATTATAAAAATTAAAAGAAACAATCACTTTAAGATATCCTTCGTGCCATACGTCGTAGATAAAATGTATGCACATATATATGATCTGTGGGTCTGTCTAAGATGGGAAGACCAGGTGTGGGAAGACAGTACAAGCTTGGTGTAACCAACTGGAGAAGCGGTTGTGATTAATAAGTCTGACCACAGAAGAAGATAAAGAAATTCCACAGAATACTCAGCGAAAAAAGGAAATAGTTAACTTGCATTTAGCTTTCTGTCTATTTATCAAGTCTTATATGGTATACAGTTTTCCAAAGCCACTTGAGTACATATGTATATGAGGTCTTTCATCTCCAGTATTATTATTATTTTCTTCTTCATCGGGAATTCCATTTCCAAAAGTCCAAGGTATTCCGATTATATCAGGTCCGCTCCAGTGTACCAGAACAAACACACTTTACTTGCCCGCATCGTTCATATTCTTGGGCAAACTCAGAAGTGAGTTGATAAGTTCCGAGTTGCGCTTCCTCATCCGCACGGGCGGGATAACTGAGTTGTCCAGGAAGTACGGATAACGACACAGGGGCGTCAGTAGTCCGGGTGAGTATTGCGGGACTTTGTTGAACCAGTCGTACAGATCCTGATTGTACTCCTTTTGCACATAGCGCTCCTCATCGGGTATGGGCAAAGGCGAGGACGAGCCGCGAGCGCAGCAAGTGGCCAGAAGCAGCAAAGCCAAAGTGAAAGCGTAGAATGCCATTTGCCTAATCTGGAGTGGAGCAACTTGTGAATGAGCTGTGCCCTGGCTGTGCACGGATTTATATACTTGGCCAGGAGTCTGCGATAGGTTGGGTAAGCCACAGCGGGAGGCCACAACGACGCCATACCACGCATAAGCATATCAGTGTCAGTCCCATCATGACCAATATGTCAACCGCAGGCAAATAAGCAAGCAATCGCGTCATTGCGACCTGGACAAATATTTGCCAATGCAGTGTTTTATGTGCCAACATGCAAGATTATTTGCCCAGCCTCGGAATGCCATCCTCGAACGTAACATGATTAATTTTAGAATGACAATGGATGCCATAAATGTCTGCATTAATATCTTATTTTATGGTTTTCGGGCCCAAATTTGAGTTGGTCTTATCAATTGTGAAACTGTGTAATCAAAGAAATGTGGCTTGGGTTAATTTCGCAAGCGTCATGCAAATATTTCAATCTTAGCAATTTCCTATTAAAGAGCTGCGTCTGACAAATGCGTAAATTGACCTATTTTTAACTACAAGTACAGAAGGCATCCAATATAGAAGGGCATCTAATACACATAGGAGGAGCTTGGAGAGCTTGGCAGACGATATCCCCGATACGATTAAAAGAGTTAGGCCAACTACCTCGCACAAGATACCGACGCATCTATAATAGATTTTTATCTGGGAGCAGTGATAATTTGATTCGCCAAACTCTGACTCATTACTCTACCACAACCTACAATAACATCTCATATTAAGGGATCATTTGGGAGCTGAACACGCAACTTCGATCTGTAATCCTGCAAAGAAGATTTAATATAGAAGCATGAGCATGAGCATGAGCAAAAACGAGAGCGTGCGTTAAAGTTTACCCAGACGGACTTCGATATACTCAGGGGAATTGATGTTTAAAAGCCTCTCCTTATGTTAAATAACAGAACGTTAACATTAATGTGAACATTTCAACATTGTTGGATGCGGTAATACAGATTTCGCCCTTAAATATTTTCCAAACTTGGCTCCAAGTTGGATCATAGCGACCGCAAAATTTTACATTCCGGGATCGGCGATCAGCTGGAAAGAGCGGTAGTAATCCACGACCCCTTCTGTTGCAAGCTTGCAAACTTTTCCTTTGCAATAATATAAATGTATGAATAAATGTATGAGATATATGTATGACGTTGAACCCTACGAGCTATTTGATAATTTCGAAAAGCTTGTTTGATCTGGTTGCTTTGCTGAGCTGTCTGAGCTGAACTGTTTTGAACGATTCGAACGAATCTTGCCTAATGTCAAAAGCTATTGAATCGATGAATCGTTGGCTCAGATCAGAGTCAAGCTAGAACTGACTTTAAACTCAACTCTCGCAGGGCTCCAATTGTTAGCAATCAGGGAATGCTGATCAGAAAAGTAAGCAACGTTTTTTATAGCCTCTATCCATCTGCCATTTATTATCCCATCTTTATAAGATAAGTATTGTACATATTGGGCACTACACTGCAAAATATGAGCTATATATCTTCAAAATTGTTGGAGTTATTGAATCCATGGTGACATGGTGGAAGTAATAAGGTGAAGCCGTCACCATCTGCTGAGCTATCAAAGCCTGATTGATGGTAGACACAGCGGAAAATTTGATTGCCTTTGTTAAACAAACTTTTTTCATTTTATTTCGTAACTAAAACATTTTATTTTGACCATAATGAGAAAGGGACGTATAGAAAATGTGGAGATGGAAATATGCCAATGGTGTTTCATTTCGAAACTTCCTTTTGGCTGTAACATACTTTTGCACAAACTTATAATACTCTATGTACCTACGGCACAGAGAATAAAAGCGTGCTGCAAGGGTACACAAACTTCGTCCGAGCCGAAGTTAACTTTCCAAAATTTTGATTGATACTGATATAATACTGAGCCCAGGACCATATCATTATACCCGTTACTCGTAGAGTAAAAAGGGTATACTAAAGTCGTGCAAATGTATGTAACAGGCAGAAGGAAGCATCTCCGATATTCTAAAGTATATATATTCTTCATCAGCATCAACAGCCGAGTCAATATAGCCATGTCCGCCCGTCCGTTTGTCCGTCCGTCTGTATGAGCACCAAATTTTAAATGTAAGCTAGTGTTGTGTGCAGGCAGATCAAGTTTGTTTCAAATTTTGGCCACGTCCCCGCAGATTTTGCAGTATAGTGCATGTGGCCAATTTGTACAATCTTACAAATTTTCATAAAGATCGGATAATAAATGGCAGAGTTAAAAAAACCTTGCATACTTATCTGAGCCGCATGAGGTTATAAAGCACTAATTGCCTTGAGTAACGGGTATTTCTAAGTCAGGCAGGCCCGACTTTAACTTACGCTCTCGTTTTTTTCCTGTGTAGTGTATTGTGTACATAGCATTGACAACGCACGGCTGGAGGAACTCGATTAAAGGAATTTAGAATAGATTTTTTTGATTTGCCTTATATTCTTGAATTTGAAATTACAAAAATAAATTTTTGCTTACATTTTTTTTGAGCGACGTATTTTAATTTAATAAAGGAACCCCAGATAGACTGAAATACTTTGACTTCATGAATTTAGTAAATTAGTATGGATTTACCGATTTCAGATTGGTGGATTTTTTTCAAACATGATCAAGATCTTAATGTGAATGCATACAAAATGTTTATTATTTAAAAATTGAATGTTTAAGATTCACGTCTTAGGTGGACACTATGAGTCTTTAAATTCTCATGGGCCCAGAAACATCAAGTTCAGTTCTTTCGGAGCATACGTATTATATTTTATTATTATAGATAGATGACGCATGTGGAATTCATCTAAGATTGGTTGCTAATGTCAGCTACCAGAAATAATCTTTTTTTTGGTTTTATCCACAAAAAACCGCTAGAGCCAGAATTTTCAAGTTAGATCCGAGTGGCTTAAAATGCATCAAGCAAGGTCCAACATCTATCTATTGAAACGTACAATAATATCGGGTGATTGTAGAAGCGGGGGGAACCGCATCGTCAGTTATGTAGCGTGCTTGGGCGCCCGCGTGCCTTTGTGTGTGTATGTGTAAGTGTGTGTGTTGACATTGGTCAAAAATTCTTTGACCCAGAAACATGAACGTACGCTCATTTTAAAGCTACGGGAATTCTCTATCATCGTCTCTTGAAATTTTTCAAATATCTCATTCCGTTGAAAACTCACTATTTTTGCAACGCCAAATTCGCGAATCCGGCCACTGTGCGGCGATGGACACGCCCTGGATCGCATAGCGGATAAAAATTGACCTCTGTTCTTGGCCATATCTTTGTGTGCGGTTACGACACCACCACAACAAGTGCGATTGCCTCAATTCGAAATGAACTACAAAACAAACAACGACAGGACATAACAGGTACAATGAATGAATAACAAGTAAAATAGTCGGTCATGCCCGACTATAACATAATAATTTGTACCTCCTAAAGATTGTATTTACCACACAAAGTGTTACAGTGTGTACAGTGGTTCAGCATGTGCTGCCCAGCATAAATGTTTGATTTTCCTATAACTCGACAATTGTTCAACCAATCTTTACCATTCCTTCGGCGGATCTATAAATAAAACTAAGAATAAAACTAATTATTAAATATGTAAGGAACGAACCTTCTATCTTTTAAATTTTCGGAGATATGACTTTATAAGTAGAGTAAAATAAGTTCGTGCAAAAGTATGTAACAGCCCGTAAGAAGCACCTCCGACCCCATAAAGCCGGGTCAATATAGCAGCGTCCGTCTGTCTTTCCGTATAAGCGCACAGATCTCAGAGATGTTAAGGGATAGAGGTTTGACGTGAATGGCACAAAAACTTTTCAAACTTGCAGGCAGATCAAGTGAATTTTCAATTTAGGCTTTGCCACTCACGCCCTGCAATTTGGAAAAAGCGTCATATCTTCCACAGTTTTAAAGATAGATGGTTCGTTTCTTTCAGACATATTTAGTAATCAATATTACTTATCGATTCGCAAAATGGTCAAATGGTGAAGATCGGATGAGCAGTTGT
This sequence comes from Lordiphosa andalusiaca, assembly GCA_035044965.1. Taxonomy (NCBI): domain Eukaryota; kingdom Metazoa; phylum Arthropoda; class Insecta; order Diptera; family Drosophilidae; genus Lordiphosa; species Lordiphosa andalusiaca. The sequence continues at coordinate 225,383 of JAWNNM010002700.1, forward strand.
AGTGCTATGATCAAAAGACTGTTCAAAATGTATGCTGAGCGTATAGTTTCGTTGGTACAGAGTATGTTATAGTCGAGCTTGACCGAATTTCATTAGTGCTTTCGTTTTTGTCCCATACATGGCGAACCTCTTGCTCGTTCCATCTCTGAGATCTGTGCGTTCTGGATGTTGATGCTGATCACGAAATTATAAACTTTATTTGCTTCGGAGATGCTTCCTTCTGGTTATTACAAACTTTTGCCAAAAACATAATATACTCTCTGGATCTTTGGTGAAGAGTATAAAACCAATAAAACGTTTTTAAGTTAGTAGTTTAAGTAGTCAATACATTCCTGAGTCAAACGAAACTTAAAGCTTGTATTTATAATCGAATTACGCTCAGCTATCACCGTCCAAACATGCAATCTTAATTTATTAATACTTTTTTTTAAGAAAACTTTTCAAAATTGAAATAGAATAGAAAATTTTCCACAGACCAGATATTCACATGACGGCAATTCCTGGAGAAGACCCACAGGACCACCATTTTTTTTGCCCTGTCAGCTTTGGGTATACCTGCACTGAGAATCAAAAAATTTTTAATATCAACATTTTCCATCTTCGTCTAAAACTTGTTACAATTACGTAATTTATTTTTGATTTTACTATTATCGTATCTCGTTTCGTAGTACAATCAAAAACGTTGCACATCAAAAGTGCGGGACTACAACTTGGCAATGGCGATTAATTTCGCACCCGAATGACACTAGGGCCCGTCCCTTTAAAATAGATTTCAAAATACCGTGCTAGAAAAGATTCGTTTTGATCCAAATAGATAGATATATGATAGAAACAAGTTCAACAATGGATTTCGTTCGATCTCTATTCTGTACTCAAACTACGAATAGCGAATTAATTTTCAGAATACTGCAATTTTTCATATTAAAACGATTGTATATTACGAATTTTCTATTTAACGAGTTTTTTTTTGTCCCCTTGAGATTCACTATATAGAAGACCGACTTTATTCTACATACTAAAATTTTAATTAATTCGTAGACTAGTTTTGCCTGCACGCAGATCAAGTTTGCTACAAATTTTGGCCACGCGCCTCCCGCCCCTGAAATAATAAAGGAAAATATCTACAAATTTAAAGATTAGAGCTAATTTTGTGCAGTGTCCAATATCTACAATCTTTACAACTATCATAAATATCGGATAATAAATGGCATTGTAATACAGATTATAAAAAAACGTTGCATACTTATCTGAGCCGCATGCGATGATGGCTTACATAATGTTGAAATATTCAAATTACTGTTAATGCGCTGTTAATCAAAATAAGGAGAGATTACTAAACACTAATACCCCTGAGTAACTGGTATATCAAAGTCAGTCAGGGCCGACATTAACGGTTGTTCGGGTCGAACAATTGAGATACCAATTTACCCACGGTCACATGTTTTTGTAGAGTTATAATTATTAAATATAAATTGAAGTAAAGAAGTTATTTCGAGAGTTCCATTTATCAAAGTTGTCGAAAAATATCAAATGTGGATTATCTCAGCCAAATCTGAAATATTATTTCAGCTACGAACTTGACGTGTGGTGTGTAGGTTGGTAGTATGCAGGACTGTACCCATTTTCGATTTCGATTAGATCATGCGGAATCATAAGTGGTACCTGTTCCTCTTTTCTAAATCGATCAAGTTCATCAGTTTCAAAAGTATTCCTTTTGAGCCAGTAGAATGAAATGAAAATCAAAATTTTCGGGGCAATGGTTATACTTGTCACTTTCCATTTGGAATGTATAGATTGATCTTCTCGCGGGTAGACATTTTCAAAGAATGTTCAAAATAGGTACACAGAGGTTTCAATAATTTTGAATGTTGTGATTTATTTTTTGATTTAATTGCAAGTCTTACATAGTTACGCAAATCAAGGTGAATTATGCTTAGGAACAAATCAACAAAAAAACATAATGTACATATACACAGTAGGTAAACTTTACACGAATGAAAATCAAAAGTAATGCAAGTTACGTACTAAAGTTTGTCTGGATTTTGATTTTCCGGTGAGTGGTGAGGAAACAACTAGAAAAATATTATTTTGCTTGTTTGCTCAACTTTGTTACTGTTTTCGCTTTTGCAGCCAAGAATTGTTTGGGGGAGCTTCTCCCGATCGTAAGCATTTTAAAATAGGATCTCTATATATATATAGTATATATATATATTATAGTCAGTTGATATTCTATATAATTTGCTTTGTACACACATAAAGTCAACTTGTTTGCAACAACTGGAAAAGTGAGAGTCCGGATTAATCATACGTATTAGGTGCTAATATTTGCCAAGTACATATTTATTCATAAATATCTATTTTATTTTGCATTTTGCGGTTGAATTCAAAAATTGACTGCAGATTATTATAGTACAATTAAACTGTTGATTCTTGTCAAACATTTAAACAATATGTATTTAGCCATCAAATATGGTTTGGTGTGCGTTTCTAAAACTGTAATATTTGTGCTGTGCTCAAGTGGGGAGAATATCATAAAATATTGCTATGGTTTTTTGTACCCACGGCTACATGCATGGGTAATACGTTCAACGCACATCGAGTTGGTTATATAGGTATATGTTTGGATAGATCTCAGGTTCTTCAACAGCTATCACATGCTGGGACTAGTCGTGATACTTGCAAATCCACCTCTGAAATGCCGTTTCAAATGCCTCTCGCTTAGCCTCACAAAATGGCAACTTAATCACTCGGAAAGAGTTCTACTTAGATAGTTGGTAGGTATTTCATACGTTTGACTAGCACGATTTGGTTAGGACAACTACTGCTAACTTAGTCACATAGATCGAACTACTTAGTTTGCGAGTACAAACACCTAAAAGCTTAGAGGTAAGTTTATGTAGATTCAGAGTTCACATAGAGACAGAGAGAGAGAGTATACCAAAAGGTTCCACGCGCAGGTTTCGACCCTCGGGACCTTAAATAGATCACATATTTTGACATTCAATTATTACTTAATATTGCAATTGCGTTTGCTTTTGTGAGTGTGTGCGTGTCATAGGATGGTGTGTGGTTTCCTCTACTTTTAGACATGTACATGTAGAGCAGGCTGTTGGCTCGATCACCCTGACAGCAACAACAAGGATCCATAAAGTACTTCGAATAGATAAATAGTTCAAAATCGTCTCCGGTTCGCCAATTAGAACTCGGTCAGCCCCCCTCCACACTTGTCAGTCTCGCTGCCAGGAGCACTGGAGGGGGTCACCAAATTCTAATTGGACGGTTTTCGTCATAAGAGCGCACACAATTTGGAGCGCTTCTTGGACTTGTCCACCACAGTGCCGGTCGAGGAGGTGGAGGATGAGGCTGACATGCGCCCAACACTGCCGGCATGCGGCTGTGAGGGACTCGTCGGACTCTTGTCATCCATATCCTCGCTGACATGCGACTCGAGGAGCTTCAATGAAGTCTTGGGCTTTGAACCATCCATGCTGTTGTACAGTGTCTTCGATAGCTTGGAACGCACCGCCTTGCCCAGGGCTCCGGTCTTCTTCATGCTCAAACGAGATCCGCTGCGATGGTGCTCGGGCGTATGGCTATCGTCCGCTCCCTGCGCTTGCTGGGCACAGTTGAGAGTGGTCACCGTGAACTCAATGTCCTTGATCTCCTCATCAGCACAGCCGGCGAACTCCTCCACTGGCTTGTCAATGGTGTCGTGATCAATCCAGGTGAGTCCCATCTCCACCTTCTCGGCCAGATCCTGCCAGTTGCGGCGATTCTCCAGGGTGCCCTCGTATAGCGGTGTGATCCAAGGAAAGGTATCGCAGAGTACCCGATACAAGGGCAGGCAGATGACATCGATGAAGCCCACCTGCATTTTAGGCAGCTCGTCCTTGCGCTCTCTGTGAAATGACTTGGATAAGCCAAAGGGTTTCTTGGTGGCATACTCCACTTACCTGTCCATCATGGCCACTGGCTGCGTATTCAGTTGTAATTTTTCGAGATCGCCCTGATCAAAGAATTCATCGGCCACCAGCTTGGCCACACGATGTTGCACCTCCCACGGCTTGGCTATGGCACTCACATCGCAGGCTGTCATCATCATTCCGCAGAGCACTGAAAGAGAAATGACACTCACCATGAAAACATTCCATTCTAGAACTAAAAGATGTACTCACAATCCTTCTTCTCCTCGCCCTGCCAGTCGAATTCACCATTCTCAACTAGTTCCAGAAAAGCATTGCGCTTCTTAAAATACATGGCCAAGTCGGTGGAAAGTATGGCACTTTCCACAGTCTTCATTACGGAGCGATAATCTTCTGGCGAGAGTGCCTGGAAAGAATCAATTGGATTATTTTCGTATTCTTCACTTTTATTCAAAGCGATCGTTGAAGTAAGAGTATATTAACACATTTTATTAATAAAGGGTATTATAATTTTTTCCAGAAGTTCGCAACGCATAGAAATAGGATTTTCGGACCCAATAGACTATATATAATATATTTTCTTGATGAGTTCGATGAGATGAATCTGTCTGTTTCTACGCAAACAAACTCAGTTTTAAAGCCATCGTGCTGAAATTTTTTACAGAGTCTTCTTTTTCCTCCACGTTACTAATATGTTGGATCCGACCGGATCGGAAGATTTTCTTCCTACCAAGTTTTATAAAAATTTAAAAACTATATGGTGCCATACAAAAGATAGAACAGAAAAATAGTTTTGGTTTGGAAACGCTCTTAAAAAATATTTATTCTTTCTTGAGTTTTCAAGAATTTCGCTCTTGAAATGGAGCTAAGTTCGTTCTAGGTATAGTGCATTTAGGCAGAGCACTGAGGTAAAGAAACTGAGAAGAGAGAATGCAGATTTGAGAGAAGCAGCGTTGAACTCACACTCTCAGCCGTGTTTAGTGTGAGAGAAACAAACCCCGTTTGAATGCATTTATGCCAGCGATGTTCACCCATAACCCCCAGGGGCCGAACACTTTATGCAATTCATGGCGAATGCTTGCCGAAGTAATACTTCAGTGAGTGTCAGAAAGAGACAGAGAGCTACAGAGAGCCTCTCTTCTTAAAGATCGCTGATTTAAGCAAACAAACTTTTTGGTCACCGTTAATAGCAGCGGGGAGAGTATCTCTCAAGGCAAGACCATGGGGACCACACACACACAAAGGCGACTGTCTGTTTCTAAGCTGCCTCTCGATGTTTTTGCGCGCATTCTGCTTTGGGATTCCCAATCGGTTATGCCTCCGCTGACATGGAGAGACTTCTAAGAAACGTTCATTTGGTGGGCAATGATCGATGATGATAGAGGGTGGTTCCTCTTGAAACAGCTGTACGATCTACCAGCCTCCTTTGTGGTGTTGTGTCTCTGTTTAAAGTTTTGCGCATAACAGTCCCTCGAGCCGGTTAAAAAAAACTGCACGTTTACTAAGAACAAAGCTCACAGAAAAACCAGTCACATTTTCTTTATTGTAAAAAAACATTTTCTAGATTTTAGAAAAAACAAAAATATTTTCTAACTATAAAATAGGAAAGTGAGTTTGGGAAAAGTGTCTGAAAATCACACTAAATCTGATAGTTAACATTTTAGTTTCTAATTTTACCTTGTCTGGGACTTGAACTTGGGGACTCGGGGAACTTTCAAACGAAACGCATCTTAGCGCAGTCGTCTTTCAAGCACTCGCGTAAGGCACAGTAAAGATCTCAGTCAGCTGCCATTTATTCGTTTTTGAGAATTATAATCGGCGTCTGTTGATATTTTTCTAAATTTTATGTCGATTTTCTATATTAAATTTTCTATATTCTAGGGCGAATTTCTCTGCGAGACGAACATCAGCTGTGCCTTTCATATTCTGAAAGCAAGGAATTCGAGCTTGACAATTACAAGCGGCTTGCAGTAAAATTTTGAAAAAAGTATATCTCATTTTGTGGTGAAAACCACTTCTATATTTGACCGCCTTGCCTTTTTGCAATTATCTCCAAAACGAAAAATTCAACAAAAATCCACCAATGCACCAATTATAGAGCTAACTGAGAGGTATAAATTACGCATATTGCCAAAATAAAAGTCGGATTAATTTGGACTCTTTTTTTCAATTTCAATGCGTACGACTGTCCCGTTCGACAATATGGAAATGCCCCTTTACAATATTTTGAGTGCAGTGTCTTCTTGCTTGGTGTATTATTTAGCATTCATTTATATGTTCAGAAGGAGGGGTTAAACTTGTACAGCCAACTTAAATCAACTAATAAATTCGGTCAAGCCCGACTGTAATATATTCTGTACCAACAAAACGGTACGCTCAGTTTGTATCTCAGTTGTCTATTTATAAAACTATGGGTGATGTGATGTTCTTTCTAAATTCCTGGGGCAAGAGGAATCTGACTGCAAGTATAAGAAGTTTTTATTGCAAACACATCGAGCCTCTATCTCTTACCATCTCTGAGATCAGATATATTGATTCGGCTATTCATGCTGATCAAGATTATATATACTTTATGGGGTCGGTGATGCATCCTTCTGATGCATCCTTCCACAAACTAAATATACTCTGTGTACTCTTAGTACAGTGTATACAAACTGTTGAAGCTTACTTGGAATATATTGTTGCCCTCTGAGTTGAGTATCATCACGCATTGGTCAAAATGATGATGCTCCATGGTGCTGGTCGTATACAGAATGGCCAGGGGGGATTCGGTTTTGGTCTGAAAAGCATTATTAGTGCCACGATGATCTAGATCATGGCACAGACAGGCCACCAATAATCCCAAGATTTCTAGGTCTGTCATGAATCGTTCCATTTTGCCCGTCTTTAACATGGCAAACATTGTCTGGGCCACATTAAGGGCATGCCTCCAATTGTGATACTTTACGGGACGATAGTTCTTGCGCACACTTAGGACCCAGCGGCAGAGCACCTGTAAGCAAGTGTAGAATAAGAGATTAGATACCCATCCCAATATACTAGAAACTTACATCGTAGGGTATCTGGAACTGCGAGACTAGATTACATTGCATAAACATGCGCAGCACGGCACGACTTGTGTCATCATCCACCAGATCAAAGTCTATTAATGAAAACGTTAAGATCATTCCTATCAATTGGTAGGTAAGGGCGTTCTTACCCGTAAACGTGAAGCTGTATAGATTATACGACTCCGCCTCGGCAATGACATCGTGGGTAAGCTTCTCGGTTTGATCCTGACCGGCTGTGGCATGATAGCTTAAGCACTCCAATGCCACCTTCTGTTTTGCCATCAATTTGCAAGCATTCTCGTACATTTGGGTATTGTGTATGCCCAGACCACAGAAAATGGCAAACGCTTCGAAAATAGAGGCATCCGACTCGGTGAAGGGAACACCATTGGCCTGCAGCAAAAAAAGCATTCAAAAGTGCTCCGATTAAGCGCGTTGATCACTCACCTTATTGATCAACTGGGCCACACCAATCACTTTTTTTTGGGCATTCACAATCGGCATGCAGAGTATGGCCTGGGTAATGTCGATCTCACTTTCGGCTCGTATCTGATTGTGCTCTCTGACCCATTCGTGGACATCGCAAATGTTGACCGTCTGCCCAGTGGTGGCCACAAACTGAGCAATCTGCGCCAGTGTCGAGTGGGTTAGATCATTTTTCGAGGGTCTGGAGACATTAGCCGCCTGGTACTCGCCACCCAACTCAAACAATACAGTGAAGCGATTGCGCATTTTCTGCCGGTAGGGATGTACATAGGTTTAGTTTGTGGCTTGGAAGTCATTAGAATGGGGGGCCTCCGTTCCTTACCTTCTCCTCAAAACTGTCGCCGCCCATTATGGCGCGGATTGGGCGCTGCTCCAGTTGATTGGGCTTTTCGATTATCTTCTCCAAATGGCTCTGTAATACGGCAAGCAAAGTACATGGACATTAAGTGGCAGCCACTAATGGAGCTTCCCTGGGAACAAACGCGCTGATAAATTGCATTTCACTCAGCGGCAGGACCGTCTCTGGCAGCAGCAGCATCAGAAGCATAATTAAGCTGACATGTTGCACATGACGGGGGTGTCAGCGAAAGTTCTACTGCTGGTGTCGCTTGCCCCCATTGGGGGCAGTTTCGTTTTATTGTCTAGTAAACGGTCCACCACACACTCTAAATATGTATTTTCATTAACTGCTTTCTGACAATGGCAATCAAATTAGGTATCAAGATGATTTCGATGGCGATTTTCTAGAGAAAAATTTAACATTTCCAGATTTTACGGAATTACCGTTTGGTTTTGATACCTTCCCAAAATTTAAATTTATTTGAAACCAAGAAAATCAAGAATTCTGCAGTTTGAAAAATTATTTGAACTTGAAAAATTAATTAACCCAGTTCCATTATTCAACTAAAATTCTTCTGGGAAAAGAAAGCGAACTTCAAAAATTAATTTTTGATACAAATTAATTGATCATTAATGGTTCTTGGAGCTGGTCCTTAGAATTCAATACAATTGTCTCTGTTTAACAAGTACACCCAGAAAAACTTAGAACGAATTATTAAGGTACGAATAATCTTGAAAAACAATCTATTTGTTCTGAAAATGTCAAGAATTTTTCTCTTAAAATCGAGCTGCATTTCTTCCCAGTTTAGTAATTTATGCATAGGGGAAGTGAGGTAGAGAAACTGAGAGAGAAAAGCATGCACATTTGACAGAATAGCATAAAGTCCGCTCTCCCAGTTTCGCGTATTATAACAGAGGGAAGTGTGGGGAAACTGACAAGCGAAGTGCGCCATCGGTTTCGGGTTGGCTTTTAGTTTTTGAAATTCCCAAGCAGTTATGGCATTGCTAGCATGGAGAGATGTCTGTTGGACTGACAGTCGACAAGTAATCACTGCTGCTGCTTTGTGGTGTTGTGTTGTGTGTTCCTCAAGCCGTATAAAACTTCCTACATAGTTTGACAATTTATTTTCCATGAAAAAATTAAAACACCAAAGGAAAAAACAACAAATTGAATTGTTGTTTGATTGGAATATGGGCTCCCTTACTTTTGAACCTGTGTAGCTCAGTAATCGATCTTACGATTACGATCCTGATGAGCGCTTGATTCAAGAATTTTTCTACCTGTTTTGAGAATGATTCGTAATTGCTTCAAGTTTTCCAGATCTTGGATCAAGAAAAACGGGCTCAAATGTTCATTCTTGGATCAACAATTTTGATCTTGGAACAATCATTTTCATTGTTATCGTATTTCTGACATTTAGTAATCTTGATCCAAGTATCGAATTCTCTTTTATTTCTCTTAGTGCAATTATGCAATAGATCAGGTTTTTGCGAATTGCGTTCACATGTTTGCTTCCGATTACATCGGTTCCAATTATAACTGTAAGTGGCTTTTGCTTTCAGTAAAAATGTACACAGAAAAAAATAAGATCAAATATCGAGTTGATCTTCCAATATAATTTCAAAAATATCAATTTTTAAATATCCAAGAGTTACTATTTAATATCAATATGATGCTGTAGGATTACATTAAAACTAAAAATATTATATTAATAAGCGAAATTCTCACAGTGATATGAAAAATACCCTAGTGACATGATTTCAGATCAAAGTAGAAATCGAAAATCTGGGGGCAGAAAGAGACAAACAGAGTTTCTTAAAACAAAGAGAGACAGCTATGGTCCAACTCGAAAAAGGCGAATACTCTTCCGATTTGTCTGTTTTTGCTTTCATTGCTGATTGCAATTCCCAACGGTTTAAAGCGGTGAGCGCATGGAGAGACATTCAAGCAGCGACAGTAATTAGCGAAAAGCCTACTGAAGGTTGAAACGGGAGATTCCTGAAACAGTTCTGTATAGGCAACCAGCTCTTTTTGGTGTATGTAAATGCATTAGTTGTTCAAGTTGTGAACAAACGCAACTTTTCTGGGACCTCGAGCCAGCTAGTCACTCATTATTATTCAAATATTTCTTTGAAATTTGAACCATGTCCTATGGGTACCATAAAAATATAGCTTTGATATTATTAAATACACCATTTGTAATACATTAATACCCATTTGATATTATAAAAAAATATATTAAATATTTCAGCCATGCAGTACAGATAGTGTGAAAATACTGCATTGATACTATAAAAATATATCAGGCATATTGAAATATATCAGATTGTTGATCCGAAACATTTCACATTGATTTGTTCGAAATGTACGAGTCATATTTTCGATCATATCAACTGGGTATTCTTCAGATGAAGGTCGATTCGATACTGAAAAATACCTGATTGATACTAAATATCGTGATCTTTTTTTTCTGTGAAGTATCGGTTCCGGTATCATTCCTGTTTAATTCTTGGTTAAGAATGTCTTGAGGTAGCCTTCGCAATAAACTCACAAATGGCTAATTGTTTTCTTCGAATATTGTTCTATTGCATTCTGTTGCGCATTGATAGGTTCATACATTCATTCAGCATAACCAAACATTTTCGTAAGTTGTGAGAGTATCAATAATAAATTTATGGCAATTATTTGATTGATTAAATCCAAGCCATAATTTACAGCTGACTGGTCTTCTATGTGAAAGTTTGCCTGCAGGTGCATACGATTTGTATTCATTGTGCAATGAAAACATCTGCCGTTTCAATTGATGCCCAAATGCCAAAGGCTACGAAACAATTCATAAATATTATTTGCACATCAGCCAGGTAATTAAGCTGCAAGTTTATGCAGAATTTTAAGTGACATTTACATTTTTATGGAAATTTCTAGAAATGAGAAAATGTACGTGTCAATGCATACATTTTCAAAGTTTAATTGTAAAATATTTGATATTTAATTGGTATTCATTTCATTTATGGTCAAGGCAGATGCAAGGGCTAGTTGATTAATATAATTACAGAACATTATTAATGATTTTATGAAATATTCAATTAATTACAAATGTGGGCTATGGACCCTGCAAAGTGAAAGAACCACCACAAGAATTAGAATTACAATTCGAAAGTGAATTCTGAAATATTTAGTGAAGTGTATTGACGTGGTTTACAAAAACAATCAGAACGGCAAGCAATGCTTAGGGACAACTTTACCTTCAGCGGTCCAAGCAAGAGTCTGAGCAATATTATAATACAATTTGCAAGTGTTTTAAAACTTTTGATAAGCTTTTTATAATAAAATCTGCCCCCATTCTCCTTGGCCATATGCGGCAAGAGCTAAAGAAATTACATATTTAGTTGTTGGCAATGATTAGGTTCGAAAAGGCAACCAAGTCGAATGAACGGAAAGTCTTAGTGATAATTTTAGACGATTCTCGTGTGCTTAACACAAATCTAATATCTTGAAGAAAAAGTTCCCAAAAATCAATGTTCCTCATAAATTAAAGTTCTATCAAAAAAAAAATTGTCATTCATTTTTAAGTATTTTTGGACTTAAATATAGTTTGGCAAGAGAACCTCTTAAAGATGTCCCAGATTTCATTGACTACAAAACTTCGAGCCAACACACACAAGATCTAACCGAAATGTGCTGGTTAATTTACTAAAATAGATAGACGCAGTCGGAATTGTCACTTTTGTAGAGAACGTGCTAAAATTTGTAACTGAATCTTAGTTTTGGTATCAATTTAATCCTAGATATTATTTGATTGGTATTTTGTCATACCCTTGCAAAGGGAATTATAATTTTGCACAGAAGTTTGCATCGCATACAAATATTAATTTTCATTCATTTCAACCCCATGAACCATATATATTATTGATCAGCGTCTGTCAGTCTGTATGTCTTTTTCTAGGCGAACTAGTATCTCATTTTGGAAGCTATCGAGCTGACATTTTGCACAGGGTCTTCTTTTTACGGCACGCTACTAATTATCGGAACCGACCGGATCGGATGATTATAGGAATAATCGGTCGGAAAACTAGTTTTAGTTTGAAAACTGTTTTCTTTTCAATGAAAACGTCTCCAAACTTTCTATTCATCGGATTTCTATGAAAATCGGACAACTCTTTATATGGAAGTTAGCTTTGCTTTCTCGTTTTAGTTAGGCATTAATATGATGTTCAATTGAAATCTGCTAATTGTGGCGTAAGTTTAATGATTCATGCCAAAATTATAATTCAAATTACAGTCATGTTACTAAACAACAATATTGTAAAACATTTTCACGATAATCATCAAGCAAAACCTGGCAGCCCTAAACTCCTTTTTGTTATTACCGAATTTCCAATTTGGTCTTTGATTGATATTTTTGAAAACCAAATTCAATACCAAATCAAATTATATATGTTATTTATTTGATGCAGCCTATCCAGTAAAATAATGTTCTAACCTAGACTCCTAGGACACCGAGAATTGGTTTTGGTTTGGAATATGGTTGAAAGAGATTTCTGGGACACCTTCGATATACACTTTATGCAGCCCGAGATGCTTCCTTTCGATGCGCTACAAACATCTGAACGATTTTAGTTTGCAAGGGTATTAAAAAGGAAACAAGTTGCCATCAATTTGATAACCCCAATGATACCTCTTTCACACTGTCAAAAACATGATCGTTTTATGTGAAGTGCTTGGGAGATTATTTCTACGTTTATATTTACAATCCAAATTATTTGTGATTAGTGCCCTTCAAAGTATGCAAACTTTATTTTCTTCGTTAATTGTCTATTACAACGATTGGCTTCCCTGGACAGTTATGGCCGCGCTGTAGATAGTCGATACTGCATATTCACCCAGATTGTTGAATAAGTTATGTGGATATAAGAAAATGTTGACATAACATTTAACTAAAATTATTAATTTAATAGAACGTTGCATACTTTAAAGGGCATTAATCCTGTCATATTTTGTATGTTAAAATGAAGTAAATGATACTCGATAGTTTCAAATTGATGACTAAATAGTGTTGTTTTGATCATAACTTCTTTTTGGATGCATCAATAGTCCTTAGGTAAGAATCTGGCATGATAAACCATTTGATTGGAAGAAATGTTTGCCGAAATTACTTGCCTTTGGATCAAGTGAGCAGAGTGGAACCAACGATTCTAGATCTGGCATCAGACTATCAATATAGACAACTACCTTATATTCAGCTAAGTGTGAACAGTCTACCACATGGCTGACATAATAAATCTGGCTGCCTGCCAGTTTGGGTGAAAACACCCCACGAACCGTGTTTCTCTTCTTTTTTGTTGCACATTTACTGAACTTTTTTTTAGGTGAGCTCGCTTTTAGCAATCCTAGCCTCATTCCGAACACACACTTTCTTCCCAACTACCAAAAAGCTTGTCTAATCTAAAAGTTATAACTTTTAGTCCGCTCCACTAATTCATGTTCGTGCTGTTTTAGTGCGCTTATTAAAAACAGGGGTAATTAAACGGATTTAGCAAAAAAAAAAAAAACAATGCATTTTAAAATATGTAAATGTATTCCCATTTAATGTCATAGATGAAATGTTTTCCCACTGCATATTGTACCTACACATGTTCGGTTTCTAGGCGGGCGAAATTCGCCAACATCAAAAGTTTTAATGGGAAGCCATTCAGCCCTCTTAATAATAACAAGCCATTAAAGTACACTCTGGGCCTCGCACCACAAAGCCTCAATGAAAATTGGCCCGGCCTTGGCATCGCTTCACATTTTCCCGCTGTCACATTTCACTGACCCAGCCTGAAAATGGTGCGTAATGTAAATTGCACATTTTAATTTCCTTAGGGTGTGCGGCGGCAGTGAAAAGTTGACAAACGCACACGGAGTGGCCGACGCTCTGGCGTTTAAAACAATTTTAATGAAACTGACAGCGACACCGACCACGACCACAGCCACGCCCCTTGGTGGGCGGCGGCCGCCTGACATTCAACATTTTGTTGTGCTCGAAATTCGCGGCGACAGATGTGAGCGACAATCATTCGCCTGACCGCGCTTTGGAGGTGGCTGGCAAATGCCAGTCAATTAATTTCCAATTGCTCCCACACGACTCACCGCCTCGCAGCAGTCCAAGTCCACCAGGAACACCGAGCAGCGCTCGCACTTGAGCAGCTCCCGGGCCTCCGTCATTATTTTGGTGACCAGGCACTCCAGGTTGTTCTGCTCCTCGAAAATGCTGCGCGCCAGATTCAAGAGGATTTGATTGCGCCTGTACTCCTGGACGGACATCTCGAAGAGCTGGGCGTTCTGTATGCCGATGCCACAGAAGGTCAGATAGCGGCGAAAGATCTCCACGTCGTGCTCGTCGAACTCCATGCAGCCTGGGAAGCGGGTTAACAATGGTGTATAATGAGCCGGGGAATCGGGGATAAGTGCTCACCATTCGTCTTATTGATGATTTGGGCCACGCCTATGATGTCGCCCTCGTAATTGCAAATGGGCATGCAGAGGATGGCGTTCGTCTTGTAGCCGGTTTTCAGATCGATTTCGCAGTTGAAGCGCGCGTCCTTATACGCCTCCTTGATGTTAATCATTTGCTTTGTCTGGGCCACCATGCCCGCAATGCCGATGCCGAACGGGATGATTATCTCCTCGGCTCTGGCTCGCGTCACCGCATCCTTGAGCGCTGCAAGTAAATCATTGGAATACGTAAATAATCAGAAACTTCAAGCGACGCCAACGCGCACCCACGTACATAATAAATTTATGGCCAGAATATTCACTCTGCCATGCAAAAGATACAAAAGGAAAGCCCCAAATCGGAGGGCAAAAAGTCATCTGTGGTCGCCCGACATCTGAATTTGCATGAGTTCGCTCGCCCCATCATAATCTCGGTCCCACACAGGGGTTTCCAGTGTGCAAGCATGTGGGAATGCTCTTCGCTCTAATCTTTTTCACATTTTCATTCTGAATTATGTGGCGGAAGCAGCGGCGGCTTTTCCTCACGAGTCTACGCTGAGATTCATTACAATTGTAACACAAATCTATGTGTGTGCGCACGTGTGTGAATGGGGGTGGGTGTACGGTTTTGGTCTGTCTGCATCTATTTCTCATTTGCTGACGACCTTTGGAGCTATACGGCTGGGCCTGCCAAAAACTTTTAATGCTCACTTCCGGTTGGGCTTAATTTGGCTAATGCGTTTGCCGTTTCCCACCAACTGAAAAGTATACGAAATTGGAGCTGAAACGAGGGCAGTTTCAGCAGCTCAATTTTGGTATATTTCCAATGTGTACTTCATTTGATCAATAAAAAGAAAGTACATCCGCAAAAGCGTTGGCTAATATAAATGAATTAATCTTAAACTTACTCTAGACTATTTTCTGTCCTTGATAAAAAGTGGCCAAACCATCATGAGAACGAGTGTGCAACTACTAGCTTTTTCGAGGAGCTGGACAACTATTCTAATGGGTTAATCACACTGAAGCAAAATGTTGGAACTCTACAACAGCCACATAGTGACCTGCTTAAGAAAAATGTTGGTGCTCGCTTGCTGCAGATTTGTTCATCTAGCAAAGTTCCCAATTGGCCTCAATTGAGAAACTTCGAGCAGCAGGTTCTACGTAAATACCAGACCCACCTTCCAAAACCCTCAAGATCTGATATCCATGCCAGGTCGATTTTGCAACAGCAGGAGGCAAAAGCAAAGAGAACACCGAAGAAACTGAAACTGAAGGTCTAATAAATGAATGTCCATTATATTTGTATTTTTTAAGACAAAAGTCTTGAGTGCTTTACAGCTGAGTGGTCATGCCAAAATGATATACTGTTATTTTGGAGATTCTCGCTTGAGTATCAACAGTCGTATGCGCTTAGATGCCGCCGATTGGACACAAAAAGACGTTTATACATTTATAAACTTATAACTCCATATATATTCATTTTATGGGATATTATCTTTCTGTTGGTTCACTAAAAGTCTTCTTTCTGAAATTATTTAATTATTTTTTAAACGTAACCTTGTCTGGGACTTGAACTCTGGACCTCGGGGATACTTTAACCCGGAAGGCATCTTATCGCCATCGACTACCAAGCACGCGCGGGAGTCGCAGTATTTTTACGCTGGCACACTAAGCTACCTCTTTTGTTTTCCCCAAAGCAGGGAATTGGAACTTGAGAATTACAAGCGGTGTCTTTAAATATCTTCATAAATTTTAGGGCGATTTTCTACACAAATTTTCCACATCTTAGGGCAAATTTCGCAGCAACCAAAATATCAGTTGCGCATTTTATTTTTTAGGGCGATTTCCTAGATTCATTTTACTCTCAGGCCTGTTCCGGTTTGAACTTTCGACTAATTTGTCGAATTCGAATTTGGTGAAGTGGTTGTTGAATAAAATTTATAAATTAAATCGGCATAAAGCCTTTCATTTTGAGTTCCACCTATTAAAAGGAACTACAAATTTTAAGGTTTGATACAGATTACCTTTATTGTTCCCCTAAAAATGACACATGTATTAAATTCGAATTCATTAAAGTTAAAACTGGAACATGCCAGTATATTTTAGAGCGAATTACTAAATGATTTTTCTAAATTTAAGAAATGTGAGCACGAGCCGGCTAAAAAACACAGCTTAAATGTGCATTCTTAAATTTAGGGCGTTTTACTAAATTCAATGGTAGTCGCCTTATTTTAGAAAAATAAAAGACGAATTTCTAAACTTAAGAAATTATGAAAATATTATGAAATTTGAAATATTTTTTTTTCGGGTTGTCTTTTCTTAATTTAAGAAAATACTGTCTAGAAAAAAGAAATTTTCTTTAAGTTGTGAAGAGAAAATTATTTTAGGGCTAACTTCTAAAAGCTAGAAAATGCATTTTTGAGGTTGTTAAACAATAATTTCCCTGAGTAACTTACGCTCTCGTTTTTCATTCGATTGGACCACAAGCTACTTGATTATTCATGTTTTTATACCCTTTCAGACGGCATATTGAAATTGTCCAGATGTTTGTAAGGCATTGAAGGAAGCATTTCCGACCATATATATATATATTCTTGATCAGCATGACAAGTTGATTAAGTTGATTTAGCCGTGTCCGTCAGTCTGTCCGTCCGTTTCAATGTTATCTTCTCCGTCAGATATACAGCTATCGCCACCAAGCTTTGCACGAAGTTTTTTAATACAAATACGCTGCACATTTGTCGGAACCGGCCTGATCGGACGACTATAACATATAGCTGTCATAGAAACGATTGGTCGAAAAACTAGTTCTAGTGAAAAAATCTTTCCTAATTTTAATGCAAACGTCTTCAAATTTCCGTATTTACTAGTTTTTAATGCTTTTCCATGATACTGCCAAATTTGGTCGTAATCGGACATCTATATCGTATAGCTGCCATAGAAAAAAAAGGTTAGAAAAATAGTCATAGGAAAAAAAAACTTTTATGTTTCAATGTAAACTTCTTTAAATTGGCATATATATTTATTTTATAAGCTTTCACACAATTCTTAAAAGTTTTGTCAAAATCGGATGACCATAGGTTATAGCTGCCGTAGGAACAATCGGTCGAAAAACTAGTTCTAGTGAGAAAAATTTGGTTGGTTTCACTGGAAACGCCTTCAAACTTTGAATTTCTTAGCTTGCAATGCATTCCCATGGTTCCACCAAGTTTGGATGAAATCGGAAATCTATATAGTAAAGCTACCATAGAAAAGTATGGTTAGAAAACTTGTTTGCTTTCAGTGTGAATGTCCTTGAAATTAATTAGAAAGACACGCTGCAAGGGTATACAAACTTCGGCCGAGTCGAAGTTAAGTTTCCTCTATTCTTTTTAGTGGTTTTCGAAACTCGAAACTAATTTGGGAAATGTCATGACGGGGGAGGAGGTGGATTCAACGCCAGTTTTATTAAGCCTATCTGTCTGAAATTTGTTTTGTAAAGCAGAAATGCACGTTTAAAATGAGGTGGCAGTGGTGGGCGGAAGGCCAAATGTTATTTTTGGCAGATCTAATCTATTCTCGAAATAAATATTTTCTTTTTCTCCTCTTTTCTTCTATTTGCTGTGGTTTAGTGAATGCTTAATAGAAACACTCGAGTGATAAAATAAATCATTGTATTGCCACATGTATGTTACGGATATCTGTGTTTGTTTCGGTCAAAAATTAAAGGAAAACGATTTCAAAAGGAGCATGATAATTTTAAAAATATGCACTTTAAGCATTCAAGAATCTATATGTTATGGACGTCTAAAGTTGGCGATATATTTCGTTTCCGAATGAACAACGAACTGTATGTATGAGCTCTGTGGGGATACTGATCTAGTCAAGCGCATAACTGAACATGATACTCGTATGGATGAAGAAGCTCCAGCAAAAAAGTGTACATTTGGAGGGTGAAAGAGTTTGAGACAACAGGCAATGTGCGACGCATAAAACTGAGAAGGAAATAACAGCAGCTGGAAGATTTTGGGGCGCTTGATGGTGCCCGCTTGCACAAGACAGAGGCGAGTAAGTCTTTATTGCCGTTAATAACACTTACAATAAGACTAGATTTTCACGGTGAAGCAAACTTCATGAAGTTATTTTAGTTGGCGGAATATTCAAGGCAAAGTGAATACGTTTGATAAAGGAAAGGTTTTGAATCTCACATGATTCTCTCGTCTACTAAGAGAACTCCATGAAGTTTGCTTCACCGTGCAAATCCAGTCTTATTCACAATTACAATGTAGTAAACACCCTAACACTTCTCCAATATTTTTATCATTTTCCTCGCTAAGACTGCTGTTAAGGCTGCCGTTGCATTTTTATGCAAACATATTCGTCCCTATACCTGAATACCAACGCGGAGTGTCAATGGGCAAAATATTTTTTGGTACTTAAACAATAGTGAATGTGCTGAATATGTCATTATAAACAGAAGTCTTGAATCAATACAAAATATGCATGTAGTTAGCACATCTTTTTCATGTGCGCTCGCACTCTATTTGCACTCAAAGAGCGGTACAAGTTGGCACAATTACTATAGTGCAAAAATAATGCAGCGATGAACTCCAATAATAATATTTCTTGTTAGATCTTTCAATCTGAAAATCAATTAATTTTTCCACCTGCCCACGAAAACACGTCATATCTCTAACAGTTTTAAAGATGGACGTTTCGTACCTTCTAGACATATTATCTACTCCAAATTATTTATCCGCTGAAAGAATGGTGAAGATCAGCTGAACGGTTGTCGAGTTATAATCAAAAGACTGTTCGCTGCTGGAGCGCCGTAGCAGCGCTGCCTATTGCAGCATCAAAATTTATGCTGAGCTTATAATGTCGTTGGTACAGAGTATACTACAGTCGGCCGTGACCCATTTTCTTGCTTGTTTCCTATCTTTCCGTGCTGCAGGGTATATATATCAAATCGGTCGAGTCCAAGTTAGCTTTTCTTTATTATTTCTTCTTAAATTTCCTTTAAATTGGCATGTTTTTGGGATGTAAGAGCCAAACATTTTCTTTCAGTCTTGGCTCAAGTACATCTCGTTCGTTGTACAATCCTAAATTAAGGGTACTGTATACCTTCAGCAACATTTTGTTCGTTTTTTTCGCTTAAATTATGTGTTATCCAGAACATCCTCTGAAAATTTAAAGTCATCAAAATATATGGTTTTCTTTTTAGAACTGATTTTCTGCTCGTATGTCGGGCATAAAATCACATCATGAGTATTTTTGGCTTTTTATATTTTCAGCATGTTGTCAAATTTTGAGTTTTCCAACATCAAAAAATCCGAATAAAGTGATTAAATAGTAGTTTAAAATTTTGCAATTTAAAATTTATTTTTTTGTTTGTTTTTTTTTTGTCACGTCTCCAAGTTTCTCGGGAACTGCTTAACCGATTTGGATCATTTTTGTTTTTGGTCAAAGCTAACACCCAAATGTATTAAGTCCATGTTTTTAAATAATAAAAAATTTATTTAAAGAAAAACAGTTGTCGAAACTTTAAACGCGATTATCTCGAAACCACTTTCTCGAAAACGTTTCACACGATTTGAAGAGTAACTGTTGACCGATTTTTAAATTTTTTAATTACTCCTTATAGCCACCATATTTGGGATCGGTCAATGAATAACGGAGCTACAACCAATGAAAGGGGTATACAAAAGTCGATTTCGAAATTTTGACTTTGAAACGCCATAACTATGTTATCTATTGAATGATCCAATTTCTCCTAGCTCACACCATAATCACTTCAGTTCTTAACAAAACCCCGCTTTCTTACTTTTACTTTCAGATAATCCGTTATCAAAAAATGGCACCTGAAGGTATACAGTACCGTTAAACGGATCGCTGTTTTTTAACGGAATGAAAGTTGCTTGGCTCTAACTAAATAAAATGTTTTTATACCCTTGTAGAGTGTATATTGAAATTGTCCAGATGTTTGTAACGCACATAAGGAAGCATTTCCGACCACATAAAGTATATATATTCTTGTTCAGCATGACGAGCTGAGTCGATATAGCCATGTCCGTCTGTCCGTCTGTTTCTATGATATCTCCTACGTCAGTTTTAAAGCTATCGCCACCAAACTTTGCACGAAGTCTTCTGGTACAAGTACGCTGCACATTTGTCGGAACCAGCCGGATCGGATGAGTATAACATGTAGCTGCCATAGGAACGATCGGTCGAAAAACTAATTCTAGAGAGAAAAACTTTTTTGTTTTCAAAGAAAACGCCTCCAAACTTTGTATTTACTAGTTTTTAATGCTTTTTCATGATTCTGCTAAATTTAGTCGAAATCGGGCATCTATATAGTATAGCTGTCAAACAAAAGAAGAGTCAGAAAAGTGTCTTATTGAGAAAAAATGGTTTGATTTCAGTGGATATATCCTTCAAATAAGTTAAAAAACGTGCTGCAAGGGTATACAAACTTCGGCCGAGCCGAAGTTATCTTTCCTCTATTTTTTACTGTTAAAGTATGTCAAGCATAAATAATTTATGGCAAAAGTCACCTTGGTACCAATCACCCACCATTTTCTACCGAGTCCCACCATATTTGCCTCTGGTCTAAATCAATTGTCAGTGTAACTTTCAATCAGCGGGTATTGTGTTCACTTCTGCATTCATTTTAGTTTCAGTTCGAACCATTGTGATGTGGTTCTCCTGCTACATTGTTCATCTTAATTAAACCAGGCATCCGAGTGACAGAATTTTTGCCTTTTATGGTTTGCTTTTCCATCGCCTAGGCAACATTCGACATAGTTCGACAACGAAGTTTTTCATTTAAATTCCCCTCGAAGCCATAAGGAGGAGGGCGGGCGCTTACCTGTCTTTTGTGTGACATCGAAGAGCTTGGCCACCAGATACTTGTTGTTGGCGGTGCCCTTGGCCAGGAACAGTGAGCCACGATCCGCATGGGTAAGCAGGCCGACGTTGACGAGTATCTTGTGGCAGAGCACATCAATGTCCAGCTCATTGGCCACGTCGCGAATTAGTTCCATGAACAGTTCGCCCTCGTCCAGGTCCATCAAATGTCGCCGGCATTCTGGCAGCGATGATGAGGCTGATGAATTCGAAAGGCTGCGCGGCGACTTCTGTGTGGGGGGAAATTGAAATGAATGTTAATGAAAGGCTTTGCGCTGGTCGCTAGGAAATGGGATCGCGGTAGATATGAAATTCAATTTAACTGCCGGGGGCCGGCAATTTAATTAGCTTTTAGTATATTGATAGCTGTATTAAGTAGTTGGGCAATTACATACATTTAAAGTGCCCGCGGCATTAAATATTTAAAAATTGTGTTTTGCACCCTCGCTCCCTTTGTCACTGCTCTGGCTCGTTTCGATTTCAGGCTACTTAACTCGAGTCCTTTCTCCGTATTATTGGAAATTAACCTGCCCCCCATTCAAGGGTAGCTATTAGCAGTTGGCTTTGGCTGTGGCAATGTGGTAATTGAATACCAAAAACAACTTGTTCTGCGTGCAAAAGGGAAATTAAATGTGCTGGGAAATGTTGCGTGCTGAGAGCCTATACAGCGACCCCGAATTCCAGTAATTTGTTGTTGTCGCCCCGGCGAAATATCGATAATTAGGCGTTTAAAACTATGAAGGAAATTAGTGGAGCTATTTTTCATCAAAATGGATTTTAATTTACCGTTTTATTTTATGAGCCGCGGTCGCGGTTAGACTAGTATTTTCTGCATGCAGATCAACCATATTTCAATTTCAAACTACCTACGAATTTTACGAAATCAAGCTCATGTAGTGTAGTGTAGGTGGCCAATCTACAATCTCGCAAATTTTCATAAAGATCGGATAATAAATAGCAGAGCCATACAGTTTATAAAAAACGTTGCATACTTATCGGAGCTGCATGAGCTCCTTGCTTACGTAATGTTGAAATATTCCAATTAATGTTAATTCTCTGTTAATTAACATAAGGAAGGTTATTAACGACCATCACCACGTGTATGGTCCGCAAAACTATGTGGATTTTCTGCCCGTCCTGCGGTAGTATCTTAATCATGGAGGAGGACATTTCCGGACATCGCTTCACCAGCAAAACTTGTCCCTATATATCTAAGATCAGGCGCAAGATATCGACCAAATCCTTTCCTCGCCTCAAGGAAGTAGATCACGTGCTGGGTGGCAAAGCGGCTTGCGAGAACGTTGATTCTACAGACGCGGAGTGGCCGTCCTGCTACCACAAGCGCGCCTACTTCATACAAATCTAAACCCGTTCCGCGGATGAACCCATGACCACATTCTACAAGTGCTGCAATTATCAGTGCGGTCGCAATTGGCGGGACTAATGATCATAAGACAGAAGCCAGTGTGTTCGGTGGCGGAGGAAGGAGCCCTGAGGCTAGCGCAGCTATGTCATAGCTCTGCCCACGCATACAGTGCACAATGGTCCAGACGACCACTTTTGTTGGCCTGAACCTCATTTTTAAAAGTTGGAAAAATTATGAACTTTTGATCGCTCTGAATCAAAAAAAAGAGTGACTTTCTCAGTTCCGTACCAGAAATTCCCATAGATCGCGCCATATTCGTGAAATCAGCTGTCAAACCTAGTGGTTGTTATTAAACCGCACGTGCATTGAAAAAGTGTCAATTTGATTACAATTTAAAATCATTGTAAAGTATTAGAAAAAAAACTCTTTTATACAGAGTTTTGTGATGAATTCTAATCAGTCTGGTTTGAACTACGTGTTTTGGAATGCAAACTGTTTGTTTGTCTCTTCAAATTTGCATTAATAGATCATAACCTCAAAATCAACAATGCGGAGTTATTTGGCTTGTGGAGTTCAGAGAGGAGCAAAGCATCCAAGGAAAATGCTGTGCTCGAATTTATAAAAACGAAACTTCGTGGCGACATTTCAGATGAAATGAATAAGGCCGCTGCTGATTTTTCTTAGAGATTTTGTTACCGTTTGGCGGAAAAATGAGGGATGTGCAGGTCAATTGAAAAGGTGTTTATTTCATATTTAAAATATCACTGACATTGATGAGCAGCTTATTAGCAACTTAAAGATTGTGCTGATATGTCTCCCATGCCAGTTGCCAATTAATGTTAAATCAGTAATAAAACTGCAGAATCGATTATTGATTAATATCCATGGTTACCAATGACAGCAACAGTGCATAAGATTCTGAATGTATATTATGTGATATTATAGAAAGCACTGGTCTTCCTGGAGGATATTTTGAAAGGGGGGAGCCGAATCCAGAAATAAACTCTACAAATCAGATCGGCTACATCACGCCGGAAGTGATGTGCAATGTATACATCAATACATCAGATACCATTATTTCATTGGTAAATCTAGATAGACGTATTTAAAGCCATAAGAAAATAAATGTTTCAAGTGAAGTTTTGGATGTGTTATCAAGCGAAGGAACTCCTTTTGAAGAGTACGGCTTGAATGAAGATGATAATGGTGATGATCATTTTGGATTTCAATGGAGAATGGAACTGGAACGAGGAACATGATACTTTTAACCTTATAGGTGTGAAGAACATAATAAAACAATTCCAGTACATTCGTGACACATTGAAATATTTTTTATTTCAGATCACAATTTTTTATTGTTTTGTATAAAAGTAGGCGGCTGGACCATAGTGCAGTGTACGGTCTTTCCTGTGATGCAAACAATGTTCAGGCCAATCAGCGGCTCTACGAGATCAAGGGTTGTCATGAACACAAACCTGTTCCCAGATGGCATAATTTAGTCACCCTGCGTCGCCATGGTCAAGCAGGTCACCTCAGCGACGAGCTGCTAACTCGTTTGCTTCCCGGACCCCTGACCATAGTGATTAAATGGACCGCCGAATTAGGCAATCCGTTTCTCAATCCCTCTACATCTAAGATAGGTATACGCATACCAGACTTTAAGTTCATGCGGGATGTATGCTCCGCCGGCCCTTTGGCCCTGACCAGTGCCAACCGCTCGAGCCTTCAAGTGGACGAATTTCGTGCCTTGTGACGTCAACTTGGGGCGGTTTTGGATGCTGGCCCTATTGGAGTTTCCGAGGAGCAACGTTTGGCCTCTACTGTGATCGATTTGGCTTCACCCGAACGCCACATGATAGTGCGAGCAGGAGTGGCCCTCAAACAGACGCTGCAAGTGCTGGAGGTGTACGCCCTCATGGCGGATGAATATGACTAAACACTAATTCCCGTGAGTAACGGGTATATCAAAGTCGGGCAGGGCACACCTTAACTTACGCTAATGGTTATGTCTTAAAAACTTCCAAATTTATATTATTAGCTTCTGCATATTTGAGTGTATAGAATACTTGTCATGGATATGGTGTTTCCAGACGTTTCTACCATTACTTATATTGTATTGGGATATTGAAAATGACCTTGGAGTTTCTATGGTTGGAGATATAATCAATAATCAGCAGCATCCAAGGAGTGCGACAAGGGAGAAGGCTAAAAGGAGTCTTTTCCAAGAG
The DNA here is from genome assembly GCA_035044965.1 of Lordiphosa andalusiaca. Lineage (NCBI taxonomy): Eukaryota > Metazoa > Arthropoda > Insecta > Diptera > Drosophilidae > Lordiphosa > Lordiphosa andalusiaca. The sequence continues at coordinate 250,138 of JAWNNM010002700.1, forward strand.
CCTCAACTCACGGCGATTGTAGCAGAACACTATTCACATCAAATTCTCACAATTTCTTACTAATAACTTACATTGAAACACCTAAACATTATCCGTAAGCCCAAAAAGCGGCCAAAAATGGTAGCAGAAAGCTAGTTATTAAATGACTCTTTTCTAAAAAAAAAAGGAGTCGCCCGTAGTTGTTTGTAGTCGAAATCCTGAAAGATTTCGGCTTGCATCATTTACTAATATTCACAGATACAAATGCATAAACATAAATGATTTCAGCTGATATTGCAAATTCAGTAAATATTTTCGCTTTTAAGTTTCAAGTTCGTGCTGCATTTATCTATAACTACATCCATTTATAGCTACATCTATGAAATTGGTTGACTCATCAAAACCATTTTCCCTTTACCCTAACCTTAACTAAGTCTCTGTTTGCCTAATTCAGCATAAAATTGCCTGCTTTTGAGGAATGTTTATTAGGGCAGAAAATGCAAATTCAGTGATAATTAAAATTTCCAAGAAATCTCGCTAATTTGCCTCTTAAAAGTTTATTTAGAATTTCCCCAGTAATTGAATTATATTTCAACAGCTTCCACTAAGGATGCGTTCTTTCATCTACTTGCTGCGAAATAATTTATGGAATAACCCTTTGGGGAAATTCAATTACCTGAGAAAAACCACTTTTCCAAAACAAAACTTTCTACTTAGCAATTAGGGTGGCGCTTGGGCTACGCCTTTGCAGCGGGAATCCAGCAAGTGATTAGAGCCCAATAGTAAGTACTTGGCATACAAATTATCTACCGGCCTGTAGCATTTGCTGAGCCTGCTAAAAATGCAGGAAAAGCCTCTTCGAAATAATGAAATTGAAACGAATCGAGCGTCAAGCGGATTACAAGTTTTGCCAACAACTGCAGTGCCTGCAATTGGCAATGCAATTGAAAGTTTTTAAGCCGGCCCTGTTGGCACTGCAAGTAATTGAGAGAGAAAGTTAACGCGAAAAATGTAAAGCTGCTTGACGTTTAATGGGATTTGGTACCGTTTATTTCCATGATAAATTAAATGAAACTCACTGCAGCGACAGACAAAGCCCAATTGCATTAATACGACATCAAGGGAGCAACAGCAATTTGCACTGCGTAGCAAGCACTTAAATAAATTGACAATGCCGACACTGAAGGAGGACATGTGGAAACACCTGCCGAAGGATGGTTCGACCTGTCACTGGAGCGGGGACACTTGCTTGTTAACAGTGCCATAGCCTACTTTTCGGCTCACAGCATTCACGTTGCATTTAGTTTTGATTTGGCAAGTGCAAGGTGAGTGTTTGCTTGTTTGTTTATTTGTGTGAAGAACCTAAGGACGCTACGTACGCCCCAGAACCGTTAACAGGCAGCTCCTGCTGTCAGGAGCAAATAAAATAAGCCGAATAGCGCCTGCATAACGTGCACATAATTTCGCTCGATGTTCCAGAGAAATGAGCATAGAGAGCGGCACTTCAAAATTGCAATGCATGAGTGCAACTCAATGACAAATCCAATGGCAATAATAATGAGTGGGTCAATTGCTGGTACTTGAGTCGCAGCACGTGAAATGAAACAATTAAAATGTCAAGAGCAAACAGCACACACCCCACACAGCTATCGGGTGTGGATTATGTTGAAAGCTAGAGACATCCATTTTGGCCCTGGGCGATCATCGATGTCAGATATTGGCAGCTGTGTACTGAGAATTCATTGATTGAATTTCATATCGGTTGTGCAGCCAAGCATTTGATGTTTTCAAACCTTTGGTTTTTTGGTGTGTTGGTTGCTGGTGGCTGGCCAAAATCCAAAATACCATATATTTCAGTAAGGAGAAACGTAAAACGTGTGAGCTTCAAGATTCTGAATCATATCTCAAAAATCACAAATTATTATTAACAGCTTGTGGGGTTAGTCTTATGATTAACATGCTTCTTTACCAGCAGGAAAAAGATGCTACTCATTATATTAAATGCATAATTTTGGGAAGCTATTAATACTCCAAATGATCAACGTTGCTCTAAGGCAGTTGCTGCTACAAAAATGCCCATAGTCCGCGAAGTGGGGCTGCGACGCTAAATCTAAAAACTCAATTCAGTCTGTGTTTATATCTAGTTTATGGCCTTCATAGACTAGATAATCGGTGTGGTCAAATGTGATAATCCAAAAAGCGGTTTTTCGATAAAAGTGACCATCTCTTGAGAGCACGGGAACAATTCTACCGTATGGTTATCCACACAATCAAGTTTTTAAGTTTGAGCTGTATTGGCGTGTTACAAACCACATGTCCGTCGGAGTTTGTAATAAGGTATAATAATTGCAGTGAGCCAGGGCTCGGAATTGCTCACGAGCAACCAGAGCGCTCTGCCACTATTCGGCTCTCGCTCAGAGAGCCACAGCTTCTGGCTTGGAGCTGAGAGCAGCAGTTCTCGGCTTGTGAGTCACAGCACTTGGCTCTGAGCTGCGAGCCACAGCTCGGGAGCCGTGAGCCATCAACCGGCTGTCGGCTCGTGAGCTATAGCACACTGCTGAGAGAAAGAGAGCTGTTTGTTGGCTCACAGCTTCCGAGCTGTGGCTCTCAGTGTGCTGTATTTCACGATCCGAGAGCCAAGAGCCGAGTGCTAGGAGCTGAGAGCAAGAGCTGCAAGCAAAGAGCAGTTCCGAACCCTGCAGTAAGCCTTTGATGGATATTTCAAAATGTTAGCTTTCATCCATTTTCATCCAGCAATAGATGTCGTAACTGTGTGTTACTAGTATAAATACGCCCAATTAACGCCAACTTAGGGTGATCAAGAAAAACTAAAAAAGTTGTCATCAAAATGTTATTACTTTGTTATCAATCTGAAACTATTCAGGGTCAAATTCTCTTTAATGCTCCAAGTATCAAGTTAATATATTCGAAAATGTCAAAATGATAATTCGAAGTATTACAAAGATACTTTTTTGTAATGATTTTTTAATATCAATTCGATACTAGCAATTAATATTTTGATATTTCAGTTGTTAAGCTTTTGGTATCATTTTAACACCAGCTTTTCTTAATTTAATGTTTTTTTTTAATGAATTTGAAGTACCGAATTTTTTCTCTGCTAACTGCCATTACATGAAAATATTAGCATTTAGAAATTTATTACTTCTATTCCGCATTCTTACAAAATGTTTTTAATGACTAGGAGAAAAATTGTTCTCTGTCATTGTACCACGGATGTTTTTCAATCAGAAGTCACCGTAAAGTTCACCAGCTGCCAGCTCGACAGGCTTCGTTTCACATACAAGCATGACTTTATAAATTTCTTAACTATAACAATAATATTTCTGTTTTATATAGAATATTCCTAAGGATAAAAATATCAATTTGAAACCATACTGATTTTAGTTTCTGTTTGGGACAATGAGTATAAAATCTATTTTGATACAAATTTTTGTGGGTGTAAAGATAACTCCATGTTCGCACAGATCTTGTGAACACTAATTCCTCATAGGCCTCGGACGGACCAAAATTATACAAATTAAACTTTAATGATTGTTTTAGATTTTTTTTTTTAAATGTTAAGACCCTTCCCTATTTCCGAGTGGAACTAAAAACGTAAGCCTTCGCAGTTCCTAATCGTCTCCATTTTAGTTTTCTCGTTTCCGAGTGAAAAAGAAACCGACTTGCTCGTTTTTTGGAAACGGGAACAACTACCAATTACGATTCCGCATGATCTGCTTGAAATCGAAAACGGGGACAGGTCTGATAATGATTGAATGTCTTTAAATAGAAAAGGCAGCAATTAATCATTAATAAAACTTAAATCTAATTAAAAATTTCAAATAAAACTCAGAAATTAATCATTATAAATATTACCCAAAGGCCGATCACGACTAGTAAAAATGGAATTGTGGGCAGTTTGATGCAAAACCATAGTAGTAGTAGAAGCAGAAGAATTATCATTTATTTTTCCATTTGATTATTTATATTGATATAATCTAGTTGGGACTTATTTATATATCGTTTTCTAACAAAAAGAGAAACTTAAAAAATCTAAAAATGATAATGGGTGGTAACACCTGCTTGGCTTAAAGCCGTCAGCCATACTCCAAAACGCGTCTCTCCGCTTACGCAAATTCCACTCCATAAAAAAGGTAATAAGTCCGATGTTGAAAATTACAGGGGAATTTCCAAGTTGTCTGCAATTCCTAAGGCTTTTGAGAGACTTATAACATCTCAACTGCAACATTTATGTAGTGCCATTACCTCACCCTTCCAACATGGATTTGTGAAGCGTAGATCTACTACCACTAAACTTTTCGGGATTTCAAAGGGCTTATATGTAAGATGCAGACTGACGTCATGTATACGGATTTTAGTAAGGCTTTTGATTCTGTTAATCACTCCTTGCTGCTCCACAAACTAGGTTTAATCGGCTAACCAACTAACCTTCTCAGTTGGATTTCTGATTACCTAAGTACTAGAACCCTAAAAGTTATATTTCGTAATTCTTATTCTAAGTGTATCCAGGTTACTTCTGGAGTTCTACAAGTTCGCCACTTGGGTCCATTGCGTTTTACTCTCTTCATCAACGATCTTCCTTCAGTCTTGGTTTACTCTCGGGTGCTTATGTATGCTGATGATGTGAAAATATGTTTAACATATAATGATCTGGTTTCCCGCTCTAATTTGCAAGCAGACTTGGATCTAATCTTCTAAACCTTAACAGCTTAAAGTGTAAGGTTATGACATTTTACAGAAGCTTACCACAATTGGTCACTTATATGCTTGATAATGTGGCATTGCAGCGACTAAATGAAGTAAATTATCTTGGGGTTATTCTTGACCATCAACTCAATTTTAACTCTCATGTAACAGCTACCGTTAATAAGGCCAGAAGTGTTTTAGGGTTTATAAAGCGGTGGTCGAAAGAATTCGACAATCCCCATACTACCAAAATTATTTGCACTTCTCTTGTCCGTCCTACTCTTGAGTATGGATAATGTGTGTGGTCTCCACAATATTCGAAAAGCAAAAGCAATTCTTATTGTTTGCTCTTCGTGGTTTGAACTGGAATCCTGAGGTCCGTTTCCCATGTTATTCTAGTAGACTACTTTTAATTAATCTTCATTCCTTATTAAACCGTAGAGTTATGCTTGGTGTAATGTTCATACATAGACTAATTATTGGTGAAATCGACTCATCGGAATTGCTTAGCCAAATAAGTCTCAATGTTCCTTGTAGATTGTCCCGTAATTTTGTCCTCTTATCTCTGAAACGTTGTACTACTAACTATGCAGTGCATGATCTGTTTCGTGTCCTCTGTGTTGATTACAATAAACTCTACCGCACAATAAATTCGGAATATTCTCTTCCCGCATTAAAAACCTCTATTTTAACTTATTTAGCCCGTGGCTAAAAATTTTCAATTTTTTTATATTAATTTTCCTTCCGGTTTTCGTCTGTCTCGTTGGCGGCTGCGCCTCTCGGTCGGTTGGGCGGGAGGTGGGCTGCTATTTTGCTTGGGGTTCGCGCGTAACAAGCTTCGGCTTGGTGTCGCATGGGCCGCTTGAACGTACTGCGCATTGTACGTCAACGTCCACGCAACTAATACACCTGGCTTTCCGATTCTTCCCCAGATACCAGATCGTTCGTCTAAGAAGCTTTAATATGCGCAAGAGACTAACTTCACTAATTAAATTCCTCCTTTACCAATTGCCTATACCGTTAAAACCGCTAGTAAGTGAATAGAATCAAACATAATTTAAATTAAATATTAATGATAATTTTTGATATTTATTTAATTTTCTCAAAAACTAGTTCGTATCTATTGAGCAATGAAATAAAGGCCAATTTAGACAACAATGGGCATTGCTTATACCGCATGATTGATTTTTCTCAATTGCATTGGTATATTTAGTATGCTAGAGGCGTCATAAATCACCAATAAATGCTAAGCAGGGCGTACAAAAATTCTTGAAAGGTTTTAAGTCGGTAAAATGGTTTTTCGCCAATATCTTGGCAATGGAAACTAAGACATGACTTTGACCTGCCAACACGTATTCAGCATGGGTTTGTCTACAGGAATTAGTGAAAGATGCTTGGGATACTTTTTGGTGCTATTTAAGACAATACCACTTCTTAATAAGGACTGGATCGGTTCACAGTGGCTCACAAAGTTTTCTAACCAGTGGATCGGTTCAATGCGTGGTGTGTCGAGCTAACTGAACCTCGGTTTCGGTTTGGTTCAGTGATTCACTCTTAATTTACTATACATTTTATGACGCCAGTTCCTTTTTATGTATTATAATTTCTTAAGTAAATTCCTAAAAATCAACTATATGAAGTCCGAAATTCAGGCGTCAGCCATGAGGACTTCACTTAGAGAAGAGTACAGTATTCGTTTGCATTGAGACATTGAAGATATGAAGGAGGAAAAGTATATACTCTCTCAAATCAACAAGCTACTTTCCACGAAAGGAATACAGTCTGATGACAGGTATGTAAAGAGATCGGGGGAAAATTGATGGAGAGATGATTCTTAATAGCAGGGCTGGAATTTCGTCTTTTAGATTACTGTGAACCTAACCTTGAACCGAACTTTTTAAGGTATTAAAGCTGAACCTGTCCCGAATTCCCATTAGAATCTCCACCCATATTAGCCTGTGTTTGTTAAGGTCCTCGACTCCAAAGCTTTGATATTGATATTGATTGATTCACTAAATAAGAGCTCAACATTACTGTGGATCAGTTTTTCAATATTTTATTTACTGCACTTTAATATTTTTCTTTCGTCACAATTCATTATATGAATGGGAACACTGTTTCATTGCTTTGATGTTTGTTTTGAATAATCCCATCTCAGCTGAAAATCGACCCGATTCCCTTACAGATTATGTCGTTTTTAGATCGATTAGTATATAATCATGTATTAACCATGGGCTGAACCCCGGTATGTACTAAAACCTGGGCCAAAATACATTGAACCTCAAAACTCTAAGCCTTAACCATTGCTAAATTTTGCGTCAAGCCAGCGAACCGGAGCTACCAAAATTTTTTGGGTTTGCAGCCCAGCTTAAAAGCTATATCAATTCGGTGTTTGGTCGATGGTCAGTCTTCATTAGTTCCACTGAAGGTCAGACAAACCTTTTTTTTGGCAACGATTACAATGCCCACGTCTTTCCAGTTCTTTTGCCTTAAGGGTTTACTTTAAAGTTTTAAAGCTCTTCAGTAAACTGAACTGACCCAAACCGCGTTCTGCTTTTGGGTTTGGTTTAGCAATTTCGAAAGGCCGACGGTTCGATTTATCGTCAGGAATAATCGGTTTTTTACTATTAGCTTTTAAAACTATTGGCATTTTTGACACTGCACACAAAATACCGATTTAATTTTTCTGTGGAAACCAAAAAATACATCAACAAAAAATATCAGAAATAGTTCATTGACAAATGCTACTCAGTCACACGCTTGCGAGTCCCTTTACGCCAGATTTTATCACAATAAAAATGTTGTCTGTCGATTTTCGCTTTGCACATGGCAAACATGGCGTATGTGTAATTTTTAGCAGTGAATTAAATGAAAGCAGAAGCCAAAAAAAAGGGCAACAATGTGTGTCTGTGTGTGTGAGTGCATTTCCAATTAGCGCCTTTCACACGCAGATGGCAAAGACAAGACAAATTTGTGAAATATCAATTTAGTTAATTTGCTCTGCAAGAAAAGCGAAACAAAGTTAAATAAAAGCGGAAATCCAAAGAGAACTTGGTGCCAAAAGTTCAACAAAACAAAGCAAAGCAAATACAAACAAAGGCAGACACGGAAAGCGACGGAGGCAGCGGGAAAATAAAACGCATACAAGCCCACTTGCACACGCACACACACACACACACACACACACACATTGGGAGACCAACTATCATTGTGTGGACTGACAGGATGGTGGATTGCAATTGCAATTGCCACTTGGCACTGCATTCGCAGCTCTTTACTTCTATTTGCCCAGTTGGAACAAAAACAGAGTGTGGGGCTAACAGCCGGTATGCCGTTCCTCGGATACTCTTACCAACTTTCCTTATAGATGAGATGTAAATCTTCAAAATTGGGCAGAAATGTGTACAAGTTGTGTAACTTTTGGTCGGTGGCTAAATATAAAGAATTCGTTTCACAAATTTATAAATTATTTTTCCCAGTCTACATAAACTCTTTCTTGCAAGGGAATAAAGTGAAATACTTTGCATGGTTGAGGGTAGGTGCCTAACAGCTGCCAGGTCTGACATCTTCACTAGAAATGTAATTCTGTTTGGTTTGGGCCACGAAAACTAATTTGCAACGAAACAAGTGCTAGGAAAAGTTTTGTTAAAGTTTCTGGGATTAAAGTTTGGGGCCAAAATGGAAACGAATAAAATACATTTTTGCTGCAGAAAACATATTTAACCTAAGGTGAAACAAGTCACACACTAAAGCAAGTGAATAAATAACACTACGCAACAAGCTCCAGTATATTGAATGGTTGGTTTTGTTGCCAGATGATTGTTGTGAGCTGAACACAAATCTTTGTTCATATATGACGGATTGTAGGAAACATTTGAGTTAGTTTAGGCTCTCTTTGATAATTTCGTAAAGCTCTACGAACTGTGTGGTATAGTTTTTTACGAAGCTAAAAAGTAATTCTTTACAATAACAATTTGGGGAATTGTCAGTAAGGAACAGCTGCAAAGTGTAAATAATTGTAGTCTATTTGTTCGAGAAGCAACTGTAGAACTTAAGGAAGTTTTGATTCATTTTGAACCAAACCTGCTGTCAAGCTTAATAAGTTGAGATTGGGTCTGAGACGTAACCACATTTTGTCCCCAATTCAAATCCACTGAAATTGTGAGCACCAATTCATACTCAAGAATAGAGCTCCCATTCTTGAGTATTCAAACTCTCCGGAATGACTTTTTATTGCATTGGTTCACATAGAATGTGGAATTTTGAATCCTCAAAACCACAAAGTGTGAACGAAAGGATATAACAAACGAATTGAGTGAGTGAAAAGCAAAAAACTTAGGGCCGTTTTCTAATCTGCTACATAGAGCTATCTGTCACATAAACCTACAAATTACAGAGCAAAATCTGAATTTATCTAACACATAGCAGCTATGTAGAAGATGAGAAATCGGCCCTTAGTGTACTTGGATTTCTCAGTTTTTGTAAAGGCTAAGAAATCAGCGCCAAAATATATGTTTTAGTGGGAAAGAAACAAAATAATAGAAAAATGATTACTTAAAAAAGAGAGAAAAGTTAAAGTTCGGCTCGGTCGAAGTTTGTATACCCTTGCAGCACGTTTTTATACCAGTTACCATAAAAAATGGGAAAAGGGGGATCATGAAGTTGTGCTATTGTATCAGGGAGATGGAATCATTTCCGACCCCATCAAGTATATATATTCTTGTTCAGCATGAACAGACAAGTCGATATAGCCATGTCCGTCTGTCTGTATGAACGCGTCGATCTCAGAGACTAGAAGAGATAGAGCCACAAATTGTTACATGAATATAGACGTATACCGTACTTAGATCAATTTTTTTTTCAGATTTTGAAAATTCACCACCTTAGGCAAATTTGCCTAAGGTCATCCTGAAACCCTTTAATAGCTGTTACAAAAACCGGTTACATTAAGATTCAAAAACAAATAATGACAACAAATGAACAGGGTATTTTTTAGTCGGTGCACTCGACTGCAGCGCAGTTACTTGATCTAACTAATTTCATGGACATTTCCAATGAAAATAATCAAGTTTTTCTCACTCAGACTGCTTTTCTGGCTCTACTTTTCTATGACAGCTTTACTATATGGATGTCCGATTCCGACCAAACTTAGTGGAATCATGGGAAAGCATAGCAAACTAAGAAATATAAAGTTTGGAAGCTTTTTCTTTGAAAACATAAAGTTTTTCCTACTAAAGCTAGTTTTTCGACCGATCATTCCTATGGCAGCTATATGCTATAGTCAGCCGATCCGGCCGGTATTGATACTCCGCAGCGTAATTGTACTACAAGACTTCGGGCAAAGTTTGGTCGCGATATCGCATAGAAACAGACGGACGGATATGGTTATATCGACTCAGCTCATCATGCTGATCAAGAATATATATACCGTATGTGGTCGGAGATGCTTCCTTCTATGCGTTGCAAACATCAGGACAATTGTAATATGCCCTCTGCAAGGGTATTAAAGAATGGTGAAGAAAATTGGACAAAAGATTTGTAAATTGTCTTATCAAGATTTTGTTTTACAATTAGGGTATCCACTTTGTTATGGTCATTTGGGCAGCAGTGTAAGCATTCGAAACAACAATTTCGGCACATCTGCCCAAACAGGGTGTCCATATTAAGATTGAGATTATTTTTAATACTTTGGGCTTAAACGTTTTATACAAGTTCAAGTTTTGAAAAGAATGTGCTGTCCTTGGTTTGCTTCATTGTAACTTTTGAGAGCGCAGCGAGTTTCGGTGTTACTCGTCGAAGGTTCTGATTCCAAGTGCCTGCCAGGACTGCGCTTGGCATACACCTCACATACACCAAACTAGGATACACAATGTAGCGAGCTTACTACCCTAGTGTAAATCCCAGAGGCATTTCTTGTGAAGCAGAGACTTGCCGTCTACCTCCACAGCAGTCACTATCGCCCATGTTCAACTGACTCCAGTGTCGGTGCTGACGACAAAAGGTGAAGTTGTGATCGCTGATGCCTACCCACCATGGATGACATGGTCGCAAGCTGACTTCGATCGCCTCCTGGTCCAACTTGGACAGTAGTTTATTGTAGAAGGTTTGTTGCAGGAGGTGGCATAGCTCTCTATAATGCCATCACTGGCTCCTCCTCACAGGTCCTTGCTACTGGACGCTCAATCTACTACCCCACTAATCGAAGAAGTACACTCTCAGCAATAGACTTTTTTATATACAAAGGGTTCCAAGCCACTCAACTAACGGCAAAGGAAGATAACGAATTGTCCTCGGATCATCATCCAATTCTTGCCACTATCTACACGTCTCTGAGAGACACTTTATACTCCCACCTGCATCCAAAATCTTCTGGAACGAGTTGGCGAGTTCTATAAACCTAAATATGGAAGTGTTCAACCAACGCAGAATGTAGAGGATGGTGTTGCCATCTTTCTAAATAAGATACAACATAATGCCCTAAAGGCCCCTCCCTCCACTGGCCAAACTATTCAAAACGGAAGAATCTCTTATGGAGCGATCCTCGCAGCTGAGGAGCTGCTATATTTCAAAAAGCGACTATGGACAGAGTATATTCGCACTAATGAACCCCGAATGAACAGGATATACTACAGAGATGCCAACAAAGTAAGAAAGGTCCTTGCCATGCTCAGGCGAGAAGCGCCAGACCGTATGCTGGAGAAAGCGAATGCTGATGAGAGCTCGAAGTTTGCCTTTTGGAAGCTCCCTAAACGCTTCAAGCGGCAAGTTTCCAGATCAAATCCCTGATGGGTCCTGGGCTAAGTCCCCTCAGGACCGAGTGGAAACTTAGAAGAGCGGTTCCAGCCATACGAAATTTATCGCCCCGCCAAAACCAATTAGTCTCAAATGCCCTCGATAGCCCACTCCAAATGGCCCTCCCAGTTCCACCAATCACCTTCCCTGAGGTAAAAGGGGGAGGCAAAGATCTGGTGATACGTAAGTCGCCAGGCTTTGACAACAGGATAATGAAGCTCCTCCTAGACAAAGCCATATTGTTCTGAGACTAGCCATTTGCCATTACCCTGGAAAAAAGCCAGAATAGTTCTCTTCCTCAGAAGTGGAAAACCACCCTCCTGCCTTGATTACATCCGGCCGATTAGCCTTCTATCCATCCTTGAAAAGAACTTCGAGATGTGTATCCTTTGAAGAATGCTCGATGTACGATTTATTCGAAAAGCCATACCCGATTTCCAGTTTGGCTACCGACTGAGCCACGGAACTCCCGAACAATTACATCGAGTGGTCAACCGCATCCTCGAAAGGTACGACAGGAAGGAGCATACAGTAGCAGCTTTCCTTTACAACCAGCAGGCCAACGATAGAGTGTGGCACGAAGGTCTCCTGTCTAAGATTAAGAAACTCCTTTCGCCCCAACTGTACTTGCTAATCAAGAGCTTTTAGACTGACAGAACTTTTAAGGTAGCACAGGACGCAGCGACATCCCAAACAAGAACCATCAGGGCTGGCGTTTGGACACCATGTCGAGGCAACAGCTTAGGCAGTGGCTGTCAAAGCACGACGCATGGGATGGCTCTTGAACTCATGGAACAAGTCACTCAGGAACGAAGTCCTAGTATTCTGGCTCCTATATGGTGCGTTTGACGTATTACGGGAGCTGAATGGTTCTTGAGAACCAGGGATATTGAAAAGGATCTTGGAGATGTCATCAACAACCAAGCCGCCAGATACCTTGACAAGCTATTACACCACCGCAACAAGCTGGCGATAAAACTGCTAAGAAGGCTCAGAATCCATGGAGCACCTCAATGGAGAAGGCTAACTTTATAAAAACTTGTCTCTCTGTGATCTAAATATAGTATATCGTCTTGATTTGATCTCCTTTTGTATGGGTTGCACTAGCGGACTGGCAATGGTCTCATGTGGTGGTCTATGCTGTAAAGAAATATCACAGGTCTGTGGGCTTAAAAAAACTGGTCAGAACCAACTTGGCGTAAATAGTTTACGGAAAAAACGGACATAGTCAGGTATTTTTACCAAATCAAATCAGTGAGGTATTGAAATGTATGAATGTATGTTTACACAGCAAATATTATTAGTATAATGGTCCTACCCCGGTGAACGATTGTCGACTTACAGGAAGATCCAACATTTATGCTGCCCTTACACACCTTTGATAGATAAATACAACCTTTGGGAGGTACAGTAAAACTTAGAGTCGGGCCTGACCGACGATGCCCCCTAATGACGATGTGATTTTGATTTGCTACAAAGAAATGATTTGTAATCGAAACCAAAGGTAACAACTTTACCTAAGACATTAAAACATAGTTCAAGTTAATTAGTTATAAAATAGCATCAGAAGTTTTCAACCTTCAATGCCGAGGATTTTTTCCACCATGAGACCCTGCCAAAATTATTCGATCTCGACGCACCACTGTGCTTTTAAAAGATATTCAACAAATGTGGGTCTTTCAAAGTCTCAAGGTCCGATCTTCAAAAAGGCCTAAGGTATCAATAAATTATGAAACTAGAGTCATAAGCTGGCACCACCTCGTACCCAGTGTCTCTGGATCCCCGCAGGCTAAAGACACATTTATAATAAAAACAAACAGGAACAACAACTTATTCTAGTTGAAAATAGATGAATGCTAACAAGTTCTATTCATATTATAATTGTATAATCTTAAAGCAGGCCGTTCAACCATTCAGGAACAACTTTTGATTGAAAACTGCCCCACCCCCCGATATATAAGCAATTCGCAACACTCACCTGCTGCACAGCGGGTGAGGCGGTCATCCATTGTTGGAACAAATCCGATGTAACAGATGGTCGCTTAGGCAGCTTACGGTTCTCGATGAACTCCTGCAAACGACTCAGTGCTTCTGGTGGCGCACGTTCCGTCAGCCACTTCTCAAAAGCCTCGGGTTTCTCCTCAAACAGGCGCGCCACCTCATCTACATCCTGCTGGCTGGCCGCTTTGCTGCACTTGGCGGGTGGCAGCTGGCTCGTCTGAGTGCTTATGCTGGTGCTGGTACTGGAGCTACTGACAGGTGCACCTGAGTCGTCAATGCTCTCATCTGGTGGTGACGTTGGCATGGATTCGACGGAAATAACGAGATCTGGGGGGGTTGCGCCTGAGGCGGATGGTTGATTATTGTTGCTCCTGCTGGCTCCTACTGCCGCCGCCGCCATTGATGCTGGCGTCGTCTTTTTGGCGCCATTGGTCAGCGGTTTGGCTGTCGTGGGTGACATAGTGGCTGCCGCTGATTCTGCTGTGGAGCCGCCAGCTGCCGCTGACACATCTGTCATATTGTTGCTCAATATCTGTCCGTTGCTGTTGAGCTCGTGCATGAAATCATTCCGCAAATGGCCCGGGCGCCGCCTCGTTAGCTCCACCTGAAGTCGGAGTCCGGTCGATCCCGCTGCGAGCGCTGATTAAGTCACGTACACACCCACTTATGCGGCTCTGAGTCGTGGATTTGTAATGGCTCCGGCAACCTGTTGCTTTGGCCCTCTCCAGGCTTAGTTTTAATGGACATAAAGTGGTTAGATGGGAGAAAGGGTAATTGATGAGGCCGACTCAGCACTTGGTAGGTCCAGCGCCCGGGTTAGCCTCCAGACTTCACTGCATGCACGTTTGCCTCACTTTGTGGTCCGCTGTTTGTATTGCGAAAGCTTTAAGTTCGTCTCTTTCTCTAATCCTTGACAGCTATTTAACAGTTCATTGCAGTGTTTGATTTGCTGTCCCAAGTCGAGCGAGGCCAACTTAATTTAAGCTCTCCGGAGTCTGAATTAAGTGATGGCAAAGGAAGAGAACAGAGAACAGAGAATGGAAAGTTAGTATTTGATGGCGGATTAGATGATAGTCAAATAAAACAAATGGAAAGTTGAGACAGAACTTTGACCAGGGCCCAGAGTGCCGCATTGCTACTTGACTTTAATGGCTGGGCTTTTAAGAAATCGCTTTAGAACTTTGGAATGGGATGGGCGTGGCCCTTAACCAAGCCATTATATGAATGGACTTTGAGGAAGTTTTTAATGATTGTGGACATTAGTTAAAAAATAAATGATCTGAGTGGGTGGACTTCACCAAGTTTGCTGACCTTGTATTTGTGTACAGTTTGATGGAGCGAAAGAAGGCGTGATTTTTAAAACCCGGAAAACTACATCAAATGAAAATCTTAACATTTATAACGGCTGACAGCTGATCACAGCCCTGATTATAACCTTTATTAACATAGCCGGTAAGCAGTCACAAAACGGAAACAAAAATATATAGGGTAGTTCTATGTTTTGTCTTCAGTGGTAAATTCATTAGGTGCATGCACAATTAACAATTTACACAATTAACAATTGCATGTGTAAAATTGGCTGCTTATTTGTTTTTTCCGCATTGTTGCAAATGGCCACATGGGAATCGAGGAAACGGGAGAGAGAAAAGTGCAGCTGATCAAAATCTGTACCTTTCACATGTATCCTTGCATTTTTTATAACACTGGCAATTTGGTTCGTGTGAAATGGTAATTGGCACGTATTTTATATTAAAAAAATAGAGGAAAGTTAACTTCGGCTCTGCCGAAGCTTATATACCCTTGCAGCACGTATTTCTAACTAATTTGAAGGACATTTATACTGAAAACAAATATGTTTTTTTCACTAAGACTACTTTTCTAACTCTACTTTTGTATGACAGCTATACTGTATAGATGTCCGATTTCAACCAAACTTAGTGGAAACATGGAAAAGCATACCAAACTAAGAAATGCAAAGTTTGGCGGCGCTTTCTTCGAAAACAAAAAGGTTTTCTCACTAAAACTAGTTTCTCGACCGATCATTCCTATGACAGCTTTATGTTATAGTCATCAGATCCGGCCGGTTCCGACAAATGTGCAGCGTATTTGTACCAGAAGACTTCGTGTAAAGTTTGGTGGCGATAACTTCAAAACTGACGGAGGAGATAGCATAGAAACAGACGGACAGACGGACGGACAGACGGACATGGCTATATCGGCTCAGCTCCTCATGCTGATCAAGAATATATATACATTATGTGGTCGTAAATGCTTCCTTCTATGCGTTACAAATATCTGGACAATTTCAATATAGCCTCTGCAAGGATATATAAATAAATATCTAAACACCCAGTTGTCAAAACTCAGTACATCTGTCATGAAATATCACAAATATAATCAGTACATCTAATTTTTATACCATTGCAATTTATTATAATTTTGGCCACAAGTTTGCAACGCCGAGAAATATTCATTTCCGACCCCATAATCTATATATAATATTATATATTTTATATATATTCTTGATCTGGGTAACGAGCTGAGTCAATTGAGCTTTGTCCGTCCGTCTGTCTGTCCGTCTGTTTCTCCGCGAACTAGTCTCTCAGTTTTAAAGCTATCGAACTAAAATTTTGCACCGAGGTTTGTTTTTGCTGCACACTACTACAAAGACAAAAAAATTATTTTTGAAATTATTCAAGCGATCACTTGTAAGCTTATAAAAACATCGGCACAGACGAAATAAGCTTAGCTTTCTCGTTTTACATGAAATATGTCCTTATGTTGGCATGAAAATCACACATTTTTTTATATGAAATAACTTATATCAGCTATTCACAAGGCTAAAAGTATGCAAACTTAGAAACATGTCATACTTTCTCCATATTTTCGAATGTATACAAATACGAATTTAAGAAACGAAGTTAGAACCGAATAATTGCTATGGACCATTCGTAGGGTAGAAAACGAAAAAATTGTAGGTTTGAAGTTTTTGGGGGAAGGTTTTTGTTCGAAGGTCGAACCTGGGTTCATTCGATGCTTTATGCAAGGCTAATAGTTTTTGTGTATTAAAAGTCGCACTCGAACTGAAAACTACCCAAATCGGACGGGAATCGCGTGGTTTGTGGGTCGGAATCGATTAATAGAACACATCGGAATATTAAATATCTGATTTACTGTAATGTGCAAATCCATTTTGTAGTTTTCGTAGATAAATATTAGAATGTAATGTTAGAGTCTTGCTTTTGTGAATTATTCAAAAAGCTTTAAAGTCGAGGAGCTTAAAAAAACAGAGGCTATTGTGGGTGGGGATTTTATAAGATGTAAATGTTTTTCTAGATTTTGTATTCTACTTTCCCACCCATTTTAAGAGTCAGTCGCTCTACACCAACCATATAACTGATGAAGTCGTTAAGCAGAATTCATATATCTGAAGTCTATTATTTTTCTTGAACCGAACCGATAATTTAGGTTCGTTTCAAGGTTCGGTTTTCAGTAAACTAAAAGTCGGAGTTCCGGGTTCGTAACGGTTCGGTTCAAATCCTGTTTGCAGCCCTGCTTCTAAGTATCAATTGCGGCCCAACAGCACCTAATGCTAGCGCAGTCACTAACACAAATAAAACTATTTTATTTGAAGTAACAACAACCACAAAAAAAGAGAGAGAAAATTGGTAATAGAGACACAAACGAAGTTGTTGCTGCAATTTCTTTGTGCGTGATCCGCAAACGCTCGACAATCGCTAAGCGAGAAACAACATAAAATTCGCCCGAAGCGTATTAGGCTTACAAACAATTGTTTGCTTGAGGGGCTAATCTTAGGGGTTCGTCACGATGTACAAAGTAGTTACATCGAAAGTACTGAGCTCGGGAACCTGAATCCCGAGCTAAGGAACCCGAAGGCTGCTGATGACGTCACCCAAAGGGGAACGGTTTGCTATTACATCGTTGCTATTGCAAAACGAATTGATAGGCTCAGGATTTTGTTTGCCTTTTTACGTGAGAAAGTAAATATGAGATAAGTACTTTTGGCCTGCTTCCAAGTCCGAGCGGGCATGCTTACCCATGTATGTATATGTGAGGAAAAACTGTTTCTGGAGCATTCTTTCGTTTGGCATTTGTGAAAGTGGCGGTTACGCCTTAAACTTGGCAAGTTGCACTGTACTTTTGACAGTGGATGGTAGAGAGAAAGTACTTTTCATTCTTTATGCTTAAATTAAAATGTTTATAATAAACAAAACTTATTTCAATCGCACAATTGGCCAAGGTACTACCAGAAGGGGTGAAAAGAGACAAGATTCTCTTTCTCTTACAATAAGCTCTACCACAGGAAAAAGATGCACCAAGGGAGCTGATGTTGCCACAGTGCACTATGGTACTATGGTTGAAATGATGAACTATGATAAAATTCGAAATAAACGAGATTAAATCGATCCCAAATGACATCAGAAGTTGGTCAATACCGGATTTTCTCAACCCAATTAGAAGTAGGATTGATTTGAGCTCGGCATTTTTAGTCCCAGCGACTTTTGCTGGGAAGAGCTTGACTTTAGCTCGAAAAATGGCTTAATCCAATCACGCACAGGATAGATTATAGCTCGCTATCCGATCTCGACTTGATTCCTTAGTATAATCAGATAAAGAAATCCCCCATATTGACTTTTGCTTTAAGTTCGTACTTGAGTTGATCTTAAGGGAGTTTTATGCAGTTTTATCCGGGATTGAATTAACCTCGATGAACGAAAATGGATTGCTTCTTAAATGACCGAGTTAGCTTAGACTCGATATTCACACTTTACGTTACTTTTTCTGGCTACAAAACAAAACTTTCCATTAACAATTGACAATTCTATGCGAAAGTCAGGATTAGTCAGACAAGTAAGCTTGGATTTCTTGGTGTTTATGGCTTTTCTCTAGTTTCTTACTGGTGCATTTTCTTAAAATAAGGATTCCTAATACATTTGATTACCTAAGACGGTCGCTCCACCGACAAGATCTATCCCATTTATCTGCTATCCTTTAAATGCAAATTAAGAAATTTGAATGATTTTCCAATAAAGCAATTTTGTTGCACAGTGTTAATCCCTTGGCCATTATTTACAGTTCTTTGGTTCCCTAAGCTTTTGTGATTCTCAAAATGCCGATTGCTTTTGCCACAATACAATGAATTTGGAATGCAAACGAAAATGTTTCAAACGGAATTTATTTTGTGGGCAATAAATTGGTGCCGCCCATTTTCCCATAGACTTCCATGGCGAATCTTGGTGGAATGGAAACACATATACTTAAATGTTTCAAACAAAAAAATAACAGAATATATTTATGACCCCCTCCACAGTTCCTGCTGACGTCAGATGAAAATGGCAGGTCGCAGGACTATCCACTTGAAAGGCGGCTGCACTCACATTTCGGAGCAGACAAAAAAGTATTTAAATGAAAATGCGCGGGGCGGGGGGCGGCGTGCGTACGGTTGCTTTGGAGCGAAGGTTGCCAACGTTGCCATTTATAAGCATTTGCATTAAAATGGCTCTCGACATTTGCATGGATACACTTTTGGCATTTGCCACGTGCCCAGGTTGCCGTTGTTGTGGGATGCACTTTGCTCGACTTTGCGTAACGTTTTAAGTCATAAAGTTGCCATCAGCAATCTCCGCCTGATCTACACATCACCATCATTTTCTTAAACCAACATCGAAGTTGCCAACAGCTCGTGCTTCTGGCATGTGGGTGTAGGTGTTTGCATCCAGCCATCGTCCTTTGTTTGCTTGGCAGTCGGAGCACCTTGACCAGCAATGACTTTAGCAAGTTACTTGCATCCTTTCCACTTCCTGTATAAACAAAGCTATTTTGAATAAAACACAAGAAGAAACAACAATGGCACGGACAACAACAGCAACAAGGACTTTATCACGCACTCGTTTGCAATTTCAAATTGGGTAATAAATTCTACAACTCCTCCGCTGTAAGTGTGCGGGTGATTCTGTGTGTGTGTGTGTGTGTGTGTGTATAAAAGTGCTTTGTTCTCGGCCGAGCACTCATCCATCCGCTTCTCCGCTTTCCTCGTGTAGTTCCCATTGTAAATTTAATGTCAACACTAAAGATTAAGAATTTAATGCGTATTTTGGTTAACAAATTTTTTTATAGCGCAATAGTCTTTGCTCCTTCTCAGGCGGTGGAGGAGTAGTTGTCCTTGACTGCCATAAATCGGAAATTAAAATACACTTTCTGATGGGAAAAGAGCAACTGGAAGTGAAATCCCTCTGAACATTTGCTACGTAAGGTTTATTAGGTTAAATGAAGTTGAGAAAATGCAAATTCTTGGTCGATTTAAGCACGCACCCCCCGGGGATTTTCTAGATTAATGCAGAGACTGTAACGAGTCTGAAGCAGTTTCACAAGAACGCAAATCAAGTGTTCTTGAAAATGTCGATAGCTTTTGGGTGTGATTTGCTAGTGGTGGACTTTGGCTTTTGCAAGCGCCAGCGAAATGTTCGATTTTAACGACAAGAAAAGTTTGTCGTTTTGTGTGAAGGAGTAGCCTCTTGTGGCTACAACATTTTTACTCAACCGGTCACCTGCACCAGCAATTGTCGCCAGCTGTGTAGCAGCTAGCCTTGAAATAGATTCACAATCTTTGCCGTTTAGAGTAAGCGATAAACTATGAACTATTTTTTTATGTGAAAATGAGAATTATTGGTCCTTTGGGCTGCTGTTTCTGCTGTTGCTCTTTTTTTTTTGGGTCGTTTGAGCTGAGCACGTTCGTATTTCTCTTTCTATGTGATCAAGTCACTCAGCTTTGCAGTAATCGAGCAGAAATTTTTGTTCAGATCCTTGTTTTTACTGCAAGCTTTTTATAAGTCACACCTATCTGCAGCGGATGACTAAAATACTATATCATTTATCCTCAGAAAGTAAGTTTAAAAAAATATTTACTGCAGTGTTACTCGTGTTGATTTTAATCAATGGCATTTAAACTTAGAGTGATAGAGTGATATCCATAGTCTTCGGACCAAGTGTATTCCTCTTCCCAATGATAATGTTTACCGTCAAAGAAAACTTACGCTCTGCTGCTGAACTACTTCCTGGTATTGCGTGCACTTGAAGTGGCCCTAAATTCTCTGGGTTTTTAACTTAAAATATGTATGAATTGATGATTGATTAGTACTCATAACCAATGAGCTAAATATGTAACACATATTGTCAACTTGTTTCGAAAATGTAAATATATGCTAGTTTCTCACCGCCGTGATTTTGTCATCGACATCACGATTTATCGAAAAGATGCGATAAGGTGTTCGCATTGGCAACATTATTGCATTTTTGTGTTCTTACATCCATTGAACAGCTGACTGGGATTTGTTGACATTGTGAAAAGATAAGTTGGTGTCAATAAAATGGATTGAGATGATGGGTTTCTGTCAAGGGCGAAGCCAGCTTTCCAAGAACCCCACCTTCTTGGAGCAGCTTTGTGTTAATGTTGCTTTAATGATACAATTTGGCATTAAATAATTAAATAAATTTGATTTTTTATGAAATGAGAAACAATCTTTAAAAACATGTCGGAAAATATAAATATAAATGAGAAAGTGCAGTTTTCTAAGCAAAATCTGTAAACAAGGGGGAGCAACTTTCTGGCGATTTTCTTTAGTTTTTTTGCGCTTACCGTTTTACAGCTGCTTATTGTTATTGTTAGTGTTGGCAGTTGTAACGATACTGTTACGATAGGCAAAATGAACGATACCCTGTCAATTCACTACTCAAAAAGTCACGGATGCAACCGCTTTCAAAATGGATGCAACTTGTTTGCTACCACTAGCCGCTATGATTTTTGTATGGCGTGAAAGTGGCATCCGGCACAACAATGCAGGAACGCAGGAATGTGCTGTAGTGAGAACCGGGCAATACTTTACACTCGGCTTTTATGTAAGCAAACAGAGCCTACGGCTCACATAAGTATGCAACGTTTTTGTAACCTTTTAGGGCTGTATCCAGCACTGCGGAAAATTTCTGCTAGGAATTTGGTATTTATTTTAAGTGGTATGTATTTTGGTGCAGATTGGATAAACGGTTCGAGTTATGATCAAAAGACTGTTCGCTGCTGCAGCGCTGTAGCAGCGATGCTTTCACCTGCTATGGCAGCATCAATATTTAAGCTGAGCATATAATTTCGTAGCTACAGAGTATAATAAAGGCGGGCTTGACCGACTTTCTTTCTTGTTATTAAATAAATGGTTTCATTTTACATAACAGTGAATGGAATGATTTTTTGCTGAACATTTTGCTTCCTTTGAGGCAAAACAAAATGCAAAAACTACCATCCACATGAATAGACCTTACACTTTTACACAAATCCTTCACATACAATTGAAGAATTCAATGTTTTGTTTCATAATTGGCTTTCTATTCAATAATTTTGAATACCTTTAACTACTCCGGCAATCTGAGTTAATGCAATGTGTGGCTCATGTATGACGCTGGCATAACTGACCCACAACAATAACTCATTAAAGCTGATCATTATTTAAGGAAATAAAGTTGGCATACTTTTAGGGGCGTTTATCATGATATTATTTTATTTATAAACGGGTTACAACAAACAAACAAGTAATTTTGTGAAAATTAAAACAGCAGGAGAAAGGAAACGTCTTTGTTTAAAATAAATCAACTGGCGGAGGGGCGCGGTCTCGCAAGTAGTTCACGGAAATTCATGCAAGGCTCTGCAGGCTTTGCTGGTTGTTCCGGAGAACAAAAGAATGCGCACTTCAATTTGAAAATGCAAATAAATACAATTTTTTTTATTTAAAAATGTTGCAAGCCAATTCTAATTTAAGAAAGCAGAATCCTTTTACGATTAAGTTCTGAAAAACTACGAATTATTGAAAGGGCATAGCCGTATAAGCATACAAAAACTTCCCCCCTTTTTTTCAGCACCAAATTTAAATATGTAATAACCATCAATGGGAACCTCACTCTCTTAAATGTTAAGTCTGATAGGCGCTATTTGAGTGGAGTTGTGAGGGCGGAAAGTTAAATCAAAAAACTGTTTTTCTCAAGAACGGCTTAACCCATTTGGTTGAGCTAAACAAATATATATTGTAAGTGTCCACAACACAATTCTAAAAATAGTTTTGTGCACATACTATATACACATACTGTAATTGAATGTCCAACAAGAATCCATCAATATATTTCTGTCATTTTGGAAATAAGTCGAGCGCTTGTAATTTTGAAGTAGGAACTCCCTGCATCGGGAATATAAAAGAGGTAACTCAAACTGGTCATGTTAAGATGTTTTCAGTGATATAATATGCCTTTTATTACATTTTTAGACAAAAGCTGCATATCATAATCAAATATGATTGTGTAAGGTTTATCCTAGCTCTGGCTATCGAAAATTCGAGTTTATTGTGTAACTTCTGGCCGGGATTGCCGACACCATATATGTAAGGTGAACCAGCAGCAACTAATCATCCACCCCTGGTTTTTGGCAGTAGCAGTGAACGTTGCCCAACACTACGCAGCAGGCGGCAGTGGCAGAGAGAAGCAGATACACAGTCGTCACCAGCAGCCGTATAAAGTAGTCGTGAAATTGAGATTTAAAGCGTTGTTTTGCATTTATCCCTATTCTTTTTACCATAGTTCACTGACCCTAATCATTTATAAACTAAACCCTTTACATATACGTATATCAAATGGCCAACGAATTATAACAGCAGCTGAAAGCAGGTACAATTTTAGAGAAAAATGGATACCAGGAGTTATTGGTGCTGTGGACAGCTGTCGTATTTCAATTTATTGGATTTTATTCAGATTTTATAATTATATTTTATTTTCAGTCACAGTCACAGACACTCTTCTGATCAACAGTCAGGGTAAACGAAATCTAGCCATTTGTTCTAACTGACTTCCACATAAAAACAATTCATCGTGTTACTTAAATCTCTCGTCAAAAGGAGACTGTTTCGATCGTTTGAAGTGAGAGTTGGGAGATAGGTTGCCAATTTACACAAACAAACACATTTGACATAGCATTTTTATCAAACAAGAAATAGCGATAGTTAAAGCGATAGTTCTAAAAAACAGTTTTAGTTCGAAAAATTTTTTTTAAATGTTGTTAGCTGAAATTTTGTAGTTGTTATATGTCCCATACATGTCAAACCTCTATCTCGTACCATCTCAGAGATCTGTGCGTTCATACGGACAGACGGACATGACTCGGCTGTTGATGCTGATCAAGAATATACATATATACTTTATAGGGTCGGAGATGTTTCCTTCTCGATGTTATATACTTTTGCACAAACTTATAATACTCTATGTACCTCCGGTACAGAGAATAAAAATTAGTTTTTCCATGTTTCGTTCATTCGGTAGATTAGGGCAAGAATGCAATACTTTATTATTGGGCACGCTCTTTCATCATCAAATCTTTCAATTGGCGATACATCGCTTATCAGATCGGAATTTAAGGTGCTGCTGTGTACTAACAATATATCGAGCACAGCACCGTTTGACACCTTTTCATCTCGGTTTTGAGACTTAACTGTTGGATCTACATTAACATTTTCTTATACTACGTTTATGCCAAAAATAAAAAATCATGATCTTTGCCCCTCAAAGTATGTTGTATTTGTATATAATATATATTATTTTATAATATTTTCCTTAAACCTCGTTTGTTTATTACACCTAACTCTAGTCAGACAATCTCGGTGAATGTACAGTCTGGTAGAGATATGACACTGCCGATTGTCAGTTATAATTATCTCATTCAAACAGATAATTGTTAACGGAAATGTAGTTGGCCTACTTTAAAGCGTAAAAAAACATGATATTTTGCAAGCATAAACGTAGTAACTGTGTACTAATGGAAGTTGTTCTTAAATCACTCAAAAAAATGTCTTTAACTATTTAGTGCTTCTTACTAGGACTTTATCCATAGACTGAGGTATATCCATAATGTGTGCAGAGCTTCAATATCTCGTCAATGTTTGCGGAAGCTACAAAACGCCGGCAGCTAACCATAATTGAAGCTATGCAAATGTATTTCGTGGTTTGCACAAAACCTGCTCCAACGCCAACATTGGCTTGTCGGACAACAACAAAGCGTTTGCACTGAAATTTTGCATAATTTCATATCTAGGCACACAACGTGGCTAATTTGCCATGCAGTGCATACGGTTTTTGGCAACAGTGTCTACTTCCACAATTAGTGTTTAACATGAATATGGACAAACTATGCTCATGGATAGCCTGTGTGAGCCTGCTCCTGGTCACGCACTCTTTCACCCGGAAATTAGTGCCGGATATCGCACGCATCAAGCCGTACAAAATGGACCAACGCAAACACATCAACATGCGAGGTGAATAAATTAAAGTTGTTTGAGGTTCGAGCAGTTACATCTGTAGTGCTCCGTGTATTTGGAGACCCGAATTGTGTTACTCATCGCAGGGAAGCCGTGATTGCAGTACCAGGCCATCCAAATGTGGGCTTGTGTACTCCTCCGAGATGTTGATGTTATTGCCTATTAGGGGGTATCAAATGGGCGAACTCTCGGTTTTTCCTATTACTCATTTGCCAAAGCTAATGATAAGCAAACACGACACCGCCACGCCGGGAATTCAAAATGGTGGCGGGCCGAGCTCAAATTAAGTTCTAAACTATTTATTTATTCAAAAAAATTTACAAACAGCCTCACACGCGCGCCTCCACCACAGCCAGATCCACTCCCATGGCCGTTAATTAAAAATGTGTTTTGGTTTCAGCGGGAGTAGTTATTTTTAATTAAAGTGCGCCACTAACATGTCAGCAACAGGAGCCCGAGGCTGGCCAGCGCCGCGTCCTGGTGACCACGCCATTAGCTGCACTTGGGGCTGCCGGCATGCAAATGACTGGCACGGTCTTGCGGTGAATGCCGCCCCACCTGTCCGGGTGGGGGGGGGGTGGAGGATGGAGTGTTGCATTAGCAAAGCAGTCACGTAGCACACGAACACAAGCGCGGTATGTTGTTGTTGTTGCACGTTGTAAGCTTCCAGCGGCAGTTGCCTTTTTGACTCGAAAGCGCAAATTGCGCCCAAGGAGAGATAGAGAGAACGGGAATTGTTCTACATAATGACGGGCCGGTGTTAACATGTCGTCCGCTCCTTGTAGTGCTGTTGATGCACCGCTAATTCAAATTTTACATCCAGCTTCACACAATACTTGTGGCATAATAAATTGCAATCAAATTTGTGGTCCTTGTGCAACAGCCATAGTATTTTACTGGCCTTGTCTAAGTACCTGCAACCACAAAAGACTCGAAACTGTTTTTGACACTTAATTTGAACGTTGAAATGTTATGTTTTCTTCCACTTATTCATTCACTGTCATTCACCTTGTCAAACCCTTTGATATGCAAGAGATTCCAGCATCAACTTGATATTTTGCTGAAGGTGAAATAAATTGGAAATTGTGGCCATAAACGAAATGTATTTGATATTACTTTTTTGCTTGACTTTTGGTTTAAGGGAATGTCTCCTGCATTCATGGGATGTTAATTGAAATGCTGGGTTAAACCAGAAGGCCTTGAAAATCCTTGAAGTTGGGAAGAGTTGCAGTTCGCTTACTTACATACTCTGTTCTGTGGCAAAATCATGATATTTCTGTGGCTTTCCCACAAGTTGCTGCATTAATTGGATATGTTTCGTGTGGGACAGTAATTCTGGAAATTTCTTCTCCTAGTTTTTTTTTAACGGCCCAGCCTGAGGGAGCCACTTGAGATTCGTGTGTGTTCTCCAAAGCTATGTTCATTAGTGTGCGCTTTTTAAGGCCAAAATAGAAAATGGAATTCCCTTTTGCATTATAGGCAATGAAATTTCTCTCAAAAAAATGAAAAAAGAATATCAGTTTTGATGGGCGCGACGAGGCCACGAAGTTGAAGCTAAAAACTACTCATTCGCCTTGTAGTCTACATTAAAGTTTCAACAAACAAGATCTGTGGCACATGTATGATTCTCCAGTTTTAAAAGTTTATTCGAAAACTATTCAAAATTTTGATAAAATAAATTGTAAAAATAAATATAAATGTTGTTGCTTTTCGAACTGCGGCTTGCTGTAACATTGTGCCATAGAAAAAGTACCTCTGACGTTACACACTCACAAATATTTTGTTCTTGCTTTTCCTTACTGGGCTATCCGTAACGGTTACCATTAACAAAGTACAAACTCCGCGCGCTTCAGTTGCCCCTTTTGAGAATTTGAGAATTACAAATGGTCCAATTTGAGCGAAATGTTAGAAATTATTGGTCTATATTCAATGTAATACGAGTAGGATCTTAGACGCGTGCCATCAGCGTGTGCGGGCTTAACAGTTTGAGACGGCATTC
The DNA here is from genome assembly GCA_035044965.1 of Lordiphosa andalusiaca. NCBI lineage: Eukaryota > Metazoa > Arthropoda > Insecta > Diptera > Drosophilidae > Lordiphosa > Lordiphosa andalusiaca. The sequence goes on from JAWNNM010002700.1 coordinate 276,976, forward strand.
TAAGTGGGTTCCGTCCAAAGGCCCGAGTTCGAGTTCCTCCAGAGTTTAGAGTACGTAAAAATTTTAAATCACATTTAAAAACTAGAAAGAAAGTCGGTCAAGTCCGACTATAACATACTCTGTACCAACGAAATTATACGGTCAGCATAAATATTGATGCTGCAATAGCAGCTGAAAGCAGCGCTGCTTTTGCGCTACAGCAGCGAACAGTCTTTTGATCATAACTCGAAAACCGTTCATCTGATCTTCATCATTCCCCTGGCGGATCGATAAGTTATCTCGACTACTAAATATATCTAGAAGAAACGAGCAATCTGTCTTTTAAATTGTGGGAGATATGTCGTTTTTTATAAATTGCGGGGGCCGGAGGGGGCGTGTCCAAAATTGAAAATAAACTTGATCTGTCTGCAAACATAAGAAGCATATGTCCGATATATGTCAAACCCCTATCTCTTACCATCTCTGAGATCTGTGCGTTCATACATACAGACAGACGGACGGACGGACAGACAGACGGACATGTCTCGGCTGTTGATGCTGATCAAGAATACTACTGTGGGCAAAAAGTAAGGTAAATTTGTTTGTAGAATGAAAAATCTTTATTTATTCTTCTAAATCAATTTCATCCCCTTCAAAGTAATCCCCTCCCGTTAAAATACACCTATGCCAACGATTTCTCCAATCCTCGAAACATGCCAAATAGTCATCAGCGCTTTCTTCGATTCAGCATTGATCTCCTCAATCGACTCGAAACGCGTTCCCCGAAGTGGTCTCTTGAGTTTTGGGAATAGCCAGAAGTCACACGGAGCCAAATCAGGCGAATACGGTGGTTGCGGAACGATATGCGTCGAATTTTTGGCGAAATGGTCACGAAGAACGAGTGCAGTTTGAGACGGTGCATTATCGTGATGCAAAAACCAAGAGTTGTTGGCCCATAATTCTGGTCTTTTTAGACGAATTGCTTCAAGCAAACGACGCATAACGCTCAAATAATATTCCTTATTAACAGTTTGGCCGGATGGAAGGAATTCATAGTGCACCACACCACGAAAATCGAAAAAAAACTGTCATCATGACCTTGATTTTTGAACGACTTTGACGTGCTCTTTTCGGTCTGGCCTCGCCTTTAGCACGATATTCGCATGATTGGTCGGTTGTCACCAAAGGCCTTCCGCAACATCCTCAACGTTTCCGCAGCCGAAATTTCATTCCGCAAACAAAATTTGATGGCACTTCTCTGCTCAATTAAATCAGACATTGTAAAAATCGAAAAATGCACTCTTGGTCGTTTGGAAAACAAAAGCGTAAATATATTACTTATAATGACATTCACATGAAATTTGGCCCAGATGTCATCAACAGTCCTGCCAACTCAAGAAAAAAAGAACTAGCCCGAATTGTTAGGCCCGAGAAGTTTAAATTGAAAATTCACCTTACTTTATGCCCACAGTAGTATATATACTTTATGGTGTCGGAGATGCTTCCTTCTGGCTGTTACATACTTTAGCACAAACTTTTAATACTCTATGTATTTACGGTACAGAGTATAAAAATCAGTGAAAATAAAAACGAGAGCGTAAGTTAAAGTTGGCCCAGCCCGACTTCGAAATACCCGTTACTCAAGGCAATTAGTGTTTAATAACCTCATGCGGCTCAAAATTTGTGAGATTGTACATATTGGCCACATAGTGCATACTGCAAAATCTGAGCTCGATAGCTTACAAATTCTAGGAAATATTCAACATTTTTTATTGCGGGGGCGGGAGGGGGCGTGGTCAAAATTTAAAAAAAACAAACTTGATCTGCCTGCAGACAATACTAGCTTACATATAAAAATTGGTTGCCTAGCTCTTCTAGTCTCTGAGATCTAGGCGTTCATACAGACGGACGGACGGACATGGCTATATCGAATCGGCTGTTGATGCTGATGAAGAATATATACACTTTATGATATCGGAGATGATTTCTTCTGCCTTTTACATACATTTGCACGACTTTAGTATACCCTTTTTACTCTACGTGTAACGGGTATAAATATTATATAAAGATAGCGATACCCAAAAGCACTCGTCAGATGAAGGGGATCACGCACAGGATGAACTTGGTCTAGATGACATTGACTTAGAAGATAAATATTTTGTATTTGAACAAAATTAGTTTTATTTGTGCGAAAAGTAGCACAGCAACATTATATAAAGATTATCTTAATTTTCAAAATAGGGGAGCTGTGACTTAAATCGATGATCTGTCGATGCTAAAAATGAAATAAAATCAATAATTTATGTTTTTGAATGTATGTATAACATCACATAGTAGAAAATGTAAAGCCTATTAATAGTAATGGCACAAAAAAATATACATTGCAAGTCGGACAGATCGGTTATATAGCAGCTATTTAAATTAGAGGTCCTAACCGAACCAGATTTTGTGCGTCGAGCTAGGAGCTTTAAATACTAGTACAAACTGAAAATTCAGTTGGATAGCGACAAAAACAACAAAGTTGGAGCTAATCGGTCATATCGGTTATATGGCAGTTAAATAAAATATTGGTCAAAAATGAGTAAGGCTTTCCATGTCGTCATTAGGGCCCAGAATATGCCTGTAAACCAGGTTTGGGGTCAATATCTAAATAACTAAAAAGCCAAAAAAAAGCAACAAAAAAAAACACTCTGAGACGGACAATGCTTTATCGACTCTGCTGTTGATGCTTATCAAGAGTTTCTAAGGGTCGAAATGCTGCCTTCTGGCTGTTGCATACTTTTTACCTGTGTACCTTTGGACAGAGTATAGAGATTCCAATTATGCCATACAGCATTTTCCCCCAATTCATCAAACGAATTTTTAATTAAGTAATTTGATCAGCTAATCACGAAAATTAACATGAGAAAAACTATGTCGAATATTTATCGAGATAATATCACCAAATGGTTTTTTTCTATTTTTTCAGTTGCCTGCACAAAAGCTTACAAAACTTTTACCATTTTTGACCAACTGTCGGTTTCAAAACGAGCTAGTCTTCGCTTTGAAGCTATCGAACTGAAATATGTCGGAGCTGCGCCGCACAGTGGCCGGATTGGCGAATTTGGCGTTCCAAAAATAAATTTTTGATGGTAGATTTTTTTGAGGAGATTAATTTCATTCAATAAAGGGAACCCCAGATAGGCCAAAAAACTTTGGTTTATAGAAATTGGTCAATTGGTTTGGCTTTTACAGCTGTTCAAAGTTGAACAATTTTTCAAAGTGCAGAATTTTTTATTTTTTTGGTTTCAACTGTCAATTTTGTGAACCTGTAAAATCCAAACGGTAAAACCAATTTGAAATTGATTTATTTTTTTGAATAGATGCATAAATTCTTTAGAGATTTGATGAACATCAATTTCACCCGATTTCAGTTGTTTCGGAGCATACGTATTATGTATTAGTCTATTTATTAACGTATTGTAAAAGAATCAGCTGCCACAACCTGCCCCCCTAGACGTTACATTGATATTTGCGATTTAATCTACAGGTTAATAATTTTTGGGAAGAAGAAGAAGAAGAAAATGTGTCAGGCAAAATTATTTTTAGCTTTTCTTATAATTTACTGAGAAGGGTAACACATAATATAGGTAGTTGCAATTGACCTTTTGCAATTTTGCGCTTTGCAAGGAGCAAGTGGGTAGATTTTGTACCTTCCCTGAAGTGACCCTATCATGCTCAAATTGGCACACACTCTTCCACGAAAAGGAGACGACTCTGATGACACCAAAACAATGGGAAAAAGAAGGAGCTCGGGCTACGAGTCGACTGCCCAAAGCAGGGCTATGGAAACAAGAATGATGGAAATACATCGCGAAAATTATTAAACAACGATGAGACAACTGCTCAGATCAGGAAATCATCTGGATGTTATCAAACGGATTAAGATCATTTTCAATGTCTTAAGCTGAGGCGAAAATGTTGATGCAAGAAAATATGGAAAATATGCCAAGGAGACAAGAGATATTTTACGTGCAAAGTACCCAGAGAAAAAACTTACTCCTACTGTTCATAAAATATTGGATCATGGTGAGTAGCTTATACAACAACAACTTTCATCGATGGGAGAGTTGTCAGAGAAAGCCCAAGAATCCAAAAACAAGGACTATAAAAGGTATACATATGCGAACACGTGCAAAATATCTCGACATCAAGAAAATTAAGACCTTTTCAACATGTTGTCGGCCTCCTCTGTTCCTCGTATCTCATCTCTCAGACACATCAGGACTCTCGCGGAATTAACCAACGAATATTCCCCAGAAATATTAAGACTATTAAGCACTAATGACATGACAACATGTCATTTTAACAGAAAATTATCCATTCCCAAGTTGGAACTAATTTGGTGTGAAAATAAATTTTTTTAGTAAGTACAAATAAACATTTTAGAACATTTTTTTAGTTTTTAATATTATTAAAACTTAATTTTTAATAAATCAATTTTAAAAAATTAAAATACGGAGACTTTTTCATATAATTTTTTCAGAGTATTAAATTATCAACTTTGGCAGCCGATCCTGAGTCCCCCTGTTCACCTACAAAGATGAACGTATGCTCATTTTAAAGCTACAGGAATTTTCTATCAGTGTCTCCTTGAAATTTTTTAAATATCTCTTTCCGTTCAAAAGTTACGATTTTTGCAACCCCAAATTCGCGATTCCGGCCACTGTGCGCCGATTGGATAAAAACTTATTGTAACAGCCATTAAAATGATGTTTCAGGTGTATCTAAACTTCGACAGAGACTAGATTAGCCCTGCTTTCAAGTTGTAATAGCCACTCGGGCAATACTTAAATTCGAATAATGCTTATATTAGAATAGGTTTCCACCTACGGTATCACTTTTAAGGTGAAAAGAACTCGAGTTTACAATAACCGAGGTTGGATAATAGCTTCACAACATATGTAAGCCTATTTGTGACTATTTGTACCTAACACTGTATGTCTCTACACGAGTTGAAATCCTGCTTTGGGACACCGCATCGTTATAACAACCATTAACCATTCACCAATCGAAATCGCATTAAAAAAAAACCTCCTTCATTCCGATTGAATGACGGCAATTTAAATAGCCCAGTGAAGCGTCAGGAAGTAATAAAAAGTTTCATTAAAAGAGGGCTCACAGTTTATGCCAAGCTGCTTAACTGCCAGTGAATGGGTATAATTTGTGAAACACGAGTATCTTCTCGAGTATGTGAGAGTGCGAGAGTGTGTGTGTGTGTGTGTGTCTGTGTGAACCAATATAATTTTAATAAGCTTGCGTGTGTGCGCACGTTGGGAAAGTAATTTACATTTACAACGAGAACATTATCAACATTTTAGCGACAATTCACATTCATTATTGGGATAAAAATAGCCCCAGAAATGACAAATCGATAAGTGAAGCACCGTCGAGAACAGTCGCTCAGTCGCTCAGTCGCTCAGTCGCTTGGAGAAGTGGAAGCTTCGAAATCGACAATCCACTTTAGCACTTGGCATTCGGCAGGCAGAAGGAGATAAGTGGCCTTCGGCAAGTCGCTTTCTGTACAAATAAAGTGCCCCAAAACTAATCCGTTAAAGCCAAACTCAAGCCAGAAACGGTGAAATGACAGAGATTCGGCTTGAATGGTTGACAAGAATGCCGCAGTCCCTTTTTCCAGCCCAAGTGTTTAATTAATAAAAAACTACACCCACTTGTCACTCACAAGAAAGGAGACCGACAGGGCGGTGGGGAAGCTCACAAAGGCCAAAGTTTTAGGGCGAAGTCAAAGAGCATTTTTGCGGCAGTTTTTCCCTCATGAAACTGAGGTGAAAAAAGATATTAAAACTTTCCAATTTGACCTTTTGTCCGAATGAATTTAACAAAAAAAAAATTGCCAAGCAATGAGAAAAATATTTTATTATTAAAGGAATCAAGGAAAATGAAATGTTAACGTCGCATTGGTTCATACCTATGCATCCAGGCAATCGGCAAATATGAATAAACCAAAGAAAACAATTAAAGTAGAATCAAAATGTATTATTCAAAGCAGATTCTCTGCGAAAGGCTTTAATTAGTTATCAACGCTGCGGTCATTTGTGCAACAAGCGCAGAACTTGTGGTCGCAGTTACAGTTTGATGTCCTTCTCACGTTTTTACCGCAGTTGTTGCGGTTCCCAAGCTCAGCATGGAAAGGACATTCTAATGGCATTTCAATGTCCGTGACCAGTGGTTGGGTTTTTAGCGGGAGTTGAGTGATTGGTCGCCCGTTTAATGGCGACTCCTTGAATATTAAGTGAATTATTGATGAGCTTCCGTTATTATGATTAAAATGTATTCTATTGCGTTTTCCTAATTCTAAATTCTAAATGCTTTGGTAACTTTGAGTACTTTTGTAAGGTGTCTGGACATAAACTAATATAAATTTGAGCTACAAATTTTGATTGTGCTGTGACATAGGGTGATCAGAGAAAGGGGAATATGAATTCAATGTAATAACTACAAGGTAGCGCGCTATCGACCCCAAGGGCTGAAACAAACAGAAAATCATGCACTTAGTCGCCTTTTTTTTTATTATTCGACAGTTTCAGGTACACTTGCTATACCAGGAACTCTAAATATTTAATGAGAGTCCTATTTAGAAGATGAGAAATCGGAGCTAAGAGAAATGAAACTCATTTCAAACTCATTTTGGTGGACTCCCAAACTTGATAAGACATTCATTTACTCAGAGAAAAGACGCATAATAAAAACTCAGAAAAGCATATTAGATATTCGTATTACTTTCTTCTGCACATATTTGAGCACTGAATTTCAGTTGGCCATTTTATATTCCCCATGCACAGAATTTTGGCCAGGTGTGGTGCAGCGGATGGTGTGTGTGCCTGCTATGCAGGAGGTCGTGGTTTGTTCCCGCATATAAGGAAAAAGATCATTCTTTCAAACTACTACACTCAGACTCGGAGTAGCTGGCCATGAAAAGTTTCTCAAACTTTGCCATTTCCATTCTCTTGTGCGAATTTTAGAAGTACACAAGCCAAGAGATTGAGAGGACTGTGCTGTGTAAAGCAAAATACAAATCGCGTTAAAGTGTACACTCTTTAGATTTCCGAATATTATATTTTAAGCGAAGTCAATGGTGAAAATATAATAATCAAAGAGCAAATATTCCAATATCAGAGTTTTTTTCCCTACCCTAACCTACCCTACCAAAAACAATCTCAAAAGAGATTACTAAATTAAAGGTAAAATTTAGCTTAATTGTAAAGTTCTTACGACCTTACGACCTACCCAGCAGACCCAACCCCCTACTCGCTGCACCACAACATTCCACAAGATTTTTAAAATATTGCAAGCAAACTTGAGTCAACAAAAACTCGCACAATGCAGATTCTTATAAGAGGAATTGGGTTCTTGGTTAAAACCCAGGGGGAAAGGAGAAATGAATGAATACGCTTTAAATGTCGACAAATATATAGGACCAGGCTTCGAAATGCTGACTAAATATTACCTATAAGTCGACTAAGACCTTAAAATTTACTTTACTTTTAGCTTATGCTAAGTAAACCTCCACCAGTCGGAATTGCCAAGGTTATACACAATCAGACGGTCTATGGGAGAGTAATTTCAATTTGAATGAGTAAAAAAAGCTAAATGCGGTAATTGGGCCATAACTTCAGATTTTTTGGGTGTTACGTAAAATCCAAGCATTAGGTAATGCTAAACTCGACCTGCTATACAGCGTACACTTAAAAAAAAAACAAATCGAATTTCTAAATTTAAGAAATTATTATCTAAAAATTCTTTTTTAGGGTTGTTTGATCTAAGTTTAAGAAAAAAACTGTCTATAAACAAGAATGAAAAATGATTTAGGGTGCATTTCTAAAAACTAGAAAATACATTTTTTGAGTGTAGGGTGGGTCATTTTGAAAGTATTTTTCCGCTGTAACACTGTGCTACTGTTCAGCAACAACAGCTGAGTCGATATAGACAGGTCCGCATGAACAAACAGATCTCAGAGTTGATAAGATATAGAGGTTCGATGAACGACCTCTGATGCCCACTTTAAAAGCGTCATAAGTGTTTCAGTTTTTAGCATAGATTGGAGAACTGCTAAGGATCGGATGATCGATAATCAAGCTATAATCATAAGAAAGTTGGCATCCAAAATCATTTTTACTAGCTTCTTCAGGCTGTACATTTAGCTTCGCTTCACTATAGTAAAATCGAACCAAACACGAAACTTCATTTGAAATCTCCCCAAAGTTGCCTGCCACATAATTGCCTACCAGAAACACGTGGCCAAATCATGTCACCTCATTGCTCAACACCGGCAAACAACAACCAGGGAATTAGGCTCAAGTCAGGTGTAAAAATGCAACTGCACACCAATCATAAGAGCTCATCTTGTTAGGTGGCCAAATTGACCTTTGTGCTTAATGGGAATTGTGGGTGGATTGGACACGCTCTGTTGGACACATGTTCAATTTATATCTGAAGTCGAATCTCTGTCATAGTCATTAGGGCGGGGCGCGTAGCTCAAATCTCAGATTTGAATTTAAATTGCGACTGCAACGCAAGTCTCCTTGGTCACACATGCGTTTTGCGATGGAAAGGATTTACTTTCAGATAATCAAGTGAGTTGTGAGCCAAAGCTGATGTCATTTGGAGACTTAAACTTCGTGACGACAGCATTTTGTTATTTATAAAAATAAAAGGAACCGTTCTGTGCTGAGTCAGTGCTTCGCTTAAAAGCCTCGAATTATTTGCAGAAAATACTAAATATAATAAAGAATAAAGCAAAGAAAAGCAGAGAATGAAATGTCAAAGTGAACTTTTTCTTTATGTGAGAAATGACAACCGCTGCTTTGATTTGCTTTATGAGGCGTTCACAATTCAGCCAAGTCCTCCGGAGTTTGTGTGTGTGTGTGTGTGCTGCATAGTAATGAGTCAGAGTTGAAAGTTTTCTCATATTTGTGTCAAGCAATTAATACGCATTAGGTTCTTCATATTTTTCTGACTTATCATTCGACTTCTTTGTAGTCTGCTCTTTGTAGTCTTGTATCCATTTCGGTTGAGATGTTGTATAAACTGACTTTAATTTGGACATTGACATTGTCTGCTGGCGCAACTTTGCCTTATTTTCATTTATGTTACGGCTTTTCCTGGCTTTTTAATTGAGTTTGGTTCCACTCTCTCTCTCTCTCTCTCTCGGTGCAGCATTAAGTAATTTATTATTCAATTTTTGTTGTTGGTCAAAAGTTTTGATTGCAAAGTTTTTAGGCGAAACAAATACAAATTATCCCCTCCCTCTGTCGCTCAGCCTCGGATATCTATATAAACCAATTAGTGATTTTTCCATCTTCCATTATAAAAGAATTAAAATTCTACTCGCATTCACCCCATGAACGAGCTAATTAAATTGGGTTTTGTGTTCGCCACAGGGACATGACGGGGCGTAGCACGAGGCACACACAATGGGCATGGCTATGGCTGGTAGACAAGTGCGTTTAATCAATCAATGCAATCAAGCATAAATTGTCTTAAAACAAAGCCAAAGCTAAACATTGTGAAGCCATTAACAAACCAGTGTCAATAGAGGCGTGAGGCACACAGCAGCGAGATCAGAAGCAACTGCAGCACCGCCACCTCCGACGGCTCCTTCCTCCCCACCCGCTTTTAGCTGAAGGCCCCAAAGCCAATACCAATGCCACTTAAGCTTGTGCAAACACAAAGCGTGGCGGGGCTGGGGCCGGGCTGACGCTTCATGTGACAACCTCGACGCCATCAACGAGACAACGAAGCATCTTCATCGACCTTTTCCATCCGCATCTACAGCTACTCATCCCGCTCCATTCAATGTTATCAAATTATTCAAGAACGCTATTAATGTGGCTTGTTTCACAGAATACTGCTTGTGTTTTTGATGGCAAATTGAATAACAAACATGGCGCATGAAATGCCCGCCATGGGGCAATGGAGCAGAATCGGTATTAGATTGCCACTTCAGGCCAAAAACTGCAGCGTAAGCATGTGTGTAAGATGAGAAATAAAATCAATTTCGTTGCCATGCTGAGATGTAAAGGTTTCCTGGCTTTTGATCACACGTACTAGCTGGCCCAAAAAAGTAGACTTTACGTTTTTTACGCTTTTTATACTTTTTACCAAAAGGAACAAAGTGTGCATTAAGTTTTTGCATAGGTATGTGTTAGACAGATTGAAGAATCTCCGACCGCTGAAGTGTTTATTCTTTATCAACATAAGCTGTCGGTTCAACCGGGCCATGTCTGTCGGCTTGTATGAAATCACAGATCTCAGAGTTGGTAAGAGATAAAGGTTTGATGTGCATTGGACTAAAACATCTTGTATTTACAGGCAGATCAAGTAAAATTTAAATCCTCCTTCTGCCAACGCAATTTGGAAAAAAACGTTATAACGCCCACAGTGTTATAAATATGAAGGGATTGTGCCTTTTGAATGCATTAAGTATTCAACATTATTTATCGAATTTCCATAGGAATGGTAAAGATCGAATGAACGGCAGTCGAGCTATGAGCCAAAGAATGTTCGCTGCAGCAGCGCTGCTTACAGCTCCAAGTGGAGCATCAATATTCATACTACTCATACACTACGCTAGTACAGAGTATATTACAGTCTACCTTGACCGATGTTCTAACTTGTTTATATTTAGATGAACCGGGATGAAATATATGTAAAATATGTATTGATGTATTGTTCTGGAGCACATTGACCAGCAACAGCTCAAATAGTCACCCCTTCTTTATCCGTCTTCATGATAAACTAATCTTATTTAAGAATTTGGCAGCTCATTTGATGAGCTCATTGTGCTCGTGTAACACATGCTGCAATTACTAGAGCAATCTAGAAAATGGGCTTGATTCAAGGTTTTTTCGATTTGAGTCATGTGGTTGACAGTTGAAGCTTTCATTTAAGCCAATTAAGAGACTTCTAGCAGCACGGACTTATTCTCTATACTTGATTGACAACTGATTTTTGAGACTTTGAGAACAACTTTTTTGAAAGTCTCTACGTGATGGACACTTTTGGAGGCTGGATTCGTGTTCAGCGAAATTCCAAATCCCAAAAGAATATCCTAGTCCGATCTTTGAATCAGAAACATAGTTCATTTTTATCGACCTGTGTATTTAGTCAGCAATTCGAATTCTGTTCTGAAATACAAAAATATTCATTTTTTAAGAAACTGAAGCTTTTATATATTTATTCGTAATTAAAGCTAATTCTAACTCTAAGTCAAGGATATTCCTCAGTTTTAACTTAAAAATGCACAAAAAATTAAATTGAAATTACCATTCGAGTATCTGTCAATATGCGGCGCTTCATTCTGTGTGCATGCCAGGTGGTGTCCAAGTTGTCGACATTTGTTACAAAAGGCAACCTGTCCGAGCGGCACAATGACGTAGTGCCCACAGTAGTACCCTGCTTCCAAGTGACCTATTCCTATTACGAAGCTTAGCAATCATTTCACTCTTTGTTGGATTGTAGAATAACTATTGCAATAATCATACCACTTGCCCACTATCGATCTGTTTTCGTATTTCCAATTGCACATTTCAATTTCTGAAACAAAACAAATTTACGAATCCAACAATTCCCTCCACTTCCCCTTGTCTCTTTAATGAATTTCAAATTGGTTTGGGACATCACAGTGCGACTGGCTGTTTTGCCATGCACGTCCTTTCCTAACCCAACATACTAGCCACAAATACCTCAGCATTGAAGTGGCTACTCCCATTTGAAAGCCGCTTGTCCCGCACCAGGACACAATGCAGTGCCAGCTGGGCAGCTCCTGTCGCATTCACTTTGCTCGGCTGCCTGAGCGCCTGAGCCGGTGCTGCATTATTATGTCAGCGGGCAACTATTTTCTGTCAACAACGTTGACATTTATGCGCCTTGTTGGCCGGGTCACGAGCTCCAGCTGCCTCGGCAGCGCCAGAAGCTGCAGCAGGCCAGTCAAGAGGTCCTGTCAGGCGAGCTTACCCCCACAGCGCTAAAGATGTAATCTCGAATATGCGCTCAGTTGGCAGAATGTTGAAAGTTAAGTGGAAAATTGGTTATTGTGTTGCATTAATAGACATTATGTTGAAGAATCGCCTTGATGTGTGTCGTGCGTCCTCGGGTAGATGTTTTAATTAACGCCTTACCAGCAGCGTCTTTGCTTTGTCCTCAAAGTTTTTCAATTATTTCGCGATGACGAGATTCGCACTGACCGCATCGTATTTCATTAGAGATGAGTGCAAAATTCTACAGCTAGGACAAATATAAATGGTGTTTTCGCTGGCCTTCATCTGCTTCATAGTAGATGCAAAGCTGATGCATTGGTTTAGTTGAATTCTGGTTTTGGCACTGACATTTCTCTAGATTTCCATGGAATTTTGTGGCGTGAGTCAAGGGGCATAAAAACACGACGTTAAACTTTTTGGAAATCCCCCCTTGTTTTGGGAAACAAAACACGCGTCGGTTTATCCAAAATTGACTTATGCCACAAACGGGAGATGCGACGTCTTGTAGTTTGGAAAGACTTGACAACTAGAAGACGTTTTCAGCAACTCTTAATTGAAAACAATAACATTTTACATATGTCATAGTGTTTATTTCAAATCTGCTTACATCGCACCCCAAGGCTCGTTTGGTATTTGCTGAATTTCCATCAAGTGATTTCCACTATTTGGTTTTCTTCGATGGGAGAAGCTTCATTTAGACAGTCTACAAATATTTTGTCAGCATTTACAACCACGACAATCGCAGCATTAGCGCAACCGAAGTGGCTTATTTTCTAAGATTTTGGCTACTTTTGGGTATACTGGAAGGCTACGGATCCAACTTAGCGAGATCAGAGATCTGCCTACAGTTTTTGGAAAGCCAACCTGTTATATTTGAAAATAATCTTCTTGAGTATAATTTCATTTATTTAATTTTACTTATCTGATTCACAATGCTTCAGCCAGAATCATTCCTGATTTGGATTTCCCAGGACTTTAAAAATGATTGAAAGCTTAAGTCACTCAAGCAACGCTAGGACGATTTGGTTGCAGAATGGTAACTAACTCTTCAAAAATGTATGGTCTCCAAGCCTGATAGCCTTTTAAAGGCAAAACTTGGATAAGACGTCATGAGCTTATCGAATATTTTCAGCGGATTTAGGCAATCAACTGTTTTGTTGTACTTTAGCATCTATTTCTTCAAAATAATTTCATGAAATAAAATAACTTTAGTGTTCGGACAAGAGAAAGGGTCTTCTTTCTTCTTTTTTTTTGCCAACATCTGGGCTAAATTTATTTACACATTGCAAGTGTGTACACAAATCAAGTCCCGAAATAAATCTCTTACAATCTCAGAGCTCCGAAAGTTCATTTCTACTTTTCTCCATACGATTGAAAACATTCGTAACTTTATTGCAGCCCATAGCTCAAAGAATTCAGTTCAAGTTATACAGGACTGTTTCGGTTTTCACTTTCACTACATTTGCTCAAATTATATCTAGCATGATACAATTATAAAAGTTAGGGCGTACATTCAAAAATGTGGACTGACAGTTTTGGCTAAGTGAGCCAAATACCCAGCGGTGGAAATTGCCATTACATAAAGGATTACTCATGCATTACTTTGCCTTCTGTATGCCCGAAATAATCCCATACAGTCCGGTTTACTTTGCCATTTGCATGGCCGCTTTGTAAACGGTGTGCGCACAACCTGCATTACTGGTAATAAAAGAAGTATGCTAGAGCCGAACTGCCATCGGTTTTCCATTACAATTGCGCATTTCTTTTTTACAATTGTAATGCGGATTGTGCGCAGTCTGTTAAGTATACCTTTATGGAAAAGCAGCGGTTGTAGTGCATTACTTTTTCGTCAGGCGTAATGCATACTTTCGACGGAACACATTTAGCTCTCCGCCGCTGGGTATTTTGTAAGGGAGAGTGTGTAAGTGAAATCGAGAGAGACAGGGCACTTACAAACATATTTGGTGAGTGTGCGAAAAAAAGGGTTTTTAAATTTACTTACATATAAATGCATGAAATCATAAATCAATCAACTGTACTTCTTTCGAAATCTATGCTTCCCATGTGAAAGCAGCAAGTTCTATATACTGTCAGCTGTCAATGTGCAGCTGGACCAATGAATTGTTCCTGGCACATATTCCATTTTTAACTGGCAGAAACCGTTTTCCATTGAGCTATATAGGGGTAGACTTAAGTGAACACATTTTTTTCAAGCACCCAGCGATGTGTTTCCAGCGCTCTTCCAAAAGGACGCTTGGTTAGAATTACTGAGTTGCTATTCGAAGCAGTCGATTAAGCGTTTCGACCTTCGCCATCTTGCGGAGTACTTCTCATGTCAATGTTTGATACTTCAACTCGACATACACAACAACAATGGCTCGACATGTTTACTATCTATTAAACAAGCATCATTTTATAATCAATTATCGCAGGGCACTCAAAAAATTGATGTACATTAACATCAGCAACAACTTAGTAAGCTGTGCACACCCCTAACATTTGCCGTCGGCAATCGAATAGAGCAGCGTGTGTCAATCTTCCACAACCCAGCGGCGGAGAGCTAAATGTGTTCTGTCGAAAGTATGCATTACACCTGCTTCTAATCTATAAAGGGATAGTAAACAGACTGCGAACGAGCTGCATTACAATTTTCAAAAAGTAATACGCAATTGTAATGGGAATCCGGTGACAGTTCGGCTCTAGCATACATCCTGTATTACCAGTAATGCAGGTTGTGCGCACACCGTTTACAAAGCGGCCATGCATATGGCAAAGTAAACCGGACTGTATGGGATTATTTCCTGCATACAGAAGGCAAAGTAATGCATGAGTAATCCATTATGTAATGGTAATTTCCGACTCTGGGATGGGACATGATAATCCATTTGGCCCACATGCTAGTTGTTTTAAATAAGAATTTCTCTTCCATTTTATAGGTGAAACATGATAAAATGCAGGACTACTAGATTATCATTTCTAATTTGTCGAACTGTGTTAAGGCAGCCTTACTCACTTGGATACACATTGCTTTGAGACGATGAATTCAAAAGTAAATGAGTTTTCTTACAATAAAGATTAAAAATAATGACTTAAAGTTATTTTTGTAAAATTGTTTAGTGAACTAAAATAATATATGCAGTTTAACATTTGTTAAGAAATTATTTTTAGCAAAAAAAAAAAATTAGTTATTGAGAATAGGTTAAATTTTGCAATGTGACAACCAAATAGGATTCACATCGTTCGGATGAATCGCTGTTAACATGTTCATTAGATGTCGTAACAACAAAATTAACATTTTGAACAGCTTTGTTACAATTGTATTAACTTTTTTGAGAGTTCAGCTGATTAAGTGAAAGTGTAGTCGAAGGGAAAAATTTGAAAGAGAAACATTCGAATTGTTCGAAAAATCGAACAAATATGTGGATGCTGGAACAAGCCTGATAGAGAATTTTACGAAAAACCTAAGTCTTATATTTTAAGGTTGCATGGTTTAGCTTTTCTTTTAATTCTCAATGTGGGCAGAGATGTTTTACAAGAATGTCGAATGAATTATTCAAACATTTCACCGAATTTGTGATTCAGAGTTCAAATGAGCCGATTAATCTGCAATCTGCCATGAATTTGTGGATCAAGGTGGCCCGCTTAGCACCGCGTTAACTGCATTTTAATATTTTTTGGGGTGCCTACCGGTTTTGGTATAAACATATTTAGTAAGATGTCGACAGTATATAGAACTTGAAGATGGTTAGGCCCTTTAGAAGTTAATAAATCTTCAATTAAAGAACAAAAGAGCGCCGAATGAACTGTCATTACAGCGTGTAACTATTTTGAGAACCTTATATTGACGACCGGGCGAAGTTGGAGATACCTTAATAAATTTTATTTATATTAATTTTCTTAAACAACAAAACAATTTTTTGTTATTAAATAAACCCTATTGTAGTCTTACTTCAGTTTATTTTATTGACTATCGATAAATTGGTCTAGTTTAAGGACGACTCTCATTAATAAGAGATTTTCTGATTCGAAAGCCAATTTCAAAGACCCATCCACCTAATTTGGGTCAGTTAGAAATTCTCTTTTAATTGCTCATAAATGGAATAAAATTGCATCAGTATTTGCTCGTTTTTAAGATGGCAAATCTATTGGTATTAACAGAAGTTAATATCGTCAAATGAATTTTGTAAGAATCGAAGTTGGAAGCATTGCGTTTCAAAGTAAACAAAGTAGAAAAAAAATTTGTATTAAATTATTTTGAATTATATTTTAAAATTCGATTGGAGCATTTATGGTCTGCCATATACAAATGAAAGCAGCCTTAACTAAATCTCTATTGTAAGTTTACTGAAGCTCCAACGATCACTTCGTCTATTTTGTACTTTAAATTATAAAACAGTACTGCAAGAACCTCTCCTGTTGTTGGTAGTTTTTCCACATCATTGACCGCTTTCATAGATCCAACCAAATACAGGGAGTCAGTGGTAAGTCTTTCTTGTATTTTGGATATTAACGACAAATCATTAGGTTGGTGCCCGTCCATCGAGTTTCCAGCTAAACAATTCGAGACGTGTTTGAATAAGTTTTTCGACATTTTTGTAAAAGGTCTCTGCCTGCCTCTTAAAGAAAACCAAATAATCGTGTCGGTTAAGCTCGACTATAACACACTCTGTACCTTTGAAAGTTTCTATTTACCACACAAAGTGTTGAAATGTGTTTAGAGCTGCCCATCGCTGTTCTCTCAGTACTGCCTGTTGTCTGAAATTTGTCTGTTTTTGTCCTAAATGTCTGTTTTCCCTATAACTCAACTATCGCTCATCCGACCTTCTCCATTCCTTGGAGGTACTAACCTTCTATTTATAAAATGATGGGAGAAATAACGGTT
Organism: Lordiphosa andalusiaca; assembly: GCA_035044965.1. NCBI lineage: Eukaryota > Metazoa > Arthropoda > Insecta > Diptera > Drosophilidae > Lordiphosa > Lordiphosa andalusiaca. The sequence continues at coordinate 293,875 of JAWNNM010002700.1, forward strand.
TTCTTTAATTGCGGGGGCGTGGCAAAATTAAAAATAAAATTGATCTGCCTGCAGGTATAAGAAGTTTTTGTCCCATTCAAGTCGAACCTCTATTCGAACCTCTTTCCATCTCTGAGATCTGTGCAATCATACGGACAGACAGAAAATCGAACATGGCTATATCGACTCCGCTTTTGATGCTGAACAAGAATATATATGATTTTTGGTATCGGAGATGCTTCCTTCTGGCTGTTTTGCACACTTTTGCACAAACCTATAATCTGTGCACCTTTGGTGCAAAGTAAATTGAGGATGAAAGTGGAAACTTTGAGCTCTATCAAAACTGAAAATATCTGAATTTGGATTTTCGTTAAATTCTTTATAAATATACCGATTCTTTGAGCTATAGGCTGCAAAGAAAAAGTATTTTTTATACAAGGCACCTGCTCTAATTCTCATACTCATTCTCATATAATTCTCATATAGACAGAAAACCTTGGCTTGGAGATGGCTGTTGAAGCTGATAAATTTATACTTTGTATGGTGGGAGATGGCTCCTTTTGCCTGTTACATACATCAGCTGTCCAATTTCAAGCCCAATTCTTAAGCAGGATTTCCTCTCTGTGTAAAAATTTAATTTTTAAATTTTCAGTGAAAACTTCACACCCTCTGGCTAAAGAGTATCTCAGGTAAATTATATTAGAGAGAAGGCTGAGCTTTGTTTATTCAAAACTGATTAGTTTTCGTTTAGGTCTCAACCCGCAGAACAACTGAGAGTTTGTAAGTTGCTTCACAAATGAAAACTTTTATGGAATTTGTGGTTAGTGCAAATGCACAACAAATGTATTTACCTCAAGTAAGATGCTCGAGTTGGCAGGTAATGGAAATAAGCTTATTGGTTTTCAATTTACGTTTCAATGGCTTAACTAAAAAGGTATTTCCTATGCAAATGCGGGAAATATGTTTCGAGTTTGAGGCTTGCTTCATTTTATGCTGAAAGTCTGAAAAAGTTCTGGTTTTAAAAAATGAACATTTTGTAGGGCTGGAGGCAGTTCACTGAATCGGTATTCTACTTTGAAACATTTAATGCAGATTTTGATTGAATGCTCCACCCAAAATGTTTGCCTCACAAAATCAGAACTTAATTGCAATTCGCTTTGACCATCCTGTTGTGCAGCAGATTCGCTAGCAAATGCAATTAAAATTTTTGCAGTCCAAGTACTCGAATTATCGCCCCCAAAACTGAAATGGCAAACGTTGAAAACGAAAGTAGACTGTCGCACCGAAGAGACCATATGAAATTCAGAAGGCAGCTGCTCAACAAGCGTTGATTATAACCATGTCCCGTGCACATCGGGGAGTCAAAACAAAAACGAATTTGAAAACAAAATTCGAGTTTTGTAGACGAATTTTTTACGATTCAATGTGTGTGTGTGTGTGGAATTTATGAGATCTGTGAATAACACTCGAGTGTGTGTGTGTGTTTTCAAAGTACAAGAGATGCCAGCACGTGCAGAAGTCACACACACAAGGACACACAAGGACACTATACGTGAGAACTTTTTATGTGTGCCAGCACAGATGTTCCCGCATAGGTGATAAGAATATATATATATGTTTTACAAAAAAACTTTTCCCTGTTACACGTACAAAAAATAACAAGCAAATTAATTAATTAAACGTTAGTTAAATCTCATGTTCAAGTGTCGCAGCTGCCGCCCCGGGAACTCATTAATGTCACATGCACGGGTGAGTGTGCGTGGCCTTAGATCCGTACATAAAAACCAAATCAAATTGACAGCTTTGACAGATTTATGTGTTCATGAACACAAATTGAATATCCGTACCAGGAAGCACTTCCTGATGGTTTAGGGTAAGACACTGCCGAACCGGTGCTCAACCACAAGCGAGCATGCAGGAACAAGGCTAACCGTCAAGGACTTTTGGAAAAGGCATAGTAAATTCAATGCTGGGGCAAAATTTGCAAGCAACATTCCACAAAGGCTCTGCAAGGCCAACGCGTATTTTGTTGCCAACGCACGTGAGTGATTTTGCTCGGAAGGAAAAGCTCAAAAGGGAAATTTACATGACAGCCAAAGCATTCCACTTGCTCATAAAGTGGCAACTTCTGCTGGATTTCCCAGAAAAGAGGTACGCAAGTGCCTGCGTAAAGATGTCCAATAAGCTTTATTCGGAAGCGACTCCTAAAAACATTTGAAATAGATGACCAAATGACTCACATTCAATTCCAAATGTCCTTTAATCTGATAAGGGCTGTGTGCCCTGGCACAAAGAGGTGTTAACAGGTTCGATTAGATCATTAACCCAACAAACTTGCGACCTTTTATTTTGATAAAAAAGCTCAAGAGACGTAAGGAGACCCAGACTAACCGAAATTGAACGCAAAAAGAAGAACAAATCTGCGCCAATTCCCCCAAATGACCGAAAAGTAAACGATGCTGCAAATGCAGCCAAATTTGCCAGAGAGTTTTGTTGGTTAACATTAATTTTGATTGAGATTAATAGCTAAATAAATGCTGAAGTTTATTATTGGAGCCAGGCTGGGTCATTAGCAGAGATGCGGCGTGGAGGACGATGTGGGAAGGCAGAAAAATTTGAGTGGGGCTAATTTTTGACTTGCTTCGAATTAATGCAATTTCGTTTAAGGAAAATGTCTGTGTAATTAGCATAAATCAGGCGCCTGGGCCAAATGAGAACAAATGTCAACTTGACTCTCCTGGCTATAAATTGGTTGCTTGGCTTTGGCTTGAATAAACAATTGTGTAATTTCATATGCGGGCTGGCTGGCCAATTGACATTAGAAATTTATGTGCTGGCCAGTCCAAAGGAGGCAACGACCTAAATTTATGTGGTTAGGGCTGCTTGTCAGTCCGTTTGCGGTCCCCAATGAACTACATACGATTGTCCTGCCGGTTGGTTTGTCAGTTTGTCGGTCTGTTTGCCTGGCTGCCATTTATCATGCGACAAACGCGCGTTTATCATTCAACTCGCTCGCTCATGGGTGTGTGCCGGGCGTATTAGCTGAGCTGCTGCTTTATGCCCTTTGATGCTCAAGCAGCGAAACAATTTTTGCGTACATAAATTTCGTTTATGAAAATCATTTGCACAAACTTCTGGCCCCCGAAAAGCGTGCTACAATATTCCCGAGTGCTGACAACAGTGCGTATGAGTCCTGTGTGTGTGACGCACATGATTGATGTGCTTGAGCTACGCACGCCCCTCGCGTTTATTTTTATGTCGCCAGTTTTGCGTCTGCATTGGCAATTGTCGTTTTATGATTTCAATCAAGTCAAGTGGATTTACATTCCTGTTTTAGTTTTCACAGCCCCGCCGGTTCGACCGCTCGTCGCATTGTCATTATCGCCCGCTTGGGGGGAGGGCAGGCAGGGGTTGGGGCTCGCACCTAACTGGGTCAACAATGCCAACAACAATGACCTCTCCGGCGAGCTTAGTTCCTTTGATAATTTACCAGACACACTTGACCACGTTTTAATGCGTCAGTTTGTGGCAGGGGAACGCGTTCTGGCTGCTTATTAGCATTAATTAGAATTAGAAGCTAGCAAACGTGACTGTCGCTTAATTATAACGACTTTAATTTGCTTTAATTAAGCTCAACTGTGTGTGTGTGAGCTAACGAGTTCGGGCTGGCTTTGATCCTTGGTTAATTGAGTGATCAGCTTGATGATTGTCCTTCACTTACCCTTCACTTAACTCCTTCGTCGCCTGCAAAAGACAGAGCACAAAAAAAGCAAATTAAAATGGGTCCATTTTGTTGGACATCGCTTATGGCTTAAGTTTACTTTGTGTATATATAAATTAAATGTTCAATTTGTGCACAACTTTCTGGTTGCCAGCCAGCTTTAACTAAAAAGTTGTATTTTTCACGAATTTCCCGTTGCCGCCTGTTGACGGGACGTCGGGTCCAGCCTCGTCAAAGGAATAGTTGAAATTAACAGCAGGATAGCTCGCCGGGTGGTTGTTAACCAAAGGGAAAAGTTACGCGAAACCCAAATAAATTTAAATAAACTTCGGACACCGAGGTAAGCGGGGTACCACCCGCATGTGTGTGCGTAATAATTCCATTTGAATTTATGGCGCGTTCGAGCCAACAGTGGCAGCCCACTTAAATGACCGTAATTAAATTCATTTCGTAGGCCGCTCATACCGTTGCGACTCAATTGAAGGACACAAACCCAGTTCGCGCCACGTCGCCCGCCATTTTTATTGTGCTCTGTTAATTTCCTTGGCGATGGCAGATTAAGTGAAGCTGACTCTGACACCGAATCGCAATTGCCCGGAAGCGGAAGCGCCGCCGACTCACCGGCAGCTCTTCGATATATTTATTAGGCATCGCACTTCAACATGTGAACATCACAGGCTGCCATCGTAATGGAGAAAAGGATGAGCAATAGTGGAACTTAAGTTGAAGAAGAATGAATAGAACAACTACCGGAAACTGGAAATAACAAATTAATAATTTATAACAGGCTAAGAGAGCAGAAATCGTATATGCATTGCTACTGGATACACAAGTGTCGGGTTCCCACCTCAGAGAATTCCTGCATTTAAGTGTTGAACGATGATTTCGTGCCCAATAAAAGTCATAGGAGCCTGTGGTACTGTGACTGCATACTGTGACAAACGCGAGTGCTTAATAGTCGACTGCGCTGAGATGTCTTACGTGTTGAAGATTCCCCGAGGTCCGGAGTTCGAGGGTATGCTTACAAAAATGTATTATTTCTAATTTTTGTTGCTTTTTCAGAAAGAAAACTCTAGTAAACCCACATATAGAAAGTATGCTTAAAAAAAAAATTGTAATTTCCATTTTATTTAAGAGAGAAAAAAAAGATCCAATATAGATCCATTTGGATAGAATTTGGCTTAATCATCCATTTAAGATGAAAAATCCCCCAAAGGATTATCCCTTTATATCCCTTGCATAATTATCATTTACGTTGGATGATTAATGGAAGATTTAAGACAAATCCCTTCCAAGTGGATACGGGAAATCAGTCAATGGAGCTTTTTTCATTTCGTTTTTTTTCTCCGAGAAGTTTTTTTCTTCTCCCTCTATTTCCTCTTCCTTTTCGTTCCTCTATAATAATTGTAAAAAATTTGTACCTTTCTAAAATCTGGAATATGTTTTTCTAAAAGTATGAAAATATTTACTAGTTTATTGGATATGTTTTCATTGTCATCAAGGCTGCAAACCTTTAAAATAATCTATGAGGTTAGGTCCGGGGGTTCGAAACCATTGTAAAATCCAAGGTTCGGTGCGCGGACCGGTTTTTGGAACCCCCTAACCCAAGGTTCTGGTTCGAACCTTGGTTCGCTTGCAAATAAAATAGTTTGACTTTTGATTTATTATTACGTTGAAAGTGAAACAAATATACCTTCGATCCATATGCTATGATCATTACTTAGTCATCTATACTAGCTCTTAAATCAGAAAGAACAAACTTAAGTATGGAAAATGCTCGTTCAACTGATACCTGAGTTTCTGGTACAGCTAGTATAGTAAAAGCAAAACTCTTGAAGTCTTCGGTGTTATAACCATTCCAAAATTTGTCGATGGATGTAATCTTGGACAATTTTCAAAGGAATCTATAACATCATTCACAGATTTTATATATGATATTTGTTTATTGCTTTCATAAACTTCTCGTCTTGGCAATCAGACGTTTACTCATTTGTTGTCGAGATTTGAAAACTCTCAATAAGCATGTTAAATTGGTGAACCGAACCTCATTTTTCGAAAAAGTGGTCCGGTTCGGGTTCAGGTTCGAGGAGCCAAAAATGTGAGACGCATGGTTCATGGTCCGGTTCCGAACCGGTTCTCAGGGGTTCGGTTCCGGACCGGTTTGCAGCCTTGATTGTCATAGAAAGATTTTTTGTGATTTTTAAAAAATGTTTTGTTGTTGATTAATTTAAAAATTAAATAATTGGCTCTACACAGCCCAAAGAGGGTAAAATCGAGCTCCTCCTAATACCTTGGCATAAACGCAGAGTACAAACGCCACAGTTGAAGATGCTTTCCATGTCTAGTTACTTCAAAGCTGGTGAAGATTACCGGGAATGTAAGTTTTTAAAGAAAATACTTCCTTATGAGAAGTCCCGAAGCGGAATCAAATGCACGACCTCTTGCACAGCAGGCACACACACTACCGGCTGCACCACACCCAACCACATGCTTAGAAATGATTACACAGGAGAACAGCCATTCTGTTGCAGCCTTTTTGACAAACAATTCTTTTTCAGTTTTGTCCATTGATTACAAAATTAGTTTGGTTTGTGCTGGTGAAATACCTGCTGGATGCTCACAAATACAGGGCAAGAATCCAGCATGAAGAGTTTTTAAATAGATTAGTGATTATTGTTAGTTTAAAATGCGATTGTTGTTAGGTTAATTATTGGAGCCCGGGACGGCAACCTGAGGAGTAAAAGATCTACTATCTCGCGCCGAGCGGGGAAGGTAGGTGGTGTAAATCCGAAGGAACAGCGCACCGGTAACTCTAGGTGAACAAAATTGGTAAATTTTATTATTAAGTTTAAGGCTAACGGCAAAAATGCAATGCCTATGTAAAAATTAATTAATTAATTTTAATGTTCGAAGAATAAAGAACAACTGCTACCACTACTACTAACTACTATTAGCTTGATGGACAAAGCTACCAAAAATTAATTAAAATTTATGGCAGACCAACTAAATTCATACACAAAATGTTTATAGAAGATATTTAAAGACTACGTGATCTAACATAGACCTTACATTTAAAGACAATTATATTTACAATAATAACGTTCAGGAGTACTAGATTCCAACAATTTCCGCCAAATTTTCATTAAAAAGGATTGCAATATAGAAAAAATGTCATTTTGTTCCCCTGTATTATTCTAAAATAAATGGTGATTCGCCTATGATCCATTTTTATAGCGAAAAGTGTGCATTTGTGACATTTCGAGTACACCCAAAATAAAAAACAGCCAAAATCGCCCTCAAATTTAGAAATTTGCCTAAAAAATAAATCGAATTTCTTAATTTCAGAAATTATTTTCTAAAAATTTTTTTTTAGGTTTGTTTTTTCTAAGTTTAAGGCCAAAACTGTCTAAAATCAAGAAAGAAAAATTATTTAGTGTGCATTTCTAAAAACTAGAAAATAAATTTTTTGAGTGTATATCGACTCGACTATTGATGCTGATCAAGAATACATATACTTTATGGGGGCGGAGATGCTTCCTTCTGTCTGATGCATACATTTGCACGACTTTAGTATACCCTTCTTACTCTTCAAGTAACGGGTATAAAAATACACTATAATTTTGAATCACGAACAAAGTGTGGTAATAAAAGAAAATTACGGAAAGCTAAACCCAAATCAGCTGTTCAATGGATACAAGAATACACGAATGCAGTACAGCTGTCAACACAATATCACGTCAGTTGCAAGCAAATATAATAAAAGATTATACATATATAGCTCTCCCAAATATTAGTGGTATTTGTGGCAAAAATTTTAGAAATGTGTTTTTCCCTCTTATATTTAATTATTTCGTTGAATAAAGAATGTCAAAATTAAAAGTCTACTCGTCCTTTCAACAAATGGATGTAGACGTTCTATGGGTATCGTTTTGGAAAGCAGTACACCGACCAGGAGCTATACGCAATTAGTTCTGTTTGTAATGCAGTGCCACCAACTAAAGTAAGTCCGATTTAATTATTTTACAGGTCTGGAATAAACGAGCTTTCTCTTCGCTAAGGCTGGTGCTCACTGACTACCGAAATCGACGAAGTCAGGATGTGCTTGAAATCAAATTGTTGCTAAATTGTGCCCAAGCTATTTAGACGCAGCCATTGACACTTTGTCTCTTTTTCAATATGACGAAGAATCTAATTGATATTAATATAAAATTTAATTAATGTTTTTTAGTGTTCTAAAATTACTTTTTAAGATGGCGAAAAGTCTGATTAATATGAAATTAATATGTAGGAAGTATGACATTAAATAAATGCCATGAAATCGCTGAAAGAGAAAACATTTGAGAGCGAAGCAAATTGCAAAAAATCATAAAACGAAGACGGATGCTGCTGCTCGCTTTTTCTCAGAAATCGTGTTTTGTTCTTTCATCGTCAGCAACTTCTGATTTTCTTAGAAGCAGCAACAAAGTGAAACGCAATAGATACAAAACTTTTTGCAGTTTTTTCAACACTAATTGAGCATACACTTTCAATGGTACAGATTAAAAATATAGTCGGGAAGGACCGGCTTGTATGAGCTAATAGAGAGATTAGATTATAAAACCCAATTGACTATGCACAGCCTCAAAGGAGCCAATGTCGAGTTTTTCTCAATCTCTTGGCTTTGGTGCTTCTAATTTTCGCAAAAGAGAAAGGGACCTACTGTTAAATGCCAAATCTTAACGGCACAAATTGATAAGCTTTTTAGTGGCTAGTTACTTCACAGCTAGCACCAACATCTGGTGAAGGTGACCGGGTCTTAAAGTTTATAGAGAAAACAACTTATTCAAAAGATATCCCGAGTCGGGATCGACACCACGACCTCTGACCCAGCAGACAATCACACACCGCTCCACCACACACATACCAAATTAACTAAAAGGACATAAGAAATCAAATTAGAACAAATGTCAGGAGATTCTTTTCTTTCGCTTGCTACATGCTGGGAAAATAATATAGATTAAAAATACCACCTGTTTCAAATGGACGGTCCCCCTAAAAAGTTCATTGCACTCTACAGGTGAAACGTACAGATGGATAAATTCAAATTGAATATCGAAACTATATTCAAAATATAACGACACATATAACGATAATATTTGAAAAGAAAATGTCAATGGCCCTTCTTTAGTGCACATTGACATTTTAGTGTGACCAACTATTTATAATATGAATTATTGACTTTTGTATTCTTTACATATTTTCTTTATTCATAGGAAGCGCCTCCTTCGGCTTTGTGTTTACTAGATTGACGTGCTTTTCCATGATTCCAAAAAGATTGGTAGAAAAGGTAGATTTTAAAAATAGTGTAGGGAAAACCCCTTTGGATTTTAATGTTAAAGTCTTTAAATTTTGCATTTATTAACTGCATGTAGTTTAGCACTACCCTACAAAGTTTGTCAACATCAGATGTACATCATAGCATATTGCTGACATATGCAAGATCGGTTAAAAACTTGGTTTAGTAAGAATAATTTGTTTGTAATATTATCTGCTTTAGCACAATGTTGCCGAATTTCATTCGAATCGAATGATTGCATCATACAGCTGCCCTACAACAAACCGGCCAGCCATATCATCGGCATATGCAAGTGGAATCATATCTTTCATAAATACAATCTTAATGCATTGTTGTCTTGCACAAATGCAATTAATAAAACTTTGCAATTAATAAAACATTGCCGCCTTCGTCATGACAAAGTAAATGTACCCTGGGCAAAGGATATTTCCAATAAAGGAGAGCATAAACTTCTGACTGACATGAAAGTTTTGAAATGGCTGCCCGAAATGAATGCAACAACAATACATTCCAAGGTTAGTACAGCAGCTGCTGGTACGTGTATCAAGAACATCAACAGCAACGACGACTACAACAACAAGTTCAACAAGCACTCGCCGTGTAAGCCACGCGCAGTTCCATTGCACAAAAACAAGAGCCAAGAGCCTTCAGCCAGGGATACGGGGGCGTATGAGTCTTCCCTTTTGTTTGTGTGTCTGCCGGATAAGCTTCGGCTTCAGCATCCGCCCAGCCAGGTTTGCATGCAACTGGATAGCAAATTTAATAAAAAGAAAAATACATTTCACCTGAACAATTACGCGAGGGAGTTTTACTTGTTGATGTTGATGGATGTTCTGCGGTTGCCTTGACTACGGACTCGGATGAGTTCTCGGTGTCGGTGTCGGTTTCGGGCAGAAGCTGGCTCATCGAATCTGTGCGCATCTGACAAGCTCATCAAGCAGCAGTTTTTTTCCCAAGCATTCAAGTCTTAAGTTTCACAATCTCGTTTTTTCCATTTGATATTTGCCTCATGCATTTCGTGAACTCTCAACTGACGCTGAACTTCCTCTATTTACTCAAAATTCTTTTTGTTATTTAGTGCCCTGAAGGTATTTGCCCTACTACCAGCAAAAGTTTTTCCCAAGCATAAATTATTATTGCAGTCAGACCGCCAGTAGCTTGAGGAGTGACAGCCACAAGCGGAATGAGCAAAATGAATGTTCCTGCATGCGTTAAACAAGTGCGTTTTGTGGGTTAACAAGGATTCACGAAGCCGTTGACAAAAGGTAAAACCATTTCTTAATTTCTTATTTCTGTTATGTCGTGTTTATTCGATCTTGGGTTCAATATCATCCCTAAATGCAAAATTTGGAGCTTCATCAGTGCAGAAATGAAGAAAAACATAAAATCCTGGGTCTAATAATAAAACTGGAAAAGGGGTTTGGAAAAAAACTGACTATGTTTTCATCTGCGAATTGAAATTAGTTACAATTTTGACCCTTTTCGTGAGTCTATGAATTTTTTCGGTTCGAGATAATTACACTCAGGGAAAATCGAACAGTTAAACCTAATACAATCATATTTTATTTACTATGCCCCTTTTATATTGAAACTAATAAAAAAGCACTTTGAATTGACTAAAATGATATTCAAACGAAGAATTTTGGTTACCTCTTTTATATTCCCACTTCGAGCCCCCCCAACAGAGTAAGTTAAAAACTAATACAAATTGATATAATTCGTAGTTTTCAGAACAAAATTTGAAAGAATTCTGATCTTTAATTAACTACAAAATTAATTCCAATTATAGGTTGGCTTGCAAAATTTTTAAGGAAAATAGAAAGTTTCAACTATTTTCATTTTAATTGCAGTATACACATTTTAGATTTACAAATATCATATTTGGCTATAAATCAATAGTAAAAGTATTAAAATCAAAGTGTTAATATTAAAATTACATTATTTTATTCACTGAGTAAGGCATTTCGGACGTAGCCGGAAGGTTACCGCACTCCAAATGGTTTTCCAAATGGAATATCTTCGCTTAATGTTTGGGATGGTATATTTTAAGATTAAATGGTATAACTTTCTGATAATATCAAAGACAGTTAAAACAAAAGTAGAGGATACCCACAAAAATAAGCAAAATAGCCGCATTAAGTTCAAATTTCAAATTCAACCCCGAAAACTAATATAGCCCTTCAAAATACGGAAAAGCTTATATTTTATTGTCTTGTTGAATCAAAGTTCTTTAAGATATTATTTCTTCAACAGAGGAAATTTATTTTATATATATGGCCATAAGATAGATTGTTTTACAACTGTTGTGCCCATAATATATAAAAATTCAGAGAAAAAAAATCCCTGCTAAAAAGGATATTCGAAGTATGTATTTATTTTAAAATCTAATTTTTTATTAACCTTTCAACTTTTGAATGAAGAAATAAGATCAACTCAATATTCTGTTTCTGGCATATGCTTTTTACACAAGGAGCTTCGAAGAAATGCGGAAAAATGTCAAAAGGATCTCATTTTGCTACAATTATCGAACTTTGAAGACGGTAATCGACATTCCGATAGTCAGCCAGTCAAGTATGGACACTGGAATATGATGGGGAGCGCTCGAGCTGCTGCATAAAAAGTGAAGTATGATAAACAAAAATAGAGGAAAGTTAACTTCGGCTCGGCCGAAGTTTGTATACCCTTGCAGCACGTTATCTAATTTGAAGGACACATCCACCGAAAACAAACCAGCTTTTCTCAATAAGACTACACAGAGTGAAAAATCGTGTTCAGAAAATAAGATTATTTCATCACAACAGAACAGAATATGCTCTCCAAATTTTGAGAATAAGTGTTCCGAATGTTCTTGAAATGAGCACAATTCAGCTCATCACCGTTATGTATAAATAGCCATTCAGACCAGCGGCTGCATAAGGGGGCAATAGCCTAGCGAGCTAACACGTCCGACGTCAATGCGTGCGGGGGCGTCATGTGCTCTACTCCTAGTAAGTCCGAATATTTTTTTTAGTTTTTTATTAATTAACTAAGGCTGGCGGGTATTGTGCATGCGGGAATATGTGTCTGCTGACCTGGACCACGGAATCCGGACCCTAGACCTGGAAGTGGACCTAAAATTGGACCCCCAGGGAGGGATTGGACCAGGAACTTGACCTGGAATTAGATCTGGCCCTGGACCTCAATTTTTTTTGGAGTTTAAAATGTCCTCAAAAACTGAAAAATACAACTCATATTAAGATTTTGCGTTTTCAAAAAAATTTTCTTGAGGTCAGAAATTGTTCTTGAAGGCAGAAAATGTTCATGATTAGTTCTCGGGTTTTTCCCTCTGTGTACTTTTCTGACTCTACTTTTGTTTTTCTCCCTAAAACTAGTTTCTTTCATATGGCATAGTCATTCGATTTTGACAAAACGTTGAAGAATTGTGTGAAAGCTTGTAAAATAAATATTTGGAAGTTTTAAAAAGGTTGAAAACAAAAAAGTTTTTTTTATTAAGACTATTTTTCTAACCTCACGATTCTAACCTCACGCAGCTATACTATATAAATGTCCGATTTCGACCATTAGAATTATGGAGAAGCATTGAAAACTAGTAAATACAGAGTTTGGAGACGGTTGCATTAAAAACAAAAAAGGTTTTCTCGCTAGAACTAGTTTTTCGACCGATCGTTCCTATGGCAGCTATATGTATATATAGTCATCCGATCCGGCCGGTTCCGACAAATGAGCAGCGTATTTGTACCAGAAGACTTCGTGCAAAGTTTGGTGGCGATAGCTTTCAAAATGACGGAGGAGATAGCATAGAAACAGACGGACGGACATGGCTATAACGAATCAGCTCGTCATGCTGCTAAAGAATATATATACTGCTTGTGGTCAAAAATGCTTCCTTCTATGCGTTACAAAAATTTGGACAATTTCAATATACCATCTGCAAGGGTATAAAAAGTGAACTAAACACCCAGAAAGTATCCAAATTTACATATTTGAAGGCATGTACTTAGGAGTGCACTTGCATATTTTAAATGTCAAGAAACAAGTAACTTTCATAATGACTTTCTCTACAGTCGTCATTTGGTGATTATGGGTGGCTCGGTGCAGTTAGTTTCTTACATCCTTTTCAGTTTTCGATTAAAAATCACACAAGTAAACTTGATTACATTTTGTAAAAGAAGTACTTAAGTATGAAAAAAAAAATTGAATGATGTAGACTTCGTTCACCCGTCCCTCTTATTTCGAAAAGCTATCAACGCCACTGATGCAGCTGCCCAACAGAAGGGCAAACGTCCTCGGAAAATTCTGGCACTATTTTCTTGCAAATTCGATTATTCATACTCGGGCCTCCAAACGGGATGGCCGACACATCACAAACCGAAAATATAAAAGGATAAGTGGTTCCTAAATAACGCTGAGCTTGAGACAGTAACCAGGTTTAAGTACCTTGGCGTCACCCAATCAGGGAACATGAATTTTAAGCCTCACCTCCAGGAGAAACTGCTGGACTCAAAGAAAGCGATAAACAGCACGGGGAAAAACTTTTTTGGAAAACCGCTCATCCTGCCAAGCACCAAATTTCGACAAATTTGAAGCTGCTGTTAGGTCTGTAATGTGTTATGCATCGCAACTATGGAGTTGTAGCCAGTATGAAGAAGTTGAGCGACTTCAAAGGATGTTTATTAAACGTATTTTCAAACTACCAAGTACAACTCCCATATACCTTGAAACCGGTCTACCATCGCTCCACATACACTGCCTCCAAACTCACTTCAAATACATCCGAAAAGTCTTTGATACGCCCAGCGAAAGATTACCCCGTATTGTAGCAGGCATGATGTTAGCTAACAAAACTCAGGTGTTTGAGAAATGGCAAGCCACAGCATCTGCTTGTAACATTGATATCGACCTTGATCGTCCAGAGTCCTGGGAAGCCTCTCATAAGCAGATTTTGGAAAACATTGAGTTCCGTGAGAGGGAATACTTTCTACACCTAGCGTTCTTAATTGAGTCCAGACTCATCTACAAACAACTGAACCACAACCTTGGAACTCTCAATTATTTTCAAGACCGTTTAGGAATTCAAACTATCTCCATGATATGCCGCGCTCGATGTGAGATGCTCAATCTGAACTATAGGCCGCATGTAAACTCCATCAGCACTGACTGCACTCTCTGCAACCTACGTGCAACGGAGAATGTTGCGCATCTGATCGGGGTCTGTCCAATCTTGGGCGAACTACGCGGCGAACTTGCACTTCAGCAAACCTTCCCTATCGGAAATCGAGGTTATAAGCTGGCTGAACGGAGAACCGTGGGAGATGCTGTCTTCATTCTTACAACATGCGCTAAAATACCGCCTTGCGATCTTAAATGAATATCTTTAAGTAGCCAAAAACCAAAGTGTTTCTTTTTTCTTTCTGTTACTGTTTGTTCCATTTAAATTCAAATTCTAATTTTTCTGTTTTAAATTTAAGAAATTATAAAATGTGTTCAATATGCTAAGTTATGGCTGATGGTTATAAACCAAGCCATGTTATACCAAAATAAA
>JAWNNM010002701.1:0-58551 GCA_035044965.1 Lordiphosa andalusiaca
ATCACCATAAGGGTAGAAAATCATAAGCTGAAGCAGAATATACACGGTTGCAAGGTATTGTATGTATTTTGTGGGACCGGAGTATTTTATGGTCTGCTACACTCTGGAGAAAGCATAACAAGTCTATCTAGCTCAAAAGATGCGTTTGAGCCGAACATTGAACGAACAAGGAGTGCTAAAGTATGTAAGGTATATATGCTTGTTCAACAGCAGAGTCGATATAGAAGTGCCAGCCTTTCCGTTTGAGCTAACAGATTTCAGAGATGGTGAGAGATATAGGCTTAACATGTTTGCCTGTTATTTTTTCGGAAAAACTAAGAGGTTAGGGGTGACAATACTTAAAAAAAAAATAGCGGAAAGTTAACGTCATCTCGGCCGAAGTTTGTATACCCTTGCAGCACGTTTTTTAACTTATTTAAAAGACATACCCACTGAAAGCAAATACGTTTTTCTCAATAAGTCTACTTTTCTGACTCCACTTTTGTATGAGAGCTATACTATTTAGGCAGAATAGTGGAGAAGCATTAAAAACTAGTAAATACAGAGTTTGGAGACGTTTGCAGACGGACAAACGGACATGGTTATATCGACTCAGCTCGTTATGCTGATCAAGAATATATATACTTTATGTGGTCGGAAATGCTTCGTTCTATGCGTTGCAAACATCTGGACAACTTCAATATACCCTCTGCTTTAGCGTGGAGCAAAAAGCAGACTCTGCGCAAAATTTTAGCTCAACAGCTTCAAAACTGAGAGAAGTAATAAAAAAAAGGTTTTAGGTAATGTGTAACCTAAAAATGTAGGCAACATATGACCTTAAATCGTCTTTTTAGGTTATAAATAGGCTTAAAATTTAGTCAACAAATAAGATTTTCAGGTAATGAAGGGACTACAAATTTTGGCAATGTATGACCTTAAAGCGACCCTATATGAAGTTTGATGTTTTCCCAATTTAAAGGTGGTTTCGTCCAAGTTTGGAAGAAACTTGAATCAAAAATTTACAGGTATTACACAAAATTTGTAGTGTTTTTGCTTGAAAGAACCCGGGCGAAACCGGGTATACAGCTAGCTGACAATAAACTGTATGTGAATATAAAGTTATACATTATTTATTTATATTTTAAGTCGAAATGCTAGAAGTTTTGGAAAATGCTAAAAGTTTAGGAAAATGTCATCCTTTTAAAGCAATGGATTCCTAAAATTTGTTTACCTAAAACACGATTTTTTAGGTATTATTGCCTGAAAATTACAATTTAGGTAATAAATTCCATTTTCCTAAAATTTAAGGAAAACCTTTTTTCTGGGTGTATAAAAATACATAAAAATTTAGAAAAATGTGTGAATCTTTATTTGAGTCGATGGAACCTTTATAGATTGTTCTATCGATTTAAATAAAGATTTAAAATATAATTTAATAAAGATGATTTTATTTTAATGTTGACCGCGGCTGCTCCTCAATGGTTTAAACGCTGGGTCCAATTTTTGGCATACTCTCTCCAACATGTCGGCCGGTATGTTACGAATTAATTTTTCAGCATTGGCGTCCAGTGTTTCAACTGTTGCGGGCTTGTCGCTATAGACATGAGCCATAACATAGCCCCACAAAAAATAGTCTAAAGGCGTTATATCGAACGATCTGAGCTGCCAATTGACCGGCACCAAACGTGAACTGTTCACCGAACTCGCTTCTCCATCGGACCATTGTTTCGCGTTCTGTGTAGCATATGGCACCGTCTTGTTGATACCACATGTCTACCACGTCCATTTTTAATTTTTGCCAAAGAAGTTTTTAATCATTGCAGGGTATCGCTTTTCATCCAAAGTAACGTTCCTGCCTTTTTAATCTTTAAATGAAAAGTACGGTCCAATGATGCCACCGGCCCATAATACACACCCAATTCTTGCAATGCTTCTGGCTACTCTTGTTTCTACACGGATCTAGTCAACCAGAAATGAGCTTCGACGCTGAACACAATTTTTCGATAAAAAAGTGGATCTTTATCGAATTTCTTGATAGTAAAATTCAATAATCTGCGAGCGTTGTTCGTTTGTACGTCGATTCATGGTTAAATTATGGACCAATCTGAACATGTTTGACAGTTAGTTGTGACACAAAACCAGCTGAGCTACCAAAAACAGTACTGCCAAAAGAAAGTTGCTAGAAGATCTCCTATTTTGTTGGAAGGCTTGTTGTTTTTCCTCATTAAAATCGGAAATTTTGGTCAAAATATTACAATTTTAGGTTTATCGATTAAGTGTTTTAGAGACACTTCACAAACAAAGCCCAGCAGTTTTATTTCGATTTGGAAACCGCTTGTACCAAAATTTCTCAAGATTTCTGGATCAAATAAGTATATTAAATATATTTTTGTATGTTTAAGGTTTGTTAAAAAAAAGTATATTTAATTTGGTGTGTTTTAAAAAAGTATTTTGTATATGGCCGGGTGGGGTGCAGTAGGTAACGTGTGATTCTGCTGTGCAAGAGGTTTTTGAAAATTACACACCTGACATCTACTCTAGCTAATGGCGCCAGCGTTAAAGTAACTAGCTATGAAAAAGCTTTTCAAACATTGTCCTTCGGACTCTGCGCTAAACTGTACACTCAGAGAAAAAGTAGAGAATTTCACGCTTGGATCAAGAATTTTCGAGATCAATAGTTCGATAAGAGTGAAAATTCTCGATCAAAGAGCGAAATTCTTTATCCAACTATGAATTTATGATCCCGGTTTTCTTGATTCAAGAGCTTTACTACTTGATCCAAGTACGAATCATTCTCAAATTAAGCAGAATAGTTCTTGGATCAAGTGCAAAATACTCGTATTCAAGATTGCTCATGCTTGAATCAAGGGTATACAGCATTGACAAAAACAGAGAGTGTTCTTCCTATTATCAAGAGCTCATTAGTTTCAAGAGTAAGATCGATTACTTTTAAATCAAGAGCTTCACAGATTCCAACCATACAATAATTCAAAATCAGTTGATTTTTTCCATTTTGTTAAAAATTTATTTCATGGAAAATTAATTAGTAAGACATGTTGCAAGTTTTAGCCGGCTTGAGAAATTCACATTTCAAAGCAGCATCTTTGTCTGTCAACTATCAGTCGAACAGAGGTCTCTTCATGCCATCAATGCCAAAACTGGTTGGGAATTCCAAAGCAACATGAGTGCAAAAATCCATTACGCTCGCCGCTCAATAGCTTCCCCACACCGCTCTTCCATAAAATACAAAACTGTAAGAGCAGACTCAACGCTATACCCTCAAATGTGCTTGCTCTCCTCTCTCAGTTTCTGTACCTCACTCCCCTCGCCTAACAGCACCAAGCTGAGAACGAATTTAGCTCGATTTCAAGACCAAAATTCTTGAAAATTCAAGAACGAATAAATTTTTTTTTCAAATGCGTATATTATTCGTACTACTGTTTTCTGGGTGTAGGTCCCATTCTCTTCTGAAAATATTATAAGCATACAAGCCAACAGATTAAGAGGAGCTCAGCTTGGCCATTTCGGTTTTGGAAAGCGGTTTTATTTATTAATTCGTTAATATCGCACAAACCTTCAACGTATGTGCTCCATGTACCTTTGATACGGAGTATACAAATGTACCTCAACCTAGCTTCAAATCTACACCTGGGCTCCCCGACACTTTAACCCTGAACTCTTATCCAAAAGGCTTCCCAAAGTAGACTTTTCTGAATTTTTTCAATTTTCTTCACCTTTAATACGGTTGATTTCATATCAGCCATTGAGAATTTGAGTATGCGCCACAATTCCACGTACGTGGCGCTATAAAAACATGATTGACGTGTCATAAGCAAACAACATTATTTGGCCACGAAACCCAATCTCTGTGATCAAACCGAACTCAGCGTGTGCCGATTAATTTGCATTTTCTACTCACTTTGGCGCGAATTGCGCTAAACTCGCGCTGCTCGCAATTTGTATCTTGGGGGCAAAGTTCAAAGACCCTGTAATGGAATAGTTTTTAATTTGATTTTGATTCTTTGGCCATTTGTTTATAAACAATTGCACAACATGTGTTTACACAACAGCACTTACTTTTCCTTGTGCGGCTGGAAGCCCAAAATTTGCACAATCATGCCGAATTTCCGGTTCAAGCGGAAGCGCACTTCATGCGTGGTCCAATTCTGGATTGGAGTAACTTCATTGATGGCCATGGCTGGAGTGGAAGTTCGTTCGGCGCTACCGGAGCTGTGATGGTACTTGCGTTTGACATTCTGAGTGCCGCATTGCAGTGGAGCATAGGGCTCCAGCGACTGCAGAGTGGTGTTGAAGAACAGATCTTTCTTCTCGGATTTGAGGCGCCGGGACCCACTGAAGCATATCGCCTGGACTTGTATGTAGTATGAGGAGTTGGGTAACAGCGTCTTGATCTCGAACTGATGGGACTGGAACGATCGCATGACGGTTCAATTAATATTTTTGGGGGATCTAAGTTTCGCTTGCGGTTTGATGTCACCTACATCTTTTACATAGGCCTCGTGGCTGATTAGAGAACCCTCCTGACTCTTCACATACAATGACCAAATGATTTTGTATTTCTCCACAGGAAGATTGGACTTGGAAGGGCACCACACAAGCTTGACATGCATGTAGCGTCCATCGTACATCTTCGAAATGATTTTCGAGTCGTTGGGCGCCTTAGGTGGCTTGGGATCTAAGCGGGATTACAAGATAAAAGCTCGCGATTTGTGAGGTTGGTTGCTTCAACTTACTGCTGGCGGAGGGAAAGGGTCGTGTCGGTTGCGAGTAGCCGCGGAACCCCAGGGCATTGACGGCCGCCACTCTCACTTGGTAATAGCGACCTGGTCGCAGGTTGAAGGTGATATCGGTTCTAGTGGTTGGGATCGATTGCTTACTTAATTAGAGAATCGATTGGTTACTTAATCAGAAGAGGTGATGTGAGACCTACAGTTTTCGATGTCCATCTGGCGACTCCAAGATCTTCTGCACCTTTTGCCATTGCCACAGACCCAGCTTGCGGGACGAGAAGAGTCGTCCAATATGGGAGCGCACCTCGACGTGGAAGTAGTACGCCAGCGGAGATGACTCAATGGTCAGCTCTACCTTGTGGCTGCCGGAGGTCTTCACACTTAGAATCTTTGGTATGGGCGGCAGTTGCGTATCATTGCGCACCCCCAGGGGCTCAACGCATACGGGTCCGCATCCAGAGGTACAGCACTTTTGCACCTCTGCACAATCGTGGTCGTACACACAATTGTCCAGGCAGGAGAGAAGGCGCGTCTGTCGGCCTAACTGCGGACAGCTTCCTCGACGCGGCGTCCGCAACAGCTCCAGGGTGCAGCGATCGAGGCATCGCTGGTGCTGGGCCTCAGTGCTGGCTTGGTTTTCGCACTGGGCCAGGCACTGCAGCTCGATGATCTTGTCCTTGATATCGACGCTATCGCTATGCAAAGACGCCCGCTGGCGATGCTGGGAAGAGGCGTTCAGTGCAATGCCGTCCAGCAGCAGTGCCAGGGCCAACAGCGCCGCCTTCAGTGCCTGAATTGGCATTTTGATGACGATCCACCGATGATTGCAATCTGTAAATGATTCCAGGTGATCATCCCATTTCGTCTTAGACTCGGCACATTCCGTGCGTTCATAATTTGTGCCGTGCCCCGCTGCCGATCATCAGCAGCAGCAGCCACAGCCTGTTGATTATGCTGAAGGATCGGTCAGTTTGTTGGTCGGCCGAACCGGTTTTCCCATTTTGCATGACAAACTAACTAATCATTCTCCACATTTGTGCGCCGCCTGGCCGCCAAGTCGAAGCAATGAAAATGCAAAAAACACATAAATGTATCTCAAGTGCTTGACAGGACTTCAAAGCGCGCATCTTAGTGCGTGCCTCGAACAGAAAGTAACGGACAGACAGTGCGACTGCGACTGGGAGTAAGGGCCGGGCATAGCTGGCATGATGACACCCTACACGGTGACTTCATTGATAATAATATATTTAAGTTCAAGTTGCTTTTAAAATGGAATAAAAAATCCCACCTAATGAGGTGTCATATTTTATAGATGGATCAAGAAATTTTTCATTATACATTTTAGAGTCAATAAAAGTACAGAGCGAAATAATCCATCCATTAAGGAGAACAACAAACAACTCATTCCGTAGGCTTCCTTCACACTGTTTGACACGTGAGACATGGTGGTCTAGTAGGCCCAGATGTTGGATCTTCTAAATGTGAATAGCTGTTCATGGAATGGATTTTAAGTTCCTACTCTTAATTTAAATTTATCCTTGATTAAAAACTATGATATTTAAAACACTTGTTTGTTTTTTATACAAAAGTTGGCCACATGTTTGTTACGCTTAGACGGAACCATCTCGGACCACATAAAGTATGTGTATTCTTGATCAGCCTGACGAAAAATGGTTTTTAAAAAGTATGCAAATTGGGTATGTATTTATTTTTAAAGCTATCACACAACTCTAAAAAGTTTTGTCAAAGTCGGATGACCAAAGCAAATAGCTGCTATAGCTCTATTGGTCAGCTTCAAAAACCATTCAACTATAATTCTTTTGAGTGAAAACAATATTTTTGAATGATACTTATTATAGACCGATATGAAGAGACATTATACGAGCTTCTAGGGAATACAAACTTCTCTATTTTGTCTTTCTCTATTTACATTAATGATCTACTTATAATATTATGCTATTATCAAATACTTATAAATGCCGATGACATAAAACTTATTTAATTTCTTACCACCCGATGGATTCTATTGCATTGCAAGATGATCTTAAGTTCTTGCAGTCTTGGAGCTAGGTAAATCATTCGAAACTTAATTGCTCCAAGTGAATGTTTATGACCTGCCATCGTTGCAAACCTTGGCTAGTTTTCTATGCGATTAGTAATGAACCGTTGCATCTTATATAGCCTGTCGTTGACAGGCTTGGAACTCTTTTTGACCCCAAATTGAGTGTCAGCCCCCTTATCTCATCAATTTTTTATAAGGCGAATGGTGTACTTCGATTCGTTACACATTATTCGAAGGAATTTTATGATCCGTACACGACAAAACTCTGTTTTACTGCATTAGTCCTTGCCGTGCTTGAATACTGTTCATCCGTATGGTGTCCGCTGTATATAAAGCATATTTATCGTATTGAATCAGTTCAGAATCAATTCTTCCCTTTGTGTCTTAAATTGGGACCCTATCCTTAGTTGCCATCGTACTTCTGCAGATTCTTTCTTATTGGCGTTCCTTCGCTAGGTAACCGTAGATCAGGTGTTTCTTTTCTTCTTAAGTTAGTTATCGGTGATGTAGATTCTCTGAACTCTTATGTTGCCTTAAGTTCTCTGTTCTTTCTAGGCCAACTAAAAAACTATTTACCTTTATACTTGTCTAGATGCACAACAGATTATGCTCAGCAAAACCGATTCGGGGTCTTATGTCAAAACTCCAACGATCTTTATCACCTGCTCTCAACAGATCACTCCCTTCTTCTTAAAAAGTCTCTTTACTTATCTCCGGAAAAATCTCAGACCACGGCCAGCTGTAAATAGGGGTATAGCTGGCCGGACTGGCTATAAAATCAGAGAGGTCAGAGACTTATCGGTTACGTAAGTAGAGGTTTATTTTGTTCTTCTTATTTGTAAGCTAGCAGATTTTTATTTTTTAATTTTTTTATCCCCTCTAATAATTTTGTTAGCTCTAATATCGACTCAGACTTCAAAAGGTTGTGAGTGAATCGGGGCATAGCTGGCCGGACAGGCAAAGACAATTCCAAATAAAATAAATAACTAACTTAGGCATCCTTAGTAAAAAAAACCTAGTTATAGCGTGCGTACAATTTTCGACTATTACTAAATAAATAAATACACCCAAGTTAATATATATTTAAACGAGATGGGTCATTTCCGAAATCACAAGACACGGAAATAGAGTCTAGAGTCACCAACAACGCCGTGCAATTTAAGATTATTATACGCTGTTTCCAAACTGTGCAGAGCATATTTAGCATGTGCCAATGGATGGAACAGCCAGAAGGAAGCATCTCCGACCCCATTAAGTATATAATTTCTTGATCAGCATCAACAACCGAGTCGATATAGCCATGTCCTTCTGTCTCTCCGTATGAACGTACAGAGATGGTAAGAGATAGAAGTTTGACGTGTGTGGGACAAATACTTATTATACTTGCAGGCAGATAAAGTTTATTTTCAATTTTGGCCCCGCCCCCTGCCGCCACCGAAAACGTCATATCTCCCACAATTTTAATGATAGACGGCTCAAACCTTTTATACATATTTAGTAATCAGAATTATATATCGATCCGCCAAATAGTAAATGGTGAAGATCGGATGAACGATTGTCGAGTTATAATTAAAAGACTTATTTCTGCTGCAGCACAGTAGCAGCGCTGCTTTCAGCTGCTACAGCAGCATCAAAATATATGTTGAGCGTATAATTTCGTTGGTATAGAGTATGTTATAGTCGGGCTTGACCGACTTTCTTCTTAGGACTGGTTTGGTTCAGTAATATTTTATTTAAATTATTATGAAGCAGGTTTCATTTTTCACATTGCTGAATATACGGATTTCTAAAGCGAATTTCGACTTTTTGCATACTTTCGAATTGGAATACCTAGAAAACATATTAATAGTTTTAAACTCTTACAAGATGTGATCCTTACAAATGCTAAATATCGAACAGAAAATTAAAAAATTGGTCCCGGTATCGCTAAGACTCAAAAAGCTCTAAGAGTGCTCTCCCTTAACTTAATCGGAAGACTGATAAAACTTATTTCGGAAAAATCGGTTGGACTTAAAAAATGTTCAACAATCATGGTTTCAAGAAAAGCGAGCTGAACCATCTGGCTATTTTGTGCTTCTCAGAGGGAAAAGTCGTGTTAAAAAAAATTAGATTATTTCATCTCAAAACATTAACAGAATGTTCTCTCACATTTTTAAGAAAAACTGTTCCGAATGTTCTTGAAATGCGCTCAGCACTGAAAAGTATAAGTAACCACTCAGACGTGCGGCTTCAGGAGTGGGCAATTGTTATTTAAAAAGCTATCCAACAACGTGGAATTTAACCAGAAATTGGGCCTGGAATTGGACTTTCAATTGGGACATCACTCTCTACCGTGTGCTTTTAATTTCTAAACCCTTGCAAAGAGTATTAAATTTTGGCCAGAAGTTGGCAGCACATAAAAATATTAATTTCCGACCGAATAAACTATATATGTTCTTAATCAGGGTGAGGAGCTGAGTCGATTAGGCTTTGTCCGTCCGTCTGTCTGTTGCTTTTGAAGCTATCGATATCTATTTTATCGACTCTATTTTATACAGAGTGTTCTTTATCTTAACCGACCGGATCAGATGACTATAGTTCATAGGAACAATCGGTCGGAAAACTAGTTTTTAGTGAGAAACGCTTATTTCATTTCAATAGAAACGTCTCACAACTCTGTGTTTATAGGTTTTTCTTTGCTTTTTATAATTCTGCTAAGTTTAATGAAAATCAGAAAACTATATGGTATGGCTGCCACACACGAAAAGGTAAAAAAACAGTCTTTGCTTGAAAAACTTTTTTGATTTTATAGTAGCATCTTTGTATTTGATTGTTTCACATGCTTTTACCTAATTCTACAAATTTTTGTCCAAGTCGAATGAGTATCATATAGCTTCCATAGGAACGATCAGTCGAAAAATGTGTCGTTGTGGGAAACAAATTATTTTTTTAAATATTTAAGCGAGCACTTGCGAGAAAACAAAATTTAAAATATTGTCAAGATTTCCATCCGATCCCAAAAAAATATTCTTCAAGTGAGAAATTGTACTTGAAGTGAGAAAATCCGTTCATGGTTAGTTTTTGTGTGTGCGAATGTGCTCATATATACCACGTTTATGCTTGCAAAAAACCATTTTAGAGAAAAACCATGATTTTTTACATAGACGGCATCTCACTGCAGAAATATCAATGCTTTTCAAATGACAGCATAAAAAAACGGGACTTAAAGAAATCGTGATATTGCTAACATAAACTTAGTAATATAGTCCCAATGTTCTCGGCTTATTTCCTCTGAATAAAACTTTCATTCTTGATTAGCAAGACGATGTTTAGCAATCTGTCGCTGACTCAATAACTGCCTTTACAGACTTAGCGCCTTTCATCCGAGAAAATCTCGTAAGGGATATTATTAAATATGCTAGGTTTGATTCACCATTTACCTTCTGTGCTTTACAAACATCTTGACAACTTTAAAATAACTTACTCTGCATTGGTATAAATACGCTCACTTTGACAATATTGCCAGCAGAATCAACACTCCCGAGACAATTCTTTGTAGGGTATTTAGCACGCAAATGGGAAACTAATGTTTTATGGTATGGTCGATGGTCGGTATATGTTGAGGTTGTTGTGGTAGCTATTTGGCTGCGTGTGAATGTGCAACCAGCGAAAACAAAATCAAGAAAAATACGACTACGACGAATCTGTGAGCAGCAAGTGGATGTCACCACAACCACACCAGCAGCAGCATCACCAGATCACAATCACATCACAGAAGCCCAGCCAGCAGATGCCGCACATACCAAGACGATACAGACACTCTGGGAGCAGAATCAGGGAAGGCAGGCGGGTGTGGGGAAGCAGGGAAGATGCCTGCTCCCATCATGTGGGGACTCTGACTGGGGCGGCCTAACTGAGGGACATTAAGCGACAAATGAATGTGCGACGATCGACGAAGAAGACGACGACGAGCTGAAATGCACCAAGTTCCGCGGAACGAAAAATTTGCTACAAAATTGGGCAGTAAGGCAGGCGATAGCCGTTGCTGTCATATGAATGGGTTCCGTGGTTGGGGCCGTGCTTGATGAGACAGTCGCAGCCAGGATGGCTGCCGTTGCGTAGTGGCATTAATTGCTTTTGGCGATTCAAAAATTCAAAATTACTTTTTATGCTCCACGCACACAAAGCGGAGCACTTTTAGCACACACACACACACAAACATACATATGCATATGGATGCATATGCATGGTGGAGAGGGTTGGGGACTGAGATCCGGATCGATTTCGTTGACGTCGTTGCTGTGATAAATCGTTGGTGGTAGTTGTTGCCCCTGTGCAGGCCGTTGTGCTGAGATTCCCCCGTGCTTCGGAGCTTAGCACAATAGCACGAGGCTCTGGCGACAATGGCCAGCCACCAGGCCAGGGCACCAGACCTCAGCAACAACTGTGTGTAATATGATGCAAATCGTTTAACACTATTGTTGTTGCCACTTCTGGTGAAGCTGAAGTGCATCGGTGGTGCATAAAAAACGTTTACTTAAACGTGAAGCCAGCAACGAGCCTGAGGGTACAATCGAATACAGAAATTCCCCCGGCGGGAAGAAGACGAAGAAGCCATCATCAAACTTAAGATGGGACAAAATTTTCAAGAGATTAGGGCATGCTGTCAATTGGATTGGGAGTAAGGATGAATGTTTTTGGTGCAGGTCTACTTTGATCTGATTATGCTAATGCACTATATATAGTGGAAAGTCGGATTTTTTAAATGTTTTCTTTCAGGAATTATCTTACTTTCTGGCTTAATGAGCTATTTGCGACGCAACACATTTTAAGTGGATCCAGTGATGATAGGTCCATTTCCCTAACTATTCGAACCGAAGATTATGATTTGAATCTTGGTTCGTAGCATTGTATTTCGTTTACACATTTTTGCCTTTATTTTCGGTCGAATGATACTATTTTTGTTGAAGACTAAATGCGATGTCTTAACCAAACCATTTTGATTGTCTATAAATTAGCTACTTGGACCACATTTAATTATAATTTTATTTCTAACTTCCTAAACTTATGAGCTTTCTCTGCAGTTCAGGAAGTGGTTAAGCGATGGCGACCTGAACTATTCACATTAATTACTTCATTGGTGACAATCGCCTCACAAGTAAGTACTGCAGTAAGCACCTACA
The DNA here is from genome assembly GCA_035044965.1 of Lordiphosa andalusiaca. Lineage (NCBI taxonomy): Eukaryota > Metazoa > Arthropoda > Insecta > Diptera > Drosophilidae > Lordiphosa > Lordiphosa andalusiaca. Next base: position 11,955 of record JAWNNM010002701.1, read on the forward strand.
GTGTTACAGTTACAGCTAACAGTATTTATCTTTAAAGCTTGATATACTCTGTATATATTTGGTATAGAGTATAAATAAAAACAAATATATACGGGGGTGTCACAGAAATCTCTAGAGATTTTCGTGTAAGCGCTATCATTTCGAGCTACAACTGTTTGCCTTCATATGTGTAATATCTCCAAAATGCTGGGCTACTAGATTAGATGACAAAAGTTTCCTTTCTCTTTTATCTAGTAGCCTGCAGCTTTGCTGTCACTTTACATCTAAAGTTCCCCTAGTTTAGTTCAAAGTTCAATCGTTCATACAAAAATCTCTAGAGATTCCTGGGACACCCCCGAATATTTGGATACATGCAGTCAAAAGAAATTAGAGGGGAAAATGTCTTAAAGATCTTAGAATCTATGAAGCAACGATCGAATCAACGCTATTGGTTCGACAAGGTTTGGAAACAGCTCAGAGTTCTAGAGGTTAGGCCTTGTATATTATTCATAATTACTTGAGTTATTATTCTATGGAAGATCGAGATCAGTTTGTGTAGAAACGACAATTAAAGAAATTATTGGAAAAAATGATTCTATTAGAATGGATTCTTAACACAAATTAAGCCCAAAGTTGAATTTTTTGTTCAGAAAACCAACATTGGGCGCTATAGGGTTAATCGCCTCAGGAATATACAGTTGTGTCTGGGCGTAGTTAACCAATTAGTGCGAGGCCCGTTAAAAGTTTACCGGTTGAAGTCCTGTGGTTGCTCCTTATTCTTATTAAAAATTCATAAATATAAAGGTTGAAGTGCTGATATATGATTTGCTTCTTGAGTTTAGATAGGAGTTAAAACTGATCAATATTTTAATTTTAGATGTTCCACATATTTTGGCTGAAAGAACAGTCTGGGGTTAATAACGAACCATTCTATGCTTGGTAAACTTCTGGATAAGCAAGAAAGAAAGTCGGTCAAGCCCGACTATAACATACTATGTACCAACTAAATTATTCGCTCAGTATAAATTTTGATGCTGCAGCAGCGAACAGTCTTTTGATCATAACTCAAAAACCGTTCATCTAATCTTCACTATTTCCTTGGCGGATCAATAAATTATACTGATTACTTAATATGTCTAGAAGAACGAACCAAACCTCTATCTCTTACCATCTCTGAGATCTGTGCGTTAATACGGACAGACGGTCATGATGGACATGATTCGGCTGTTGATGCTGATCAAAAATAAATAAACTTTATAGGTTCGCAGATACTTCCTTCTGGCTGTTACACACTTTCGCAGAAACTTATAATACTCTATGTTCCTACGGTACAGAGTGAAATGTTTGCACACATGGCATATATTTCAGGAAGGGTAAGTTTAAGTCATCCCTTCCCGATTTCGATGTACACGATACTTAGGGAAATTATTGTTTAACAGCTTTCATATCTTCAAAATTGTTGGAGCTATTTAGCTTCTTGGCGGCGCACGGTGGCTCGATGTCACAAAACACGTCTCATAAATCATAACTCTTAAACTATTTGAGTTATCCACATGGTTTTTTTCTCTTAATAATCTGCAAGCCTCAAAGATTTTTGTAAAGTTGTAAAGTTCTTAAGGTTACGCCCACACATGAGGGCGTAGCTAGGTCGGTAAACTGAAACTATTCATATTTTGATCAAAATTTTCGATTTCTAAATGAAACTTAATTTAGAAAAATTTTAAATGGCTTAAATATTTTTTAAAACACACTTTTAAATAATTTTAGGCAAAAAACTAAAAAATTAAAATGTATCATTAGATGCATTTATATCCATATGGAATTTTTTCAAGTTGGCGGAATAAGCAAAGGGGCGTGCCTTGGCCATTAAAAATAACTTCTTAATGTGTGTATTAATTGTTAGCATATATAAAATTTAAAAAAAAAAACAAAAGTTATTGAGCATTTAATCTACTAGCTGACCTCGCAGATTCGATTAGTTAGCACATTCTTTGTAATTTTAATTCTTTAAAATAATTTTTTCTTTTTGTGAAGTCAAATCTCTGAGCCAGCCCGGCGTTTTTTTTAAAGTCAAGCTCAATATTAAAAATTAGGAGAAAAAAAAATGGAAGTTTACAAAAGAACATTTTTTTGATATTAATAATTAATTTTTTTCAAATTTATAAATTTGTATTTTAAATTAATCATTTAACTCGGGGAAAAATTAGGTCTGTAGCTAAGTGGTTAAGTGGATAAGTACATTTTTTTCCATCTTTTCAAAAGTTGAAAAATGTTTGCACGTCACAAAGCTCCTACATCTAAAAAAAATAGCTTTATAAATTCCTACTTAAAGTGCATGAATAGTTTTCCTAATTCAACAATTTGAAATTTGATTTTAGCAGCGAGTTTGGAAAACGGGTCTTGATGCAAAATTTGGTTGCTCTAGCTCGTAGTCTCCGAGATCTATAGATCTCCTATAGGTGTTTATACCAGGGCTGCAAACCGGGTTTGAACCGAACCGGTTCGAACCCGGAATTCCGACTTTAATTTACTATGAACCAAACCTTGAACCGAACTTATTTAGAATTTAAGGCTGAACCCGAACCTGTTCCGAACCCAAAATTTCGGTTCTGTTCAACAAAACTGACAGAAAAATTTGACCTTTTGTCTACCGACTGACTCCTAAAATGGGCAGGAGAGTGGAACAAAAAAATCAGGCAAAACGATTAGATTTCCTTATAAAACCCCTACCCATAAAAGACTCTGTTTTTAAAGGTCCTCGACTCTAAAGCTTCTTGAATAATTCTCAAAAGCAAGAGTCTAACATTATTTTGGTAATATTTTTCTATGCAAACCACAAAATGGAATTTCACTAAACTGTAAATTATATATTGAACATTTCCATGTTTTCTATCAACCAATTCCGACCCAAATACCACTTGGTTCCCATTCAATTTGGGGAGTTTTTAGGTCAAATGCTGTTTTTAAACCACATAGAAGACAAAAATTAGTAAGGTTGTATAAAGCATGGACTGAACCAAGGTTCGAACCAAAACCTTCTTCCAAAAACCTCGAACCTTAAATTTCCGAACCTTAACCATTCGTTAATTTGGGTTCGAAACAGTGCACTGGTACACTGCAGTGTACCGGAGATCCGAATATTTTTTTGGGTTTGCAGCTCTGGTTTATACAGACAGACGGATATGACCAAAGACCTGTGCCCACTAATGTAAATGCTCTGTTAATGATCATTAGTGATAATACTCTGACAATTAACAAAAGCTAACTATTTAACCCGGTAAGGGAGGGCCGACTTTGACTTACGCTCTCGTTTACATTGTCATCCTTTCATCGATGGAAAAAAACAATTCTGTTATCTTGACGTATAATGATTATACTTTGAACGTAACACAACAGGAGTCAGATTGGGCATCAATCGATTAAAATTTTTATTAAGTTGATTAGTCAACTAAAATTTTAGTTGATTAATATCAACTTGCTTAAAACTAACTATAACTCAACATGACTAAAATCAACTTTGACTAATTTCAACTTTAGTTAAATTTAGTTGATTGTTACACTTTCAACTTGTGTTGTATTTAGAAGTAGAAATTCAATTTGATTTAAAGAAGAAAATAGATGAAATCAACTCAAAAAAAATCTGTGCACTATATGATGGAACATTTTTCGAAAAAGATGAATCTTTATCGACGGACGCAGTCTCAGTTGCATTATGTACACGATGCCAAATGCGTATAAGGGGACATCATACAAGTTATTTAGATACTGTCACAAGACTCATTTAATAATGATTTAGAAAAATATGTTGTAAACACAATGATTCCTCTGCGCGCCATTGAGGATCAATGATTTTGCAAATTGTTTGAAAACCTGAATATAAACAAGAAAGAAAGTCGGTCAAGCCCGACTATAACATACTCTGTACCAAGAAATTTTCTTTTGATCATAACTCGAAAACCGTTCATCCGATCTTCTTCATTCCTTTGGCGGATCGATAAGTTATCCTAATAACTAAATATGTCCAGAAGGAACAAGCCATCTATCTTCAAAACTGTGGGAGATATGACGTTTTTTCTAAATTGCGGGGGCGGGAGGGGGCGTGGCCAAAATTGAAAATAAACTTGATCTGCTTGCAGACATTAGAAGAATATGTCCCATACATGTCAAACCTCTATCTCTTACCATCTCTGAGATCTGTGCGTTCATACGGACAGACAGACGGACAGACGGACAGACAGACAGACGGACAGACGGACAGACGGACATGGCTATATCGACTCGGCTGTTGATGCTGATCAAGAATATATATACTTTATGGGTTCGGAGATGCTTCCTTCTGGATGTTACATACTTTTGCACAAACTTATAATACTCTATGTACCTACGGTACAGAGTATAGAAACATGGTATAAAAATTCCAGGCATGGCATTGATTCGGACCCGGATGATATGAACTGCTTTAATTCGCAAAGCGCGATGCCCGTTTCTATAATGGATACATTTTTATCCGAGAGGGAGAAGAGCATCAGTTTGCTAGAAAAATATCCCATCATCAAGAAAATATTCATCAAATATAATATGCCCTCGTCTGGACCAGTAGAAAGAATTTTTTCTTTCGCAACATTGGCAAACACCCCCAGATCAAGCAGGACTCCTGATGAATTGTTTGAAAGCCGAGTTGTTATGAAGTCCAATTTAGGGCAAATAAATATATAATTGCTTTAGTTAGATAAATATTATTTCACTATACTAGTAAAATCAACTTTACAATAGCTAAATTTAGTGAAATTGAATTTATTCAAGTCATGATTTTAGTCATGATTGACATTCAACTTCTCCGAACAACTAAATAGTTACATATTTAAACTTCAAATCATTCTAAAAAGTTGAGTTGATCAATTTTTAGCTTTAAACTTTCAATCAAGTTGAAAAAATCCCCACTCTGTGTATATTCCTATTCCTATTCCTCCTATTACATTATTTTGCACAAGAAGGAATTTCGGTCAAGACCGACTTTAGCTACGCGCTGCGTCTTTTGATTATAGCTCGACAACCGTTCATCCCATCTTCACCATTCCTTTGGCGGATCGATAAGTTATCTTGATTACTAAATATGTCGAGCAGGCACAAATCATCTATCTATAAAACTGTGTGATATATGACGTTTTTTTTCAAGTTGCGGGTGCGGGGTTTGTACAAAAATAAACTTGATCGGGCTGCAGACATAAGTTTTTGTCCCATACATGTCGAACCTCTATCTCTAAGATCTGTGCGTTCACACGGACAGACAGACGGACATGACTACATCAATATACTGATATACTGATCAAGAATATATGAGAAAAACGGTGTTTGCGCGATATTGCATTCGAAAGTCCCAATATGAATAAATGTAAGATTATCTTGGAATCGTTCAATTTATTTGTTTCCCTTTGAACTTTTGATAAAACATGCTGCTTTTAAGTCCATTTTTAATTTCTTGATTTTGGTGGTCCTTTCTGTGGAAATGCCCTTATACAATATAAGCTTAGCTAAACAATTGCTTTATTTATATTTTGTAATTCTGATCCCCATCAGTGAACAATCCGGAAAACACAAACACAACAGTGTCGGCCCTGAAATTATGCTCTCGCATTTATTCTCGGTGCAGAGTTGAGTCATTATTTCTTTTCTTATATCAAGTAGCACTGATGTATCCAATTGTCAATAAACTTGGTAATTTGAATACAATTGAGAGGTAAACATACATATGTATATCTATCGTGATTCACGAATTGTTATGTTCAGCTCCTCCTGTGCACATCAGATACAAATAGGTCACTGCAAAAATAACAAATCGAGCTCGGAAGAAGTCGGTTCAACGAATAAACAACACGTGAAAAATAAAGGAAAGATTCATGCCAATTCACTCAGCACCACATTAAACTATCTGCAATCAACTGATCAAAATCTTTTCGTGAGCTGCTTTATGTGCTCTCCACCCGATCCTTTTCGCAATTGGCCATTTGAACCAGAATGGAAACCCAAGCACAAGCTTTTTACGGGGTTCAAACACCCATGCTTGGCGCATGTGCTCGAGCTCAAGCCAACCGAAACAGAGAAGGTGGCGGATGGCACGGTGTCAAATTCTAGCTTCAACCGAAAGCCGCTCTCAAGGTTCATGGGCATGGAATGCGATTTCTGGTGAGCATATGCACAAACTCATATGTATATACTTCCGATACGTTGCGTTGGGTGCATGTCACCACCGCCGCACCACACACATCCATCGTCCAACGTATACGATTGCCGTAATTAGCACGAAGGCAATCTCATTTTACGCCAACCAAAATGCGCAAATGGCAAGCAACCGGGCCGAGTGAGACACATTTAGATACTTACAATATGGGAATTGCTTTGGGGGAACTAGGTGCACTTGCTCCAACACTGACACTGCCACTGATACCGTTGAAGTTCGCGGTCTTTGATCGCTGCTGGCGAATTAATATTTAATTTACGCTCGATATTTGTTCTGTGCTGTGAGTTGCCGCTCCTTGGTGGGGCTCGTGCGACCGTCCCCTCCCGTTGCAAGCGAAGACAAGACGAAGACTGACTGACACACTGAACGGACACCGGGCCCGTAGCCCAATTGCAAGCTCTTGCATCTGGATGCTGAACGCCGAGCGCGCTGCTTGCTGGCTCGGCAGCTCGTTCGGCTCGTTACGAGTTCCACTTGTATCGCCGTTCTGTCGCTCTGCGCGGCGCTGCCTCTGCCGTGAGTAGTTCGAGGAGCCGCCAAAACAAAAAGATCTCGTAATTTATGAAGCTCACACCCCTCTCCGCGGGCCGGCTTCATTCAAAATTTCATTAAAGGATGCACACACTCACGTACAACTCACGTCGCTGTTTTGCATGCACCAATTACTTTATTTTTTGCGATTTACATAAACATTTACATAGTGATTACAACGGGCACCTCGAAGCATATGAGATTTCGGTTGCTTTCATCCTTGGCTTCCCACAACATGCTGCCGCGCATCTGCAAAGGGGAGAACGAAATTCAGAATGTGGGAAATTAGTGGTTTTGGGCAGCCACCTACCACCGGCAGTGTTTCATTCACAAAGATATCGGCCCAATAAGTTTTCTTATCGCTCATCGCCAAAATGCAATCTTCTTGATTACCATCACACGGATCCGGTGAAATGAGTGCCTGCGTCTTCACATAGTTGAACACCCAACGGACTTCATGCTTTAGATAGGTGACGCCGTTGTCTATTGGGGGAGAGAATTGTTACAGTTAAACATTGTCGAAGAAAACATTTCATAAATCAGGTTTTCGGTCATGTAAATATTTCAAAAAAATAAAATTATGAAATCCAAGTCGGATCTTTTCAGAAGTTACAACGGGATGTGCGACACCAACTTTCCTGGATAGTTTATTATGTGATCACACTGCGTCACAGCTAAAGTGCAGAGTGTTCGAAATGTGGATTTTCTTATAGATTTCGCGAAAAATTTTTGGTTTGGGTTCAGGGAGCGGGTTCGGAAGGTCGCCGGCCCCATGTTCAGGTTCGAACCGGGGCTCAGACATTATTTTTTCGCTAATTTGGATAACTTTCATGTAAATTAAACGAAAATTAAACATTTTATTCTAAGATGTTTTGAGTTTTAATGTTTATACCCGTTAGTTGAAGAGTAAAAAGGGTATACTAAAGTCGAGCAAATGTATGTAACAGACAGAAGGAAACATCTCCGATATCATAAAGTATATATATTCTTCATCAGCATCAACAGCCGATTCGATATAGCCATGTCCGTTGTTGATATCACTTGTCACAAAATTTCAATAGTTTCTGTATCCGGGACAATTTACCAAAAAAAAATATTTCACTCTGAATTCAAATCTGCTCTCAGATATGTAGAAAGTAGAACGGTTTATGAAATATCGACAAATTTTAATTTCTTATGTTTTGAAAAAAGGTACGTCTACTAAAATAATCATTTCTCTGGTTTTGGTTGACCGTTGTTAATAAGCTGGAACAAAATCAAAAGTTAATCAAATTATTTCTTAAAAAAATGACAGTTATTTAAAACCCAATCATAAATGACGAACTTGTGGCACTTCAAATATTTCAAAGATCGATTTTTGTCCAAATTTTGATGATTTTTCAAGTTTTTGCTGTTTTTTATAATGTTTTTCAGTCCATAAAAATAGTTCTGATTTTAGACATTGAGAGGATGGGGTAATCTTTTACAAACAATTTTTGCCCTTAGTCATCAAAATCGGAAAAAAAATATTAACGCGTTTGCAACATTTGGTGAAATTTTCCCGAAATTGTATTTTTTATGAAACTTTTTAACCAGAGAAGATAGCAAACGTTTCGTGTGCATTTTCATGTGCTCAATTGAAATAAATTGTTCGTTTTCCCCCAGCAAAAAAGGTTTATGAGAAAATTGCATAAACGTGTGTTGAACGAGTTTTGTTCACATTTCTGGGTCCTGTAGCCTCTTTTTTTTTTTTAAATAATTTGATTATTTTTAATTTTTGTTCCAGCTTATTAACATCGGTTAACTAAAACTAGAGAAAATGGTATTTTAGTAAACCTACCTTTTTTCAAAAAACTAAAAATGAAAATTTAACGATATCTCAAAAACCGTTCTACTTTCCACATAGCTGAGAGATTTGAATTCAGCGTGAAATTTTACATGAGGATTAACTATTTAGAAAACGTGATCAAAAATTTATTACATTGTGTATTTGCACTTATAATTTATATTTAACAGTTTTCAGTTTGTAATGAGTAAATATAGCAACCCATAGCTTCAGAATCAACCGACCGACTTCAAAGTAGTGTTTGGATGAGTAATAGGAAATTTTTTTAATTTTTAAGCTGATTCTGAAGGTAGACGTGCCTGTTCCGGTTTTCACATTCACTAAGTATGCTAAAATTCGACCTGGGTACTTGTTCCAATTTTCACAGTTCGATGGAACTATTCAATTTGAATTGAAGCCGGTGAATTCAAAAGTGACTTAAAATTATATTTGTACCATTGTTAAATGTATTTAGATGTATTTAGAAAAAGGTATTTCTATTATGAATAGCTTCAACCAAGCAATGCGCCAACCTGTTCAACCTGTTCTGGCTTTTAATTTTTTATGAAACGCTTGTAACATGTTCATAAGATGCCGTTAAATTAATAGCGACACTTTAAACAGCTATATTACTATATAACTATTAATTTTTTTGAGAGTTTTTGTTATGTTCGTTTTGCTAATCCAGCTGATTAAGTTGAAAGAGTATTCAAAGGGAACAATATGAAAGTGAAATATTCGAACTGCAAGAAGAATGCAAATCGTTTGAATACCAGAATAGCTATAACGAAATCGTTCGATTTGGATTTCATTTGACATCGAAGAAATATGTGAAAACCGGAACAGGCCTTATAGACAATTTTATGAAAGTACTTATCTTATCTTATACTTATCTAGTTTGTAAATACTAACACTATTTCGATTTCTGGAAGACGACTTTTGACCTGATTTTCGGACTCTGTAGACGGTTTGGAGTAGTGGTGCCCTTTGCCTCTTGCTTTCCTACAAATGAAAGCTTATTCAACAACTTAATGAAATTAAAGTCCAGTCTTACACTGCGAAGTAAACTTCCTAAAGATTTTCAAACATTTTATTTTGCGATATTATTCAGAAATTCCCACAACTAAATAAATCAGGGACCGTAATGATTATTCGTAGATTTTTCATCCTAAAAAATCATCAAACATCTATGGAAAAATGTATCATAATAAAATACGGTTCTATTTCGCTAATCTCTTCCTTTTCGCAATGATTTTTATTTTGTTGCTCAATCGATAATGTTTATTTATTGAGTAAAATGAATGAAAATCAAAAAAAAATCACTTATTTTTTAAATACCGAAAATTTATTTATATATTCAAACTTGAAAATTGGTTTTATTTGTCCGACTTGTTTCACTTACTAGGGATATGCATCAAACAAGCCACAATTTCTTATAATCCAGTAGTAATCGACGTTTGAGCAATATTTATAATTATTATTAAAGAGTTTTGTTTAAAATCAAATTTAATCATTATATTTTGGCTAATAAAATAAACATTTTTATAATAGAACTCATAATGATTACGGACACTGAAAGATTACAGGGCTTTAAGACGCGCAATCTTCACAGTGTTTTTAAACCCACGGACCGAATCCGCTTAAAAATAAAATAAGAAATTGGGGGCTTAAAATCATTTCAAATCAAAATGTACAGCCCCTTGAGTAACTTACATATGAGAGCGTCATTCAACAAATTCTATTGAACTTCCAGACTAGACTAGACTTAAAAGTTCTTATAGACCCTATGGGCGTCTTGCAAAACATTGCGCTACGTGATGGGTAGAACTCGCGTCCGGTTTGCTCATTTCTGCTGACTTATCTTAATTAGATTAAGCGCAATTCATTTTATTTATAATTTAAGCATGGGCCCCTCGCTGCAACAATCGATATGAATGCAAAGCCAAGAGCAACAGGAAGGGAAGGTTTACTTTTTAAGTGGGTGGGCCTAATCATAGTGGTCATATAATCCTACATTGCTGGAATTAATTTGATTTACAAGCCCCTTTGATTAATTGTGTACTATAGTGTTCAACAATGATTATCGCCAGCTTTGGCGCGGAGGGTTCGGCATACTCCATAACCGCACCCGCAATCACACCTGGCCCAAAAGCTTTTCGCCAGCACTGATCTATTTCTGTTTCCGAGTACCATTTCCTCTCTTTCTATCGTTGTCGTTTAAATTTTTGACTGCATGAACGGAGCATGCTATCAGTGCTTTGGCATTTACCGTTATCATCGAAGAGCACCGTCACCTTTACAGTCGAGCTCCGCTTCATAGAACACGGCACCTTTGTACAGCTGTCGATATTCAAATAGTTGACTTGATACAGCGAACCTGAAAGAGCGGAAAGATTAAACATTTAAGTATATGCAAACTATTCTTTGAAATTAAAGTGTTTGGATTTTTGAGCGAATATCATGTACGTGGTACGTGCGCTGCCCCAATTTACACGCTTCATATCCTACACGAGAACACTTGCCCCGACTCAAGTTACCCCAATAACATTGAAAATTTAACTCGGACCACCAGCGAAGCCCAATTATCTAAGTCAAAGGCAGCGAAAGTGCTTTGTGTATTCGTGTTTGCAAATATGTATGTGTATTATATATTTAGGTTCTGTCTATCTTCCTATCTAATAATGCCGCATTGTAATCTATTAAGTAAATAAACATTTCGAAATTGATTACAATCCTTTTTGGGGGATTTCTGAGGCACAACCTAAGAACGATGATGTAAGCTTTCTATCTTTTTTAGCAGCACAATATCAATTTGAACTGCGTAAGAATTCTTTGATAGTCTTTCCTTATGACAGCTTACAGAGCATCGATAAAATGTGTAGTACCTTCTGAACAACAAATGTTGGTTTCCTGCAGAAAGCACCGAAAATATGCAACGTTATTCAAAAAATCACAATTATTTCAGGTCTTTGAGTACTTTGAGTAGCTCTCAAATGTGCCATAAAGCGGCATTATACTTCTCTTCGATGTGTATGCAAATAATACGATCGATAAGATATCCTTATTACTAAATATGTCTAAAAAGAACGAACCATCTATCTTTAAAACTGTGGGAGATACGACGTTTTTTGTAAAATGCAGTGACGGGAGGGGGCTTGTCCAAAATTGAAAATAAACTTGATCTGTCTGCAGACGTAAGATACATATGTCCCATACATGAAAAGTCTCTACTTTTTACCATCACTGATATCTGTGCGTTCATACGGACAGACAGACGGACAGACGAACATGGCTATATCGACTCAGCTCTTCATGCTCATCAAGTATATATATAATTTATGTGGTCGGAAATGCTTCCTTCTATGCGTTCCAAACAACTGGACAATTTCAATATACCCTCTGCAGGACTATAGAAATAGAGGAAAGTTAAGTTAAAGTTTGTATTCCTTTGCAGCAAGTTTTTCTAACTAGCTTGAAGGACATTTACACTGAAAACAAACATGTTTTTCTCACTAAGATATATATTTATATATATGTATATTATATAGATGTCAAACTTAGATGAATAGATGTTTTCTTTGAAAACAAAAAGATTTTCTCACTAGAACTAGTTTTTCGACCGATCGTTTCTACGGCAGCTATATGTTATTGTCATCCGATCCGGCCGGTTCCGACTAATGCTCAGCAGTATCTGAAGACTTCCTGCAAAGTTTGGTGGCGATAGCTTTAAAACTGACGGAGGAGATAGTATATAAACCAGGGCTGCAAACCTCGGAAAAATCAGGAGGGGTTCTCTAGGGGGTTCGAAACCTCGAAAAATAGTTTGAAACTAACTAAGTTTGAAATTAAGTATGCAACACTCAGAAGGAAGCATCTCCGACCGCATAGACATATTTAGTAATCGGGATTACTTATCGATCAGCCAAAGGAATGGTGAAGATTGGATGCACGGTTGTCGAGTTATGATCAAAAGACTGTTCGCTGCTGCAGCGCAGTAGCAGCGCTGCTTTCAGCTGCTACTGCAGCTACAAAATTTTCGCTGAGCGTATAATTTCGTTGGTACAGAGTAAGTTATAGACGAGCTTCACCGACTTTCTTTCTTGGTATAAATAGTAGAATATATTGTCCCAAATTTAAGTAAAAATTTGGACCTAAGTTGTTAACAGATTTGAGCAAAATAAAAAATTGGAGACTTTAACTTTGAACGCTTATTTCACGGTCGTCAGGGATGTTACGAACGAGAAACTCTTTTTTGTACGAAGCGTTGATGTATGGAGTTCCAGTTTAATTGGTAAGCAGACAAACTGTTAAGTGCAAATAGGCCACATAATTCAAAATGTTCAAATTCATTTTTTTTTTTATTTGTAAATAAGAAGTGTAAACAAAAAGCTCAAAAAGTATCAAAATTTGCCAAATTTTCTTAGTTTAGATTATTTTAAAGACGGTTAAATGGGAGAAATAGCTCGAGCGGCGCAAAATAAACCGCGATGCATGCAACATTTTGTTGTGAGTTATTTCAGTATATTTTTGATAGATTGCAGTTATAGATGGGTAAGCTGGACGTGTAGATTGATTGGTTCTTTAAATGTAGATAGCAACATAGCATAATGATTACAGTAAACCAACCAATCAACCAAAATGACGGTTGAAAATAAAACAACCTACAAAAATAGTAGAATGTTAGTTAAATTTAACAATGCTTACAGTAAACTCTAATGTGTACCATACACAATCACCAAAGGCACCAGTCAGCTAAGACTATTTTAATTTTAACGTGGCTATATTCCTTACCATTGGTCGTACATGGTAATTTTCTTTTAAACCATGGTTATGCTTTTGTGTGTGCTTATAGACTTCAAATGCAGTTTCTTGAGTAAGATTCCTTGCAGAGAGTATATATGGTATACATAACATATAGCTGCCATAGGAACGATCAGGCGAAAGCTAGTTCCTGTGAGAAAAGCTTTTTTGTGTTTAATGCAAACGTCTCCAAACTCCGTATTTACTAGTATTCTATACTTCTCCATGATTCCACTAAGTTTGATCGAAATCGGACATCTATATAGTATAGCTGCCATAGAAAAGTAAGGTTAGAAAAAAGCCTCAGTTAGAACAACTTATAGGTTAAAGCTGCCATAGGAATGATTGGTTGAGAAACTAGTTATAGTGAGAAAAACTTTTTTATTTTCAAAGAAAACGCCTCCAAACTTTGCATTTCTTAGTTTGGTAAACTTCCCCATGATTTTACTAAGTTTGGTCTAAATCGGACATCTATATAGTATAGCTGCCATAGAAAAGTAGTGTCAAAAATTACACTTAAAAAAAAAGTGCATAGTATAAATAATAATAAACATGTTCAATTCGTAAAGCAAGTTTTCATACTAGATCTAAATATAAATTACATTATTTTATCTAAAAACATGATAGCATTATGTGGTTAATATGAAAATTATTTAAATCAAAGTGTACTTAAATTCATTTAAAGTGCGTCATATTTATTTAAATTATGCATTAAATTGAAATATAATTCTCAACTAAAAATCAAATTTTTTCAATTTAAATTGAATATTTTTCTTACTCAATTTTCTATTTTCTTCATAATTGAAGTAAACAGCAAACATACTTATCTAAATCAATATCAATATGAAATATATTAATATTATATAAACAATAATAAACATATAAATGGCCAAAGCTGCGCTCTATCATGCTCAGCATCATACTGTCTCTCTCTTTCTTATCAAATATGCGCTCACATTACTGTAAAATATTTGCTTAAAATATCAGGACAAATCACTTTCGGAGTTGCGAAATTGAATGAAGGGTAGTTTGTATTAAGCTGGCGTGTACTAGAGAATTGTTTATATAGCTGTTTGGGATAATTTCGATGAAAAAAGGATTCCCAAACTCCCAGTAGCTAAGCCGTTTTTTGCAAAAAACATGAAAAATTAAAAAAAAAATTGAAATTTTGGAACTTTTGAAGCACATTTTTTTGGTCAGTCTGTTCATGGCATTTTTCGCCTAGTTTATATCTATATCTTAACCAAAAATATAAAACTAAAATTTCAAACGGTTTATGATATATGGACTTCATAAAAATTCACTTTTTTCAAAATTTGAGCTTGGGTTGAAAATATTTTGGGCATCAAAAAAGCACCTTTACGATGTGATAGGGCCAAGTCCTTTGGTTATTTTTTTGGTTTCGGTATGTTCTTCAAAAATATCGCGGTCCGAAGCCATAACCAGAAAATGACCTTAAAAGAGCGTGGTAGTAACTTCTAACCCTTTAAAATCAAAGATACTACCCAAAATATGTCGCCGCTGGATTGACGAATATAAAATTGAGGAAAGTTAACTTGCTCGGCCTTAGTTTGTATACCCCTGTATACTTTTTATCAGGGATGCAAACCGGTTCTGAGCTGAACCGGTTTTGAACCGAACCGAACCGCTTATTCCCGCTGGTGAACCGAACCGCAAACCGAACCGGCTTCGTTTCAGAATTTCTGAACCGAACCGAAAACCACAAATAAAAACGGCTTGGTGCGGTTCAGTTCTCTGACGAGTTTTAAAGGGAATTGCTTTCCTCTAGCCAATGATTTTGATTAATTAGGAAATTTGAATCGTTTCCCGATTTCGATCGACCCTCTACATATTTAGCGTTGTCGGATCGATATAACTTTTAAGGATGACCTGAAGAGAATTTTACAAGTCTTCTGCAATTTCCCGCCGATCTCTTAATTTACCTGTCATCAATCTAAATTTGTTTTTTCATTGGACAATATTTACAATTTTCTGTGGTACTTCTTAACCCTAATTCAATCTTAATCTGCCAATAAATAAGGGCATTCCTCCAGGAACTGATAGACGAGTCCTGGGAATCCGACATAATAATCTTTGCAGATTGCTCTAAGGATTTTAATGATATTCGAATGGATTATAGGAATCATATTTCAAAAATGATCGAATAGCCACTTCACCGAAATCATATTTTATAATGTGCCTTTGTGAACCACTGAACCGAACCGAAACCGCGGTTCATTTAAATCCAAAAACCATGTTATAAACCGAACCGGCGGTCTAGAAACTGTGCGAACCACTGAACCGAACCAGTACTTATTTTCGAGTGGTTTGCATCCCTGCTTTTTATAACTTTTTGAACCTTACTTTTCTATGTCCGATTTCGACCAAACTTAGTGGAATCATGCAAAAGTCTTACATACGAACATGTAAGAAATTTGGAGCCGATTTCATTTAACACAAAAAATTGTTCCGAATAGAATTTCTTTTCGACTGATCATTCGTACTGCAGCTATATTATCTAGACATCCGATTTTGACAAAACCTCGTAGAATAAAAATAAAATAAACAAAAAAATGTCATCAAAAACATCTAAAAGACTTCGTGTAAAGTTTGGTGAAGATAGCTTTAAAACTGTCGGAGGGAATAGCATGAAAACAGACGAACGAACGGGCAGGCGGATATGGCTAAATCAACTCAGCTCGTCGTGCTGATCAAGAATATATATTTTTTTGTGGTCGGAAATGTTTCCTTCTACGCGTTTCAAACATCCGAACAATTTTATAATACCCTTTGCAAGGGTATAAAAATCGAGTAGGATTTGCAAATTTTCTGAAAAAATATATAACCCTTGCAGTTCGTATTAATTTTGAGGACGCTTCTATTAAAAACCAAAGACTATTTCTTAAACTTAACTTTTCTATGGCTATTTAATAAAATCTTCGGAATTCGACCAAACTTGGTGACAGCATGAACAAGCTAAAAAACTTACATATACGAACTCTGATGACTATTCCATTCAAAACAAAAATGATTTCCCTACTAACACTAGTTTTTCCCCGGCAAGCTCCCACATATGCGCAGCGATAATGTATTTAAAGTTTGATGAAGAAAGCTTTAAAACTGATGGAAGCCAAAGCGTAGAAACAGACAGGCGAAGACAGCTCGTTATGCTGAACAAGAAAATATATACTTTATATGTGGCCAGAAATGCTTTTTTCTATCCGTTACAAACATCTTGACAAAATAAATTGAATTTTGTGCAGATTCAGAGCGCAATATCGCGGCTTGATGTCTATAGAACCAAGGGATATGGTTGCCGACTGCTAAATAAAAAGTTTGTTTGCTTGGAAAACCCTTTCTTTCTACTAATATTTTTCATTTAACTTGAAAAAAAACTGTTTTTGTTTTTTTTTTGTGCAGGTTTTGCTCTTCCCTCAAAATAGTTACGTGCATTAACTACATAGTAGACATGCAGCTTAGAAGTTCCTCTACCCATTCAGAATTCTTGTTTCAGAGATGAGATATTGTTTGGGAGTATTTACAATGAGTCCGATTGAATTTTACATCTTAATTTGATACTTACTCGAAAACTCTAAAAAATAACTATTTATAATAACTTCACGTAAAAGTTGCCTTGATCCACTATCAAGTATGGTTGGGGGATTCATGCAAATATAAAAACCCATGAGACTTTGCCCCAAGTACTCGTCCATTTTCCGTTTCCAGCAAACTCTTTCTGTCTGCGCACTCACCGCAATCCTCAAACGGCAATGATCGGATTGCCAGAAACTTTTTATAGGCTGCATCCGTAGTGGTCTTTACAACTCCGCCTGACAGTCCAGGGATTGTACAAACGGCCAAGAGTATTTTTAAGTAGCACACCAGAGAGTTTCGCATGGCGCTAATCAATTCAACGAGATCGCAGCGATTAGAATATCGGGCACAAATGTTTGGCGTGGATTTGCGAGAATTATTTCAAATAACAATAACAAAGACGGACGATAATGCGACAGTTATTGAACTGGCAATGCTTTCTATGGTGATATGGTCGGTTCCACAGCTAACGGGTGACTGCCAGTAGTACGGGCACCAAATAGTGCCCAGCCCAGTAGCAATCGGCATTTGCAGCGGGAGAGCGTACTGGGCAAAGCGTTAAGAACAAACGCAAACAACTGAATAATTGCTGTATGGTAAGCAATCACTTTTGATTTATTGGTTGAAGGGGGAAAGGTAGCCACGGTGCTGATTGGAAAGCCAACGGCGCTCCTGACTGATAAAACTGAATCGACCTAACGTGAAGATGTAGTCGATGCAGACGCCTGTAAATAAAGCAAAACATGTTGAGTGGCTGATGTGCAGATAAAAAATAACCACTCGAGTTTAATTGAAAGCTCAATCACGCACTATAATTAAATATTAATAGATAATGTTTGCTTCATATATTAAATGAATTCACAAGAAGTACCGCACTAGGTGAACATTTTGGGAATGTGACTCAGCTTTTCTGTTCTCCTCAGCTCATTCGATGATGCCCTTCAGGTAGTTCGTGTTCTTGATGACTCGAAAGTCGGTTCGCAATTGAATGAATTGTCGCACCACAGACTTGTCCAGATAGTTCTGAAAGAGTTGGGACAATAATGGATGCAAACTCACTCGCCATGGTTTACCACTTACCAGGGTGTCGCCCGTGCAAACCTCCAGAAGATTTTGTGGCTTGACCAGCAGTAGATTGCACAAGGCATGGAGTATATCAAAAAGCTGTGTCACCAGTGGACTGTCCAATTCGCGAATGCACTTGCGGTATTCGTTCACATCGCAAATGGCACACATGGCTCCGGCCGTATTGAATTGCATTGTCTGCAAGTGATCGTAGATGACGCGATGGAGGCGTGTTCCGAACTCAGTGAGCACGTTTTGCAAATTCTCGCCGTCCACGCACTTCTTCATTTGGACAATGACGGGCTGGACATTCTGCACTACTTGTAGGCAGGCCTGTAGGAAAGGACACATTTAAAATTGCTATCAAGCGAACACCTAAATATACTTACAGCTGTTGAAATAGTATCCACATCAGTCTCTGGCTTGTAGTCAGTTTTCTTTTGCTCATATTGCAGATAGACCTTGACCCATCCTATAACAGCACTAATGGACCGATCTAGGCCCTGATCCAGTTTTGTCTCAATCTGTTCCATCAGTATGCGCTTCTTGAACACATAGTCCGAATACTTGGGCGTATTGCTAAGGCACACGACAAAATAGTTTGAAGCAGTCATTTATCTTTCATTGGTTTACCCACCTCACACAGGGAATCACCGAAGTGTTGCACAACTTGTCTAACAGATGCACAATGATGTTTGTCTTTTGTACCACATCAAAGAAGTACAATTGCGGGAAAACCCTACCCTCGGCTAGCGGTACTGCTTGTAGACCCAACTCCAAGGCATAATCCACGTGCTCGTGCATAAGGAATCGCAACAAGATGTCATTCAACTTGATGGCATTGGCGGGCAGCTCTGCATCGCTAGACAGCAACCGACAACGCTTCAATGCTGCTTTTGCCTCTTGCAGCATATTGATGGCCAGTTCCTCTGAGAGAAACGTTTCTCCACCATAGTCTTCGATGGCAGCTATGTTGATATTGGCCCGTGTGGCAATTAGCACCTCCATGTTGCGACGGAAACCTTTGGTAGTCTGTGTTTTCTGATGCTTCTTGCTTGCATAGAACTTCTCCAGCTCCGAAGAGCACTTGGCTGTAAGACACTTGGACTCCATTTCAGCGTAGCCAGCTAGATTTTTCATGAAAATCTGTTGGGTCAGCTTATGCAGCAAATCGTCGTCAATGGTAGACATATACATTTGTAAATCGGTGGACAATTTCAAGGTGCTGTAAGAGAGAATGAGATTTGCTTTCAAATATAAATATGTATTTAATATCCTGGTATTCTGCCAGCCTGTTGTAGAGTCGGTAAATAAGCAGCAGGTTTAAACAGAAAATATGAGCCCAGTACTACCAAAGATCTATCTTACAAATTTGATATTTATGTTAAAAGTGCAGTGAATTTTAAAGTGTTGCGGTATGCCACACAGAGTCTCTTGCGTGAAGTTACGAGATCCGTGAGTGTTTCGTGAGTGAGTTGAGTTCAAAGATCATGAGTATAAGTTATGAAAGGAGCATCTCCGACCCCAAAAAGTTTATATATTCTTGATCAGCATCAACAACCGAGTCGATATAGCCATGTCCGTCTGTTCGTCCCTAGGAACAAATAGATCTCAGAGATGGTTAGAGATAGAGGTTCGACATGTACAGGACATATGCTTCTTACACATGCAGGCAGCTCAAGATTATTTTCAATTTTGGAACTTACAAAAAAATCATATCTTTTATAGATAAAAAGTTCGTACCTTCTGGACATATTTAGTAATTGAAATTATTTATCGGATGAACGGTTATCGAGCTATGACCAATTGACTGAGCATACATATTCGTTGGTACTGAGTATAATATAGTCGGAATTGACCGATAATAAATACCAATAATAATTATCATAAAATCAAAACAAAATCTCGAAATTATAAGACAAGCCTCCAAAGTTTTCCATTTTGGATCTCATGCAAGGAAGTGTTTTCATGTCCCACTCAGCGTGTAACAGTTGTCGTTGTCGTTGTAACTCCGGTACAATAGAATTTAAGAAAGTTCACAACAAAAACGTTGACCGAAATAGTTTGGGAAATTATTGACTTAAAGCAGTGACTGACTCACGAGTTACGAAAAGAAGTCCGCTTAACTTTACACAATGATACTTGTTATTTTGGAAACTTGCATCGATTCTCTAAAAAAGTTTCATTCTATATCCCGAATTAATCGAGTTGATGTAGCTTCGAAGAATGAGCTTTCTTTAGAAATCAAAATATTCGAGGACGGTTAAGTGCCTTCATAAAATATATATGATATTTCGTAAATGAACAGAATGAATGAACCGTTAACCGAATCGGCGGATTAAATGCTGTTCGAAATACTGAATTGTACCGCTACTCATTTCCGAGCGGTCTGCATCCCTGATTTTCCAGATGTTTGTAGCGCAAAGAAGGAAGTATCTCCGACCTTATATTATATAATAGTTATATTCTTAATCAGCATGAAGAGCCAGGTGAATACAGCCATGTCCGTCTGTCCTACAAAATATATATACTTTATGTGGTAGAAATATCTGGAACATTTTAATGGGTATAATGTTGTCTTATTATACAAATATATTCAAATTGTTTTACCCTTGAAGGAGGTATACGTAAGTTTGTTTGCAACGCTTAGAAGGACGAATTTCCTACCACATAAAGAATATAAATATATTTAAACCTTTTTTTTTTATGGAAACTCTCAATACAATGGTATAATTAAAGTCTTAGTAAGGAATACTTTTTGCATTCGAGCTCTAAAGGTATACAAACTTTGGCTGGGCCAAATAATCTTTGAGTTTTATTTATGTATATTTTATCATTTTGGTGTAAATACTTGTTTTTCTACGGCGATTCTAGGCAGAGGATTTGTATCCTTTGTATTAACCGCACGCGTTCAAATATATGTATCTACCAAAAGGAAGCATCTAAAGTATACATAGCCAACAAGCCAACAAGCCAACATCTTTTCATTCAATTGTTATTTGTAGTTCAGTGATTTTTTCTGTAACTATTTTAGAGACTTGCTGGTCTGTGACTGGTGCAGAGATTTGTTCATCGACTTGTTCACTCTTCACTCAGTTCGGTGACTGTTCAGCTGTATAAAGTTTGTGAAAAATAGGTAATAGCCAGAAGGAAGCATCTCCGACACCAAAAAGTATATACAACTTCTTTGTCAGCAACAACAGCCGAGTCGATATAGCCATGTCTGTATGATCGCAAAGATCTCAGAGACAGTAAGGGATAGAGGTAGACATGTATGGAACAAAAACTTCCTTTACTTGCAGGCAGATCAAGTTTATTTTCCAATTTGAAAAAAGAAACCCTCTACAATTTGTTGTAATCGAGATTACAATGCAATCCGCCACAAGAATGGTAAGGATCGGATGAACGATAGTCAAGTTATGAACAAAACAAAGTTTGTGCTGCAGCTGCAAAATACATACTGTACATTCAATTTAGTAAGTCTAGCAAGGACTCGTCTGACTGCCCTAAGTATTATTGATAAGCTACCGGAAAACTGAGCAATTTAAGTGAGTTGTGAGTGTCGCATCTATTTTCAAGATTTAAACTTATGTGAAATCAAAGTGAAAATGGGAGCATAACTGGTTTTTTTTTTAATTGTTGTTCCTTACCGCGAATAAAGTTCGTAAAGTGTGCGCAAATATTTCTCCTCATCCCTTCTGTCATCTAGTTTGGTCATTGCATATTGATGCAGCTTCAGCTGATATATGTTAAGTATAAACTTGGACATAACCTGCTGTGGATTGGCAAACACCTTCTTGATGATTTCATAATGATGCTTGCACATGGGCACAATGCCAACGAATATATCCTTTCCACTGTACGGTTGCATTTGGCTTTGCTCAATATAGGCGTCCACACACTGCGTGTAACCCTTAAATTGGGACAGAATCTGAGCTAGAGCCTTCATGCGCTCAATGTCCTCACTTTTCTGGGCCGTGGCAAATTCCTCAATAAGTCGTCGCTCCACTTCGTCATATTTCTTCTCAATCTTACGTTTGGACTCGGCAAACTTTCCTGGTGGCAAGTCCTGGGAGATGGCATGCAACTTCTGTATAACATCCGCCGCTTCACTGAGACGGGCTGCATCGGTGAATATGTCGTTAACTATCACAGAGCCGGCAGCCAGAAATTCCGCCATGAAATTTAGCAGTTTTTGCGCCTCCACCGAGCGACTTCGCGGAGTATTCACATTCTCAAGTTGCTCGCCCAGATGCATGATCTTCCCAGCCACCGAGTTGATTTTTTCATCCAGTTGGCCAAACCAATCGATGGCTGTCTGATGACGCTCTTGCAGTTTGGCAATTTTCTTCGCATGCGATTCTTGCTCCTGACGCAGTGACTCCTCCAGACGTTCGCACTTACTTTGCTGCTTCTCTTGAAGAATTTTCAGGTCCTTGATTGTTTGTATAAAAGTGTCATGCAGAGCCACAGGGCTGAAGTCTTCGCTGTTCTGCAGTTCGTTGTTGGTGCGCCAGGTCAGACGTTCTATGAACTCGCCCACTTCGAACGGCTCCTACATGAGAAACGGGTTAACGATATGGGATAAAAAGATATCCAGGAGAGCACTGACCTGTTCAAATTCCTCCATGTATTGGGATAACATTTTCCTCTTATTGTTTATTACTAAATTGTGGGCAGGTCGGCATCCACCCACGAATTGACTTGCCGATAAGCACTCGATTAATAGTCGATAAGTGCTGGCGCTAGAGGTGGCCGTGAATTATTTCATGTTTCACGATGTGAAATGGTTGCATTGATTAATTTTCTTGCTCTACTTTTAAAACTCGCTGTTTCGAATAATATTTTATTCTTATCCGATATTTCTGCATATATGCATTTCCGACTGACTAATTACTGATGCAATACAAACCGGAACTTCAAAAGTGGTGGAGCCGATTTAGTATATAGATTAATCAAGGGTCTGATTGTTTGAGTTTTTCGAAGATTTAGGTTACGCCAAAAAAAAAAGTGAAAAAGTGTGAAATTTTGCATTACTTTTGAGCATGAGCCTAGCATATCAATCAACTTGGATCTGCGAAAGCATTATTATCAGAAACGGCCATCAGCGAAAACAAATTGTGAAGTATCGAGTACATTTGAATAAAATATCGAGTAGGTATCATTTGATACAAAGCTGCCAGACCGTTGACTTAATTAATGAAGGTTCTTGACGTTCTGGCGCCTAATTTAAAATTATTTTTAAATCACGGCCGAGCAAAGGAAACACTGATTCATAATTTGCATATTTGACCTGTTTATTATAAAATAAATGCGCGCTCCTTAGTGATTGCATTATATCAAAACTATTTCGTTTACGAACAAGTTAAAATTTAAAACGATAGTATTTTAAATTTATTTTATAATCGTTTCAATTATTGCGTGGAGTCTGCATGTTTATTTAAATCTGTGTCACAGTTTGAAACTGAACATTTTTCTGCTGATTTTGAGTTTTGTCAAGTTGGGTTTCTGATTCTTACAAGCGCTCTGATGACTGCTGATTCAGTTGGTCTTGCTGCTGTTGCTGCAGATGTAGATGCGGATGTGGGTGAGCGTGAGTAGAGCTGGATGTGGAGGGCAGATCCATGGCATGCGGCACAATGGCCGCCGCGCTATTAATGTTAATGGCGCTGGCGGTGCTAGCCGAAGAGGCCAGATCGATGACTAAGGGGCGCACGTTTTCCTCCATGCTATTGTGCACCTCGGGTATGGAGGGCGTCTCCACTAGCTGTTGCAGATTCTTCAGCTCTGTGGAGCGGAGGCTGGCTGAAAGGCTTTCGCTAGAGGCCAGCGAAGTGGACAAAGGTGAGTTACGTTCCATGGAGGATGCTATGTCTGAAATGAAAGAAAAGGTCACTCAGAGATTTTACCGTCTTTGGTTCTTGCCAGAGACTTACCAGTTCTGTCCGTATCTGGGGAGCAGGTGTTGTGTCCCACGACGCCCTGAGGCTGGTGCAAAGTCATCATCAGTTTCTCTTCCATTTGTATGATGATCTTCTTTTGCACATCATATTTCTCCTTAAGCGACTGGAATGAAAACGGAGATGTCTTAAACGAATCTATTGGTGCTCAATCAGTGTCCCACCTTAAACTTTTCCTCATACTCATCCTTCACCGTGCTTAGCAGTCTCTTTTGCTCTGTCATGGCCTTCTCGCTGTTTCCTACTTGAGCTTGCAGTTCGGCTATCTTATGCTTAGTGCCCTCCAACTGTGATGTCCTCTCCTCCAGGCAGTGCCTAAGATCTGCAATAGTGAAAGTATCCTTAGTTAGCATATACAAAAAAAGCAAACCTACTCTCACCCTTCAGCTCTAGTTTGCTGCTTTCCTGGAGCATTTGTAGCTCCTCGTCGCGTGCTCGATGATTGTCAATCTCGGCTAGTCGATCGCGGCATCTTACCTGTACCTCACCCATTATGATGAACTCCGCTTCGAGGCGGGCCAGTTCTTGCTTACACTGTAACCCCACATCCGCCTGCTGCTGGGCATGTTGCAATTCGGTGCTCATGCTGAACACTTGGCCGCGTAAAGACTCCAGCTCATAGTTCATTTCCTTGTGACGGGCTATCTCCGTCGAAAGTCGGGCCTGCAGATCATCGTTCGCCTGGCGCAGGCACTTGTTTTGCTCCAACTCGTACTGAAACTTGGTCCTAACGTCGGCCAACTCTTCATGGTGGCAGTTTTGGCGCTCATTGGCCAGCCTAATGGCGGTGTCCATTTTGTGTGCCAAATCCTTGTTTTTGGCATCGAAGTTCTTGAGCTGCTCCCTAAGTCGTTCTCGCTCCATTTCCAAGCTGCGCTTTTCACGACTTCGTCCCATAAGACGGCGATTGCGTTCCGCATGGATTGAACGTCGGTACCTCTCGTATTGCAATTGCAGACACATCAGTTGGCATTGCTCCTGAGAGCCCAAATAATGGGGTACAAAACGAATTAACTCAGTTGGGCAAATCTACTTACCGCATCGAAGTTCTCCTTGGTATTGATGGCATGCATGATGTATTGATCGAGTACATCCTGTGGATACAGCAAGCTTCGCTCGTACTTGTTTCGCTGCTCCTTGCACTCGAGCAGCAGCTCGAATAGCCAGTTCTCATATTGAGCCGGCAGAACATCCTCCAACGTCTGAGTGGCCGCATTGAGACTAATGCGGGGCTGCTCCTTGGGCGCCACCATGGCCAACATGCGTCCGCTGCGTTGCAAGCGACTGCCACTTTTTTGCAAAGTTCCGTTCTCTCCATACTTTTGTCCAGGACAATCGGCCTCGTCGTCATCCTGGTCCAGCTGCTGCTGCAAGCCGAACAAGGCAGAGCATGATTTTGCTCTACGCATTTGACTCTCCCCTTCCATCCAAAAAGTGGCCTTTTTGGCCGCAGTGCTCCTGCCCTCAGAGCCGGACTCATTGCAGCAATAGCTTGCCATGCGATTGCGCCGCTTCACCACTTTGGCTAGTTTCTGCATGGAGCGACTGGTAGGCATGTGGAGGCCACCAACGGTGCACATATTTCGATCCGTCTCGTTACAGTCACCACACGAGGCAGCCTGTACGTCTTGAGCACTCATCGAGAGCTCCGATTCCACCTGCTCTAACTGGGTGATCTGGGAGCTTTGCCTGTCCTGAATAATTTGCTGCAGTCTCCGCTCGAAAGTGGTTACTCGCATCACTTGCTCAACCATTGTGTGCGTTGTGGAGGTACCCTCTTCCGCCTCACGACTGATGTCTGGGAAATGAAATTGACTTTGCTGCTGATCCTTACGCATGGGTGACGAGGGTTGGCTGGTGGCAAATATGGCCCTAACGGCATGCGGATTGGATAGGCCAAGTTGCTGCTGCTTCAGTTCCCTTACATCCTTCATAGGTGTGGTCTCTGGCGTCGCCTCCACAGCTGCCTCCGGCGGCGAGGACCCTGTCATGCCCAGCAGCTGTGAGTTGATGGAAGGCTGCAGCGGCAATCTGTATGGCGCTGTGGGGGTCAGTGGGATGGCGCTGCTGGTGGCTGCAATTTCATTGTGCGGACTCCAGATGCCCATATCCCCGCCACCCGACGAAACCATCTCGAAGCGAGCCATGGAGTTTCTGGCACTCTGCAGATCCCGTTCCCTAAGCTGATAGCACTCACTTGTCGAGGTGGTTGACGTCATTCGACTATAGCCAGGAGTCATGGGATAGGCATAGCTATTGTCCTCATGGCTGGACTCGGGATGCAGGACAGGCAATGAGCGGTAGGCACACTCCATAACTACATCATGAGGTTCCATCTCCTTCCAGCGGGCAGGACTCACCTCAGTCTCTGGGGTGGCCGTCAGTAACATGGGATGCACTCGCACTGTGTCCAGTAACGGTTTAATTGTATGTTGAAAGATACTTCCCCCGTTGCCCCTTTTGATGAACTCTCCCAGGTAGCCCATAAAATTGCATGGATACATTCCGTACAGGCGATGGAACAGCATCTGCAAGCCCAACTGCAAATGGACGAGCTTTTCATCCGGCATACGGCAGCTATTCTGCAGCTTCCACGAGGCTAGGTGGCCGAACACATCGAAAAGATCGTTTAGGAAATTCGGTACCGAATTGGGAATGATGGGCAGCAGAGTGATGATGCATAGAAGGGCGCTCATCAGCGGCACAATCTCCTTCTCGTGCTGCAAAGATGAGATGTAGACTAGAGGGTCGTCACTGCCTCATAATACTTACCGTGAGCAGCTTGAATACGCTCTTGATCAGTCGATGCTTCTCGATTTTATGCAACCAGGTGGGATGACGTCTCACAATGAAGCAAAAGATCTGCAGACCCTGCACCCGATGCTGCTGCTGCTTGAGGCAGTCGTCGATTCGATCGAAAATGTAACTGTCATGCGGTGGCTGGGCCTTGACAAGTACCTCCATAATGCGCAGAGATCCAGTCTTAATGAAATAGTCTAGCATGAAGTGCACAGCCCATTGTTCCTTTGCTGGAAACAAGAGGAAGAAAGTTGTTTAAAGTGATGGAGTGCCGAAATGTGCCTTTAAATCTGTCATGATGTGATGAACTATGGTTCGATAAAGTATCCACTAAAACAGGCGTATAGATTACACCAAAGCAATTTGAAGTGTGATCCATCTCAATGAATTTCAAAGCAAATTAACCAATAGAAGCCATAGTCACATTATTAGTGGATGTAGATATTGAAAGACTAGAGCACATCTTGTGGCAAACACAGTTTTGATATTGCATACATAAATTTGTGCTTTTTGCCAGCGAATCAAAATTTACAGTTTTCGGTGGCGCCATTGGAGTGGGAAATGAAACATAATTTAGATTGTCATAAACCAAATGGACCTACGGTTGAAGTTGAGTAAATAATTTTGTTGAAGTTTTGTTCAATTGACATGGCCGTAACATGTAACTCAAATATGCAGGAACGCAGTCCTAAAGTGTTCTTGTTGGCTTTCATGAAGCCTTCTTCTTTCAAGGGGAAAATGGCGAACATGGCGAATGGTTTTGATCCCTCTATCACATTCCAACTTACTTTGCGTAAAAAGTTCAACTAGTTTCTTTTTGGCCTCCTCGTTCTCGTAAGTCTGATTCGACTCCAAGTCGTTAAATATCTTCTCAATGTCCATGTTGATGATTAGCACCAAAACCCCTAACTATGTGCTGTGGAGCAACAGCTTGCAATTGATTTTTCAGCCTGAGTTTTTGCTTCTCCTGCAGCTGGTGCTGCACTGATGCTCCACGCCTCTGTTGCCTATGGCAGTGATTGAGCCTAATAGCTAAGCCACGGTTCTTCCTGGGCACGGACGTAATCGTAAATTGTTGTTTATTTTATTTGACTGTTCGCAATTTCAGATCGGCCACATTTGCAAACAAAAACTGGCCACATTAGTCGAAACCAGCTGACTGTGCGAAATTTGCATCACTAGGGATGGCCTGACATATCGATAGAAAGATTATCGCAAGCACACCACTCACGTGGATTTTCACAGCTCACTGAAAATTTAAATCTTTAGAGCAGCGATGTTTAAGAAGAAGATCTGTAGCTCTCTATCTCTCTCTGACACTCACTGAAGCATTACTTCGGCAAGCATTCGGCATGAATTGCTTAAAGTGTATTTCGAAGTCGGGCAGGGCCGACTTTAACTTACGCTCTCGTTAATTTTCTAGAAAAGTGTGCCTAAATTTGGGAAAACTATGTTTTAAGAGGCTCGTTTGACAACAAACAATGAAGATGGCTTCCGCTAACGTCCAAGTATAGTAAAACATAAGAACCACAACAAACTACGTAATTGCTGAAATTCCCTGCATTGGGAATTTAATGGAGTCCCTGAAATACGCCGATTTAATTTGTTTATAGTCAAAGTAAAGTGCTTTTAAATTAAATTAAATACAATAGTAAAATCAAATATGACTGTGTTAGGTTTTACTATCCGATTTTTCCTTGAGTATAATTACAAGAGAAAATTCAAAGCGTTTTACATTCGGAAGAATCATTAATTTGGTACGCTCCCATCGTGTTACAAGCTTCACAATTTACGCATAGCTGCTACTGCACTGCAGCAGCGAAAAGTCTTTTGATCATGACTCGACAACCACTCTTCCGATCTTCCCCATTCCTTTGCCGGATCGATAAATATTGTGGATTATTTAATATGTCTAGAAGGTTAGAACTGTGGTAGTAGTGACGTTTTCTCCAAATTGCGGTGGCGGAAGCTGGTGTGGTCAAAATTTATAATAAACTTGGTCTGCCTGCAAGTATAAGAAGTTTTTGTCCCATACACCTTAATCCTCTATGTCTTACCATTTCACAGATCTGTGCGTTCATCCGGATAAGACCAAATTGACTCGGCTGTTGATGCTGATCAAGAATATTTATAGTTTATGGCGTCGGAGATGCTTCCTTCTGGCTGTCACACATTTTGCACAAACTTAAAATACTCAATGGACTCACGGTACAGAGTATAATAATTATACATTAGAAAGGTCGCTTGATTAATAACAAACCTAAAATAAGAACTTTTCCGGACATTCGGGGAATTGTCTTAGTTAAATACTCCTGTAATTTTATCCTGTATTTGCATGAATCAAGGTCCTACATAAATTTATTAATTTACCATTAATTTCGATAGTTCTTTCTTTTCTGCCATCTCTTTGGCCATGCGCTGCGACTGTTATCGATAGTTAGGCGCGTGCGCTCAGCTGCTTTAAAGTTAACAGCTGATTTGTATTTACAAAAAATAACAACAAAATGCGAAATTATTTAATAATTCGTCAATTGGCTACACAGCCAATTTTGGCCAGGCAACCGAAACGGTAACATCATAGACATCATACACGAAATCTATTTTGTTATGTCATTTTTTAATGTTTCAGAAAATGGAAGAGCGTTGTTGGCTTGGAAGTACATGCACAAATTTCGAGCGCCTCCAAACTATTTTCTGGGAGCGGATCTGACTTTAGGGCCCCACTGAATTCATCGGTGTCCTACTTTGATGCATCCATACCCGGCACACTGCCCGTAAATAAAGATCCCATCAGTCTGTCCTGCAGTTGGAAATTACACATATTTTTGCAGGTGCTCAATCGAAAATGCGTGGAGTCTGGCATCAAAACTGCATTGGCCTTGGGCTGTCAAGTGAATGAAGTATCCATGTTTGACCGCAAGCATTACTTCTATGCCGATTTACCTGTAAGATTTGCACGACTTAAAACTGAACCATTATTAATCAGCTTTCGTTTAGAACGGCTACCAGATTACACAACAACGTGCTGCCCTGGCCAACAACGGTGTTTTGACCTTTCCCGTAATAACACCTGGCAAAAAGGTGTACTACAAGTCTGCCAAGTTGTTGCAACTGCAGCTCGAGCAGGACAGTGGAAAATCCTTGCACGATGAGCAACTCAAGAGAAGTCTGGTTGATCTCAATCGTGCAGGCCTGCCCCTGATGGAACTGGTATTTGCTCCCGACTTGGAAACCGGAGAGGAGGCAGCCTCACTGGTAAAGGAACTGATGCTTATTCTTAGACGGCTTCAAACCAGCAGCTGCAAAATGGAGGGTGGGAATCAAAATTGAAGTCAGGGCGATTTTCATTTTAAGCTTATTTTCTTGCAGAGGGTGCCCTACGTGTAGATGCGAACATATCCATCCATCAGGAAGGCGATCCCCTGGGAGTCCGCACTGAGGTCAAGAACATTGGCTCAGTGCGTAGCATTTCTCAAGCAATTACCTACGAGATTAACCGTCAGCTTGAAAAGGTGTCTGGTGGCGGAGTTATAGCCAATGAGACGCGATCGTGGGATGCGGAAAACAGACGCACTGTGTCCATGCGAGATAAGGAAGTTTTACAGGACTATCGCTTTATGCCTGAACCAAATTTGCCACCTTTGCATGTAAATCTAAAGCCAGGCTCCAAGTCAACGGAAGATTTTATTTCCGTAGCTTCTCTAAGCGAAGAAATTCCCGAATTGCCGGAACACACTCGTCAGAGCTTAGTGGAGCTGTACAAGCTCAACACAGAGACGTCCATAATATTGGTGGTGAGTAAATATCCATTGAACTGTAATACCCCACTGACTCAATGCCAAAGAAATGAAATTCATAAGGTACACAAGGTAAGTATACTCGCACTATTATACCAAAGACTGCAGAACATAAAAAAAAGTAACGACCCTGAAGTGAATGGCAAGAACGACATTTTGCTGGTTCAAAAAAGGTTTTGTTTTCTGCTCGGTCCTTGTAACAAATAGCTTATGCACAAGACTTACAAAGATGCCAACATTGTTTTAGTTTTCTGGGTGTACATAATGATAACACAGACCTACCCTACGCTGTAGAGCAGGTCGAATATAGCATTTCCCCATACTTGGATTCTTCCTAGCACCCCCAAAATCTGAAGATATGGCCCAAAATCC
This sequence comes from Lordiphosa andalusiaca, assembly GCA_035044965.1. NCBI lineage: Eukaryota > Metazoa > Arthropoda > Insecta > Diptera > Drosophilidae > Lordiphosa > Lordiphosa andalusiaca. The sequence goes on from JAWNNM010002701.1 coordinate 42,894, forward strand.
GCTTTTTGCATTTTTTTAATCATTTAAATTCAAATTACTCACGCATTCTGATAGCGTCAAGAGGAACCTAAAATATTACAATCAATGGGTTGATAGATTTAGCTCAGAAATGGGGTTTACAGATCTGTCTTTTCACCTTTTTTCCTAAAATGTATTCTTTGGCCTCCACTGGTTTTATTATTTTGCTCTAAGCGATGTTCGTAAAAGTTTTTATAATGCCCATTTAATTCTCCGTAGAACGGAACAGCGCTTTTATATGAAACAATAAGTGAGTTAGTAGTGCATCTCACAGTCAAAAAGTGCTTAATGCAATTGGATTATTTAATTACATAAGTTTACAAAAAAGGTCACTTTTGAACCAGAGAAGATAGCAAACGTTCGTAAAGTATTTTCGAGTGCTGATTTCAAATAAATTGTCTTTTTTTACCCAACACGTCAGGTTTATGAGAAATTTGAATAAACGTATGTTGAGTGAGGATTGTTCACGTTTTTGGGTCCTGTAGCCACATTAATTAACCTATTCAACCCACATATGTTTCTTAATTAACTTAAATGAACAACGATCACGATGAACCAAACCCAGCGTTTATATTTGATTCCTAAGATTCCATAATATTGAGAATTTTCTTTTTTTCCCCCAAGTTAAAAAAATTCGTAAAATTTATTTGCCAATTGAAAAAAAACGCAAAATGATTTTCCATATAGACCATTGTGCTTTTAATTTTACTACACATACATATTTTTTGTATCACCGGGCTCTTAGAAGTTATGGACTAAAAAGTAACCTAGCTAACGATTTATTTTTACTACTTTTTCTAAAAAATTGCTTGTAAAATTCGAATAAGCTAAGAAAAATTAAAGTAAAACAAGAAAGAAAGTCGGTCAAGCCCGACTATAACATACTCTGTACCAAGAAAATCTGTCTTTTGATCATAACTCGAAAACCGTTCATCCGATCTTCTTCATTCCTTTGGCGGATCGATAAGTTATCCTAAACTAAATATGTCCAGAAGGAACAAGCTATCTGTCTTCAAAACTGTGGGAGATATGACGTTTTTTCTAAATTGCGGGGGCGGGAGGGGGCGTGGCCAAAATTGAAAATAAACTTGATCTGCCTGCAGACATAAGAAGCATATGTCCCATACATGTCAAGCCTCTATCTCTTACCATCTCTGAGATCTGTGCGTTCATACGGACAGACAGACGGACATGGCTATATCGACTCGGCTGTTGATGCTGATCAAGAATATATATACTTTATGGGGTCGGAGATGCTTCCTTCTGGATGTTACATACTTTTGCACAAACTTATAATACTCTATGTACCTACGGTACAGGGTATAATTACTTCATAACATCAAGACACTTATTTCACAATATTAACATAGTTATTTTAAGAAATTTTCGTGGTAATTATTTAGTGAAATAAGTCGATAATCTTTATACTTTTTCTATCATAATTTCCAAAAGGGCGATGAAATCAAAAAAGTGCATATGTAGTAAAATTAAGATCACAATGGTATATATAGTAAATATTTTGTGGTTTTTTTCAATTGCAAGTAAATTTTAGGAATATTTTTAGCTTGTGAAAAATGTGAAATTTCATAGAAAAATTCAAATTATTCATATTTAAATCAATGTTATGGTATCTTAGGAATCAAATATAATCTTCGGGTTTGGTTTTTCGTGATCGTTATACATCTAAATTTACTATTAAACGAATTTGGTTGCAATAACAACCAAACACACGCTTATGCAAATTTCTCATAAACCTGACGTGCTGGGGCAAAACCGACAAACTATTTGAATTTAGCACCCGAAAATACATTAGGAACGTTTGCTTACTTGTGTTATTATGAGTTATATTATAAAACTTAAACTTTAATGATTATTTTAGATTTTTATTTTATTACTCAAAATATAATGGCTAAATTTGAATTTAAAAATAAAACTTAGTAATTGTAATTATAGATATTTCTCAATCGCGATTACTACTGGATTAAAAGAAATTATGGCATGTTTGATGCATATCCCTAGTAAGTAAATCAAGTCGAACAAAGTTCAAGTCCATTTCCAAGTTTAAATATATGAATAACTTGACATGGGTATATCGACTCGGCTGTTCATCAGTCAGTAATGATTCCTTATCCCTGTTACATACATTCGCAGAACTTCACGATCCCCATTTTCCCACTTTATTTGAAAGAACTACAGGACGATAGAGGGGTTGTTGTTTAAAAAGGGTGGCTCCATCTTGGCTGGCAAATTTTAAGTTTTTATACCCGTTACTCGTAGAGTAAAAAGGGTGTACAAAAGTCGTGCAAATGTATGTAACAGGCAGAAGAAAGCATCTCCGATATCATAAAGTATATATATTCTTCATCAGGATCAATAGCCGAGTCGATATACGTAGCCATGTCCGTCTGTCCGTCCGTCCGTCCGTCCGTCTGTATGAACACCTAGATCTCGGAGACTAGAAGAGCTAGAGCAACCAAATTTTAGATGTAAGCTAGTATTGTCTGTAGGCAGATCAAGTTTGTTTCAAATTTTGGCCACGCCCCCTCCCGCCCCCGCAATAAAAAATGTTGAATATCTCCTACAATTTGTAAGCTATCGAGCTCAGATTTTGCAGTGTAGTGCATGTAGCCAATATGTACAATCTCACAAATTTTCATAATGATCGGATAATAAATTGCAGAGTTAAAAAACGTTGCATACTTATCTGAGCCGCAACACTAATTGCCTTGAGTAACGGGTATTTCGAAGTCGGGCAGGGCCGACTTTAACTTACGCTCTCGTTTCTTTTTCCTTTGGTCCATTGTAGTATATGCTCTTTGCAAGTCTTGCACCACAATATCCTGCTTATCTTGGTTGCGAATGGGAAATCCAAGGTGCGCGTTTTAATTAAGATCCATTTCCTTGAATTTTGTTGATATGTTTGTATAAAAAACGCACGGTTCATGGAAGCAAGAACATCCTGTTCTGCATGCCACGATCATCAGATTTTCAGAACGATATTTATATTTTTATACCCCTTTACTCGTAGAGTAAAAAGGGTATACTAAAGTCGTGCAAATGTAAAAGGAGTTTTATTGTACATTTCAATAAATATTTAGTTCCGATAATGTTACATCAAGTGGCCTTTTTAAAACTCCTATAAAAAGTTGGGATGGAAATCTTAGTCTTAGTTTTCAGGTTTAACATGCTGTTAAAAACATATGACAAGAACAATTGCAGATGGTTTAGTTTGACAAAATATCTATAAATCCAGTAAAATTTGATTTTGAAGGCCTATTTCGACATTATTGGCATTACTAATACCGCGTGTCTACTACCCTGGAGGCTTCAGAAAATCAGTAATTAATGAGTAGTGTGGTGTACAAACTTTCTAAAATGGTCAATGGGTTTTGGGCCAATATCTTGGAAACGGAAACTAAGATATCACTGTGATTTGGCAACTCGTAATCAGCATGGGTTTGTCTACAAGAATTAGTTAACGATGCTCAGACAACCCACAAAAAAACTTTATCAGAGCTCAATATCTTATAAAATGTAGGAGATACTCATTAATTTTTTTGCCGGTATTAGCCCTTTGATTGTTCCTTTACAAATTCAATGTACGAATCTACTTGTCCTCCCGTTAACATAAATATCTATTAAACAGGGCAACATGATACTGATACTTTTCTATGCAAAACACACTTTCCGCTATATTTTTAAAACAAAAGCTGTTGGAGCCAAACCGAGCCCAGTTTTGTCAACAGTAGACAAAACAGAGCCAGAGCTTTTCATCAAAGAGGCTGCAACAGAATGGCTGATTCCCTGTGTTATTGTTTTAAGCAGGCTATAACTGGCCAAATAAGTTTCATTGGCTAAATGCTCAAATGGCTATAATATAAATTCAATAACGGCGCTAGCTTAAAAGTGTTTTTGATGATTAAAAGGAGTAAATACAAGGAGTGATCTTGATGATTTTAGAGGACTATGTAGACACTTTCCTCTATACTTATTTTTACTTACTTATCCAAATCCAATTTTTTCGTTATTTCTTGGAAACAAGAGCTGAACAAAACGTTTTTCTCACCCTCAGTTTTCAAAAAATGGTGGCGTTTTGTTTATAGATATAAAAATTCAATAAAATCTATAGTTGCTTATGCGTCTTTGCATTCGGAGACCTTAAATTGGGCCATGAATAAATGTAAGATTGACGTACATAAGTCAAATTTAATTGTTTCCCCATGAATACATATAAATTCGGGGATTTTTTACCAGCTTAAATCATGTGAACACTTTTGTCAATGAGGCCAGAATTACCTAGGCTATCGATTCTCTCGAACCGTTTAAGTCGCCAGATATCTTATTTCCAGCCCAACTACAACACTGCATTGGGTACACAATGACAGATGGAAAGAAATTATAGACGCACACCTGAGGCAAATTACAAGTCCGTCTCATCCAGCACGCACACAACATGCTTACAGCAAGGGTAGGTCTACCGACCCAAGGATTGAAAGATCTCTTGAAGTAAAAGATTACTCTCTAGTATCATTTCCCGACATTAAGGTTACTTTTAATAACGTCCAACCTAAATCCATCACCTCAGCCTTAACATATGTGGGAGTGGATGTGCCGCTGGTAAGATGGATCGACCAATTGCTAACCAGCAGGACGGTTTCTTTCGAGAATGCCGGTGCATCTGCTCGCAGATATGTTGACAGAGGCACTCCGCAAGGAGTCCGCTACTTTTGGTTGTAGCAGTTAACCGACTGCTGCGGCTCATGGTGGCGGAGGGACACGTAGTGGGGCTTACGCAGACGATATTTCCGTTTTCAAATGTGGACTATTTCCATAGACGCTGCGTGACCTCATGCAGGACGCACTGACTACACTTGCTCAGTGGACAATATCTTGCGGCTTGGGCGAAAACCCAGCGAAGACGAAACTAGTGATTTTTACCAGAAGGTACCAAATTCCTGATGTTATCCCCCCAAAAATCAATGGAGTAAGCCCAAAATTTTGAGACAATGCCAAATACTTGGGCGTCATGCTAGATAGGAAACTACTCTGGAATGACAACATAAACGAAAGCATAAAAAAGGCATCCATTGCCCTTTTCTCGTGCAAATGGGCCATAGGCCGCAAATGGGGTTTTTCCCTTTCCATAGTACGCTGGCTTTACACATCCGTGGTCCGCCCATACTACTCTACGGAGCAGTAGTTTGGTGGACAGCGCTTGAGAAACAATCAGTCCTGAACCGAGGTAAGTCGGGACACTCAACAATACTCAATGACCAAACGAAAATACCGTTAAATACTGATTACTGTATACCACAAACGACATTCGTGAAATCATACGACGTCTGTATTCCAAGCCGTCACGAGTGGGACCACCTTCCCCACAGCAGAGACAATGCCGTCAACATCTACACTGATGGCTCCAGGCATGACGAAAAAGTAGGAGGAGCAGCCACCTACCTTAGCACACTACCAATCAGAGAAGAAAATATACTCAGATAGTCAAGCCGCCCTTAAAGCCGTTGACTCATATGTGTACCAACAATACCAAAACGCTTCCTGAATGCCGCAACATAGAAGGAATTAAGTCTGCGATCAAACTGGCCAGAATAGGCACCACCATCGAGCTCCTTTCAGAAAAGATCACGATAGGGATGCCTATGGCAACTTTTAAGCTCCACTCAAAGGCTGAAACACGTTGTCTCGCTGCGGATAGGTGGAAAAACCTTTCCTCCTGTGCAATAGCGAGGCTTACGTGGCCAACTCTAAACCTGACCACCACGCTTTTGCGCTACAGAAGGGAACACACATTGCTTCTGGTGGGATCCCTAACGGATCACTGTCTTATTGGCAGAAAAGCTGCACGCCTAGAAGTCACTCACCATGATTTCTGCAGAAGCTGTAGGTACAAAGAAAAGGAGGAAGGAGGAGCCCTGAATAGAAGGAGAGTTAGGACACTAGGTCAACCTCTCCTACTTAACCTATCGGAGACTTCTTTATTTGAGTCTAAAGATCGATCTATATAATTTAATGTTTCAATTAGGGCTGCACCCCGGTTCGGAGTCGAATCGCTCCGAAGTCGTAGGCTCTGGGTTTTTTGGCAAGTCGGAACCGAGCCCGAACCGGAGCAAACAAGTGTTTCCCTGCCGAACCCGAACCTGAACCGGAGCAAAAAAAACTGTAAAAAGGGTTCGGTTAAAAAATATATTTCTTTTACATCCTTTCCAACGATTTCTACTCAACTTGGTACACTTGTCGCACACTTGCTCTAAAGTCTTCTGCATAATACTGTAATATCTTATCAAAGTGTTTGGAAAAACGTTCCCACATTTTAAGTTCAGCCCCAATTCAAACATCTGTTTTTTTGGATCAAAGAAACCAAAAAATGTTGACCTCAGAACAAAAACAGCAAAAATAATGTCTGAACCTCGGCTCGAGCATGAACCTGGGTTCAACGACGTTCCGAACCCGCTCCGTGAACCCGAACCCAACATTTTTCTAGGGCTCGAACCCCGGAGTGATCCCCTCCTGATTTTTTCGAGGTTTGCAGCCCTGGTTATACCCTTTACTCGTAGAGTAAAAAGGGTATACTAAAGTCGTGGAAATGTATGTAACAGGCAGAAGGAAGCATCTCCAATATCTTAAAGTATATATATTCTTCATCAGCATCAACAGCCGAGTCGATATAGCCATGTCCGTCCGTCCGTCCGTCCGTCCGTCTGTATGAACACCTATATCTCAGAGACTAGAAGAGCTAGAGCAACCAATTTTTAGATGTAAGCTAGTATTGTTTGTAGGCAGATCAAGTTTATTTCAAATTTGGGCCACGCCCCCTCCCGCCCCCGCAATACAAAATGTTGAATATTTCCTACAATTTGTAAGCTATCGAGCTCAGATTTTGCCTTGAGTAACGGGTATTTCGAAGTCGGGCAGGGCCGACTTTAACTTACGGTCTCGTTTCAATATGTTTTCATGTATATTTTAACTGCCATATTCTCTCCAACATATCGGCCGGTATGTTACGAACAAGTTCTTCATAATTGCCATTGCGATCTTGTATCTATAGACAAAAGCCTTAATATAGCCCCACCAAAGACATTATATAGCACAATCTAGGCGGCCCAAACGTAAAACAAACTGTTTACCGAATTCGACTAGTTCTAGTCTCCGATTGTGGACAAAATTCTTTGCTCCATTGACTGTAGCTTTGAGATTTTCAATATTTTTGGAAAAGTGCGGTCCAATGATGCCCCCAGTCTTGCTACGCAGATTTCGCACACGGGATGTTGCAAAACACAATTCTTATATGGCTCGAAATTTAACCAGAAAGATAGTCGGTCAAGCCCGACTATAGCATACTCTGTACCAAAGAAATTATACGCTCAGCATAAATTTTGATGCTGCAGTAGCAGCTGAAAGCAGCGCTGCTTCTGCGCTGCAGCAGCGAACAGTCTTTTGATCATAACTCGAAAACCGTTCATCCAATCTTCACAATTCCTTTAGCTGATCGATTATCCTTATTACTAAATATATCTAGAAGGAACAACCCACCTATCTTTAAAACTGTAGGAGATATGACGTTTTTTCTAAATTGCGGGGGCGGCAGGGGGCGTGGCCAAAATTGAAAATAAACTTGATCTGCCTGCAGACTTAAAAAGCATATGTCCCATACATGTCAAACCTCTATCTCTTACCATCTCTGAGATCTGTGCGTTCATACGGACAGACAGACGGACAGACGGACATGGCTATATCGACTCGGCTGTTGATGCTGATCAAGAATATATATACTTTATGGGGTCGGAGATGCTTTCTTCTGGACTTTTGCACAAACTTATTATACTCTTTGTACCTTTGGTACAGAGTATACAAATAAAATGCAATGATTTGCAAGCGCTGTTCGTTTGTTAGTCCGTTCATGGTGAAATGGCAAACCTTACTGAGCAGTTTTGGCGTTGCCGCATGCTACAAATCCCACGAATAAAAGACGAATAAAAATTTACAATGGAAAACCAAACAGCATAAAAATCACCCTTTTTCGTATTTGAATGCATCGATATTTCTTTCGAATTAAAGTTGAAAACTTTTTTAGCACAAACGACTACAATGATTTCATGAACTTGCGCTATTTTTGTTATCAACAGTGAAAATTAAATTTCAAAAAATCCATTTGGCTTTCAATTGAATACATTCAACTTTCTCAACAAGAATGTGTCAATGAACTAAGTTTTTGGCATGGCGATAAAACACCAACAACAACCATTGTAAATTGTTGGTAGTGCTGATAGTGAATTCAATCGTGGCCGTTGGCCAATTCTGTGAGCATCATCTTAAATCGGTAGTTGCTGTGAGAGAGCTGATAATGCAAGATCGTCATCGTGACATACCGTGTGAGTAATAACCACATTGGCAATTGGCTGAATTGGCAACTAATTAAAGAAGGGACTAAAAATGTAAAAAAAAATAGTCTAAGATTTTTGTGTACAGCATGCTTAGCATATCCTGAAGTAAATTCATGGAAATACTGTGAGCCTATGCATTGGCCTTTAGGTTGTATTGAATTGTATTGAATTTGAGCAAACTTTTTACCTCAATTAAGTCGATCAGGTCCTTTTTAAGGGGTGCGAAATAATATTTTCTAAATACTCCAATCCAAATCTATCGCAGCATGCCTATCGATAGACAATTTCAGCTGCTGGTAGCAGTATCACTAATAAGAAGCGAACAATGGCCGCGTTTAGCAGAAGAACTTGCTTCTTGAACAATCATACTTTTTCCTGATCTTTCTGCTGAACGCCAGTAATACGGTATCATGATAGAAAAAATGGCGTATCATGATAGAGAACATTCTACCTGCTCAACGATCAATCCTTCTGCTGAACACGGCCAATTTCTTCGATACATGCTCCTCTATGATAATACGTTAAATTTGCTAACATGCTACCGTATACATCGAGTTCAGCAGAATGCTCTTTAATGATTGCCAAGAGTATTACAATTTTGCCCAGAAGTTTGCAACGCATAGAAATATTCATTTCCGACCCCATAAACCATATATATTCTTGATTAGGGTGACGAGCTGAGTCGATTGAGCTTTGTCCGTCCGTCCGTCCGTCCGTCTGTCTTTTTCTACGCGAACTGGTCTCTCAGTTTTAAAGCTATCGAGCTGAAATTTTGCACAGAGTCTTCTTTTTGCTGCACACTACTAATATGTCGGAACCGTCCGGATATACCTCATAGCTCCCATAGAAACAATCGGTCAGAAAACTAGTTTTAGTGAGAAAAACTTTTTTCTTTTCCATGGAAACGTCTTAAAACTTTGTAATCGTAGGTTTTCTATGTTTATACCCGTCACTCGTAGAGTAAAAAGGGTATACTAAAGTCGTGCAAATATACATATGTAACAGGCAGAAGGAAGCATCTCCGATATCATAAAGTATATATATTCTTCATCAGCATCAACAGCCGAGTCTATATAGCCATGTCCGTCTCTCCGTCCGTCCGTCCGTCTGTATGAACATCTAGATCTCAGAGAAGAGCTAGAGCAACCAAATTTTAGATGTAAGCTAGTATTGTCTGTAGGCAGATCAAGTTTGTTTCAAATTTTGGCCACGCCCCCTCCCGCCCCCGCAATAAAAAATGTTGAATATCTCCTACAATTTGTAAGCTATCGACCTTAGATTTTGCAGTATAGTGCATGTGCCCAATATGTATAATAAATGGCAGAGCTGAAAAACGTTGCATACTTATCTGAGCCGCATGAGGTTATTAAACACTAACTGCCTTGAGTAACGGGTATTTCGAAGTCGGGCAGGGCCAACTTTAACTTACGCTCTCGTTTTTTTTTTATAATTTTACCAAGTTTTATGAAAATTGGACAAATTTAGGGTATAGCTGTCATACAAAAGATAGGTCTGAAAAAAAGTCTTAGTTAGAAAAACTTTTTTTGTTTTTAATGGTAGCATCCTGCAGTTTTGTATTTCTTTGTTTCACATGCTTTCACATAATTTGGCAAATTTTTGGCCAAATCGGATGACTATATTATATAGCTCCAATACGAACGATCGCACTATGGGTTTTTTTTTCTTTTTTTTTGGCAGCAACTTCAAATTCAAAGATAGAAAGCTAAGTTTTGCACATAAATTATTAAAATTAAGGTAGAATTTCGGTTTTTGTTTATTTTATGATTCGACCACGCCTCCATCCCCTTCCCCGAACATGGTATCTAAAATTATTTGGAAAATTCAAAATAAATATGTTTTTCGATAGATTTGATCTGTTGTGTGCATTTGTACTTACTGAAACAATTAGTCATAAATCAGAACATCTAAAACAACCAATTTGGCCAAACTTATTAAAAAATTTGGTCCTAGACGGTCAAGGAAAAGATTCTCAATTTAATCAATTTGTAACAAATTGTATAATGTTCACAAAGTTTTAACATATTGTGTCTTATTAACTGTGCCTTAGTTCCAAAGTTTTCTTTTCATTTTACTCAGATCCTCGCTTGATTCTGTTGCTTTCAAAACAGCAGCCATGTCTTTATCTGCTGATTTTGTAGCTAAAACTCTAGCAGCATGAACTAGCAAAGGCAACGAGTTATTATTAACTTCTGAAAGCTGTCGCCAAGTTTCGCTTTTGCCGGGCAAGATTTTTTTGGGTTTATGCCAAAAAAAAACGAAAAAAAACTAATGTGGATCGGTCGGAAAATGGGAAAAAGTTTATTTTTTTGAAAATATTTAAGCGAGCACTTGCAAGGGTATAAAATCTTCGGCACCGCCGAAGTTTGCTTAGATTTCTCGTTTCAGGTTATATTTATAGCGTCTAGTGTCAGATTTTTTACCAAGTGTTTCGCGGGGTTGTGGGTTAATAACAACCCCACAGTATTTCTTCCTAGTTCGGCTCTTTTTAATCTCCAAGCATCATAAAGCCGTAGGATCTATCTTTGCAATATATACTAAGGACGCCAATCATTTGGGGACTCTTTCAACACAATTGCGGACGAAATCAGTGCATCAGTACCCGAAAACGCCGTGTTCCCAGTTCTACACCTCCAGGCAGTTTGGAATCAATGTTGTCCACATACAGTGCAAATAGAAATGGACTAAGCAGGCACCCCTGCTTAGCTCCTCAATTGTTGTTAAGCTATTCAATCAACTCTTTGTTTTATTGAGGCTATAGCCTCTGTATATCACATTATTGATCTTGGTACAAAGTTTAAAAAAACGAATTTATTATTTTTCCAGAACGAACCGATTTTGTTGGAGCATTTTCTAGTCATCACCCAAGGCCTACCTGGCGTGCCCACCAAAGTATTAACCAATTTTCTCATCAACGACTTCTTGACTTTCTGCAACAAATTGAACCTAAGTGTCGAGGACTCGTAAGTAAATGATTGCTAATCATTCGCCTCACGTTTACGATCTCATGTTTCTGTGTCTAGTGCCATAAGCTCAGGCGACTTGAAGGACATCTTAAATTGTTTGCACACAGAGCAAATTAATCTTCAGGCTGCCCGTCAACTGCTAGAATTGCTTTACACAAATCCCGAATGCAAAATCAGCGAGGTACTGTGATAACCCTTCCAATGGCATGGTCTTAAATGTTGTCCTTTTCAGCTCATTAAGCAACACAATATGGAACAAATCTGCAGTTTGGAAACTATTGAGGCCTATTGCCAGCAAGCCTTAGCCAGGCAGCCCAAGGCAGTGCAGCAATATCAAAAGGGCAAGACCAAGGCTCTCTTTGCCATTGTCGGTGAAGTTTCCAAGCTCTCTGGCCAAAGGGCAAATATGAAAGTGGTTGTTGATTGTCTGGAAAAGATGCTGGCAAAGAAATAAATGACTCGAGCTTCAAGTGTTCAATAGATGTGTATTCTGCTTTGTATATTTAGGTTTGTATATAGGATTTGAGATATACTAGGGATTAAGTATAATTGCCATGTGACGACTAGTTTGGTGTTTTGTTTTTCAATATATAAATGCAAGTTTGTCAAATTTCTTGTGATAGTTCGGTGTTCTCCTTCACTTAAGGAGAAGCGGAACTGTGACCCTTTAATGTAAGTGTGAGTGTGTGTAAGTGTGGAGATGAACTGGCATCGCTGTACGATGTCCAAATGCGATTAGATGAAGCGCACTATATTCGATTGTCTATCGGGGCAGACAATGAACAGCTAGTATTGTACTTGTATGTTGAAGGAGTTGTATTCCAAGGAAGTGTTCCAAAATTGGTAAATGCAAATGGCAGTGAACATTACTTCTTGGCGGGATCAAGTAACCGAATGAGGTAACATCTAATCGCGGTCATAATCCCGGCAGGTGGACGGCGGCAAACTCATCGAGACGGCAGAGTCCAGGCTAGAAAATTAATTACTAGGTAAGATTTAAAAATGTCACACTTATTTGCTCCTACCGTCTGCTTTCACTTTCCAACAAATGTGCATCCACTGGATGCTGGGAGACATTGCGTAGCGAGTCTCCTAGTGTACTTCTGAGATGCTGCATCTCTCGATTCGCCTTCGAGCTACGCAAGATGTATTGCTGACGTCGCTTAGCTTCCTGGGCAAGTTGTTCTCTCAACATGGAGATCTATTGAAGAGACCCTTAAGCTTACACACAAGATATAAAGGTATTGGTTATAAGACATACTTGATTCTCCAGTCGCAGCACTTGTTGCCTGTGCGACTGCTCTCGGGCATCGAGCAACTTCTCGGCATGTACCTGGGCACTGCGATAGCGTTCTGTGTCCATCCCATCCAAGCACTTGGCGCTATCGTTCATTCGAGCCTTGCAGCGGGCCAGCTCGGACTCCTTTTCTGCCAACAATGTCTCCAGCCGTCGCACTTTCAAACGCAGATCACGTGTCTCCTGCTCAATTACACTATGATCTAATCCACAGCTGTACGAGCCACCTCCTCCACCCACTTCATAGCGATTCGAGTCGAATTCACCAGCATCGCCTGCCCCTCCATAATACGAGCTAGATTTCTCGGCACGATCGTAGGCGCTACCACCTGAGAATTTGCTTTTGCGCTCACATTCCAACTGCTTCACCTTGTCCTGAAGATGAGGAATATTAAATGAAAATGAGATAAATTTAATCTACAATAAATTTAAAGGATAGCATGCCTGGCGACTCTACCCAAGTCGTCCGTAAAAGGCGGAACCAAATTATTAATACCAAAGTCGATTTTTTTTGACATAAATGCAAAAAAATCAAGTCGCGATTTATGCAAATACGGTTTGTTTAATATGATTGTTATTGTGTTTTTTTGAGTTGCTGTGTTTGTTATGTTTTATGTGTTCTTGTCCTGAGTTGTTTTAGGCGAACATAGCCTCAAGCTGGTTTTTTTTTTTCGTGGAGCAAGAGTTTGGTTTATTGTCGTAACTATTAATGAAGTCTTATTTGTCAAAGTGTCTAATTCATACAACACTATTTCGTTTTTACACATATCCACACGTTTCCATACAGCCACGAATTTTCCCAGGCTTCTTTGCTTTAAAATAAATACAACTAGGAACTTTGAAACCTTTGCAAATAGAAAGGCTCGAATCGGATTCAAAAAAACAACAAAAATTATGTCTTCAAAGAGGATTATGGAAGTCAGTAAAGGTGAACTGAAAGTATCTCCCAAAAGCTTAGGTACGTAAGAGGGAAATTCAACGTAAATTTTGGCCGGATCTGGGATTACACGTCGACAAGCCAAAGCCAAATGGAAGTGAAAATTCCAACGAGAAGAGCCTTTGCAGACACTAAAATACTGTCGTCAATATTAAGATACATACCGATCTTCTTCAAAGATTCTACACTATTTTGTTAGCGTAAGCGTAAGTTAAAGTCGGCCCTGCCCGACTTCGAAAAACCCGTTACTCAGGGCAATTAGTGTTTATTAACCTCAGGCGGCTCAGATAAGTATGCAACTTTTTTTTAACTCTGCCATTTATTCACCGATCTTAATGAAAATTTGTGAGACTGCCAAATCTGAGCTCAATATCTTAAAAAAAATGTAGGAGATATTCATCTTTTTTTATTGCGGGAACGGGAGAACATGATCAAAATTTGAAATAAATTTGATCTGCGTGCAGACTATTCTAGTCTGCATAGAACATTTGATGGCTCTAGCTCTTCTAGTCTCTGAAATCTAGGTGTTCATACAGGAAAACGGTCAGACGGACATGGCTATATCGACTTGCTAGTAGGAAAATTTAGACTTATCGCGGCTTACCGCCTTCCTGATCACTGAAGCGTGTGCTGGTCATCCAGGAAGCAGCCACCTACCTTAGCCCACTACCAATCAGAGAAGGAAACGTCTTCATATACCCAGATATTCAAGCCGCCTTTAAAGCTCTTGACTCATATGTGTTCCAACAATACAAATCTAACGCTTACTGAATGCCGTTCATCTCTTAATGAGATCGCACGAGACTTCAGTATGCACCTTATATGGGTGCCTGGACATTGCAAGATAGAAGGAAATGAGTCTGCTGACAAACTAGCCGGAATAGGCGCCACCATCGAGCTCTTTTCAGAGAAGAGCACGATAGGGACACCTATGGCAACTTTTAAGCTCCACACAAAGGCTGAAACACGTTGTCTCGCTGCGGATAGGTGGAAAAACCTTTCCTCCTGTGCAATAGCGAGGCTTACGTGGCCAACACTAAATCTAAAGCGTACCACCACGATTTTGCGCCACAGAAGGGAACATATATTGCTTCTGGTGGGATCCCTAACGGATCACTGTCTTATCGGCAGACACGCTGCACTCCTAGGAGTCACTCGCCATGATTTCTGCAGAAGCTGTAGGTACGAAGAAGAGGAGGAAACAGTACAACACCTCCTCTGCCACTGCCCCGCCCTGAGTAGGAGGAGACCTAGGACACTAGGTCAACCTCTCCTACTTAACCTATCGGAGACATCCGAGCCACAGATCCCAGCTCTACTAAAATTCATTCTGTCCACACAATGGTTCAGTAAGAAGGACCCCCGTATTAACTAAATGGGTTAACAGGGAACAAAATTGGCATCGCAATGGGCCCAAAGAGGCCTAAGTGGGAGGGCGACTTGTCGCTCTCAGCCATCGCAACCTAACCTAACCTAAACCTATTTAAAACTGGAATATATTTATTCTATAAGCTTTCACACAATTCTTCAAAGTTTAGTCAAAATCGGATGACAATAGGTTATAGCTGCCATAGGAATGATAGGTCGAAAAACTAGATTTAGTGAGAATATATTTTTTGTTTTCAAAGAAAACGCCTCCAAATCTTTGTATTTCTTAGTTTGCTGTGATTTTCCATGATTCCACTAAGTTTGGTCGAAATCAGACATTTATATGGAATAGCACCCATTGAAAAGAAAGGCCCCAAAAGTAGTCTAAGTAAGAAAAAAAGAGTGGGCGTCGTGGAACACCCGGTACGAGCGAAGCTCTTTACGAAGGATAATAATAATCTGATTTGAAACTACAACACTTTCAAAAGAATATAAAGTACCATTGTTTTTGTATGGTTATATCCAGATGAAATTTATTTTTAATCCAATTTACATTTTGACTAGTAAAAAGTGTTTCCCAAGAAAGGGGCTCTCTGTCTTTAACTTCCATCAAAACAATAAAGAACCTCTGACTGCGTGTTCTGTTTAATGGTTA
>JAWNNM010002703.1:0-21648 GCA_035044965.1 Lordiphosa andalusiaca
TGTGGGTGTAACTTTGAAAATTATCCTGACATACAATTTTCTGTATATGTGCTTAAATGTATGTAGATTTATTAACTAAAATAAAAAACAAATTTCCCTTGCACAAATACGAATAAATTTTCCATATTTCTCTGGACGCTATAGCCATAGGGTTTTTGCAAATTAAACTGAAAAGATTAAGAAATAAAATCACTAAAAATGCAGAGCTGACAAAGCGGTCCCCAACTTTTTGTTTCGAATTACAATAGTTAGATAAGTCGCAATCGCATCAAATGAAAAACTTTCAGAGCATTGACTGCTTGTCTGTTTTTCTCCTTTACAAAGTTTGTTTTTAATTTTATGGGGCTTTGCACCAACTTCTAAAATTTTCAAAGCAGAAGCTTAAGTAGCAACAGAAATTTTTCAATTTCAAAAAAAACTTACTTCTCAACTAAGCAGAATTTTACAACTTTTGCGGCTTTAAGTAAGGCAATTTAGGCACAGAATAATGCTGCGATCAACAAATTTACCTCTATCTCTTATAATATCAAACTACTAGGCTGAGTATGAAGGCCTAATATGATAGCAAATATGATCTAAGATATGGTACTTTACTTTACTTTTTTGGGGTTTTCAAATCGAAATGCATAACGGTATTCAACCTACACGAAACTGTCATCTTTTCCACAACAAAATTCCAAACTCTTGACATTTTAAATTTTATTCAATTCTTCCCCGTCAGTCCCTTTCTATAGAGGCCACACTCATGCATACACATATTTGCACTAAGCCGGCAACTCTTAATTCACACTCAATGGGCTGCAAAGATTTCCACTGCTATTGCGTAGTATTTTTCCGGCTGACTCGCCCGTCAGCTAAGCCGCCATTTTCCATTTACGTGCAATATGTGAAAACCTACAAGAATGGCCAGCCTGCACAATTTCCGGTGCTTTGAGGCAGAGGCACACAGCTGCTCTGTTCTGTTCTGTTCTATTCTGCTCTGTTTTGGTTTTCGCATGTAAATTCTGACTTGTTAGGGGAGAAAGCTCGAGAGAGAAATTGAGAAAAATACAAAAGTTTGGGAATGGACAACATTTTTTTCCGAAGAGAGCGAAGCTTTTTGCGAAATTAAAGCTCAACAAAGGGTTGAAATACAGGGTGCTTAAAAAAGAATCATACAAATTTTGTTACCCACAAAAAAATATAGTAAAATAAATTCCAAATTTTTGATTGTGAAATTCTTAAATTCTTATCATTGACAGCTTTTGAGTTTTAAAGTTGAAGCATTTAAAAAAATGTTTAAAGTTTTTATCTGAAAGACAACGAAAAACACAATTTTAATTAGATAGTAAATAGTTCTTCTTACTTACTCTTCACACAAAAAAGGGCGACTGATTTGATCTGGATGAAATTTCATGTACGAGTCGTACTATATCAAATCCTCAAAAGCGTGTAAAAATCTGAAAGGGCTAATTTCAAGCTCGAACACCTACTTAAAAGTCAAATAATGCTGAAATTAAAGTGAGTATGGATATGGATAAAACAAGGAAGAGAGTCGGTCAAGTCCAACTATAAAATACCCTGTACCTTCCAAAGTTTTTATTTACCACACAAAGCTTTAAGGTGTGTTAAAATGCTAAATGTTTGTTTTGCTTATAACTCCAGTAACGCTCATCCGATCTTTACTACTCCTTCGGCAAGTCGACAAATATTACTTACTACTTAATATGTCCAGGAGGTAATTGCATGGGAGGAAGCAGGCGTGGCCAAAATTGAAAACAAACTTGATCTGCCTGCAAGTAAAAGAAGTTTTTGTCCCATACACGTCAAACCTCCGTCTCTTACCTTCTCGGTATTCTGGGCGTTAATACGGACAGACAGACGGACATGGCTAAATCGGCTCGGCTTTTGATTAAGAATATATATATTTGATGGGGTCGGAGATGCTTCCTTCTGGCCTAGAATCACAGGTGGTTCATACGTACTCGAGACATCTACAGAGAATGTGGTGTCCCATTGGGCGGCTACACGACTAACAACTAGGCTGTGCGATACCTAGACAAGGTTGCCTTCCACACGAACAACCACGCCAGAAGCCGTCTCAAAATTCGAAGCATAAATGGGATTTGTGAAATGAGACGGCTCTTAAGGATTTACCGAACCGACCTCGCCAATCAAAGGATCTATCGTAAATGCTATCTCTATTGTTTTAAACCAGCGATGCCCATGCTTTTTATACGCTTCATGCGCCAATGTTGTTGTAATGCGCGAACGCGACAGCCATGCGCATAAGGCTAAAGCATGGACATAGGCATGATACATCATTACAGGTAAGGCGGCGTCATTGTCGTGAGTACTTTGCCAAAAGCTTACCTGTACTATTGTATCATGGGCATAGGCATAAGCTGGCTGCTCTCGCGGAATTAAAGGCAACTACAATACGTGTATGCATCTCTCTTCTCTTTCTCTCCTATGCTCTTGCGGAATTGAAAGCAACAACAATACGTGCTGTATAAGACAGCCACAAGCACACACTTACAACCGGCAGCTATCGGTTTTCTCTTTCGTTTTCTTGTGGCAGTTGCCGTTTTTGTTGTTTGTGTGAGTGGAAACGCACTCATAAGAAGCTGTTGGGCAACCTTGCTTAAAACCTTTCTTTATTCATATATTTATTTACCTCTTATATCATTATCTCAAATACTCGCATGTAAATTATTAACTGATAAAAGGTTTACATGTTATTGTTGTTCAATTTATTTACAGTTAATAAAATTGGTCAAAGAAAATTTTGATCTCTTGAAGGAAAGCAAAATTTTAAGGTTGTACGCAGCTGAACTTCATAATAAGTGAAATATCGAAAATAGAACAGGGCAACAAAATCCAAATTTTCTCAACCTCCGTGAATGTTTCCAGTTTTTCCATAGAATTTGGCCTGATCTGATTCCAATGCCAATTATTTTGTATTATTGGTTCGATGCAGCGGCTATAGAGTCTGCAAGAATGTATTATTCGAGCCTTCGATAGCATTCAAAGAGAACTGTCAAATCATGTAATCATGTTTTATACATCTTATAGCAAAGAATTGCGTGACAATTCAAATTTGTATCCTCTTTTCAGCAAAAGGAAATAATATACTGCATACTCAGAAAATCAATTGGAATTTTTTTTTAAATCTTTAAAGAAAAAAAGTGCCAAAGTAGGGTTCGAACTTTCGAACCAAAACCTTTGACCAAAAACCTTGAGCCTGAAATTTCCCAACCTAACCTAATCTATTAACTTTGCCTCGAATCCCACACCAAGAGGTCCGAATAAAATTGGTTGGTTTGCAGCCTTGCTGAAATCAACCCTGATTTCATTTGAAGTCCCACAGCCATATAATCTTCAGGTTTCTATCAGAATTATTAGGCAATGTTTCGCCCGACTACCAACTGTAACAAAATAGCTAAATATAGCAAAGCCAAATTTTAAAAATGGCCAGATTTTGCAGCTAACAGCGTTTACAAAAATATTCACTTTCAAAATTTCCACATCTAGCAAAAAAAATGGCTAAAGTGGCAACACTGCTTTGATGTTCGATAAAAAAACTGACAATCCCAGTATTAACTTGTTGCTCGATCCTTTAATTTGAAATGATAGATCGAAATTTATATAAAGGAATCTTCAATCTGTAAAATCATAAAATTAAATCTATAAACTCTAAGAAATCTTAATGAAACCTCCAATTTTAATATTATGAGTATAGAATCTCAACTGCATCCAAGAAACCGTTTCCATCGAACAACCCTGTGCAAAAGCTTTTCCCAAAGCCGCCAAACACAACAGAGAGAATTGTGCAGAGCGGGAGAGGAATAGAGCAGAAAAGCTTTGCAGTTTGCCAAGTTAAAAGCGAACAAGTGTGTATAAAAAGGACATTTCGTTCAGTCGTCTCTGTTAATTAAGTGACACAGCGCACAGGAAGCGGAAGAAATTTTCTACTTGTGAAAGTGATTTTACGCTGCAGCCAAATTTTTAATTGTGCATGACGAACACAAATGAATATTGTGAAAATTGTGAAAGCCGACATTAAATTACCAACTCCGCGTTACGTGTGAATGCCCCAAAAATATATTCTAAAATCGAAGGACTTCTGGCGCATCCTTGCACTCACACAAGGTCTGCTGCCCCCTAAGTGAATACAAAAACAAAACAATGTCCCAGCATCAAATGCGTAGTTGCTGTTCATTTAGTTTCGCAGTTGCCAATTAATGTTTAATTTGAGCCTGACACAACAGTCGAGGGACTCGATACAAATTAAGCACGGACAAAGAAAATTGTGTTAGAACAAAAACCCGCAACTGAAAACTGTAATAAACTGGCAGCCACCGCTCGTAAATAATTTAAGGTAGGCAACGTTGTCAGCAAGCGCATAAAATTTATGGCAGATTGTTCCATTTCCGAGCCCAGTAAGAGAGCATTAATGTCCAAAGTTAGCACTTTATTTTCGTTTTCAATTAATTTTTTTCACTTGCCACACCGAGCCGCACAAGTTGGGAGATTGCCATACGAAAAGGCCACAGAACTTGAACGGTTTCTGCTTAGCAAAACATTTTTAATGATGATGCATTAAGCGATGCTAAAGTGCTACACATGGCAGTTTTCCGGGTTGCATTTCTAAAAAGTTAATAATTCGCGTCCGCACCTCCTGCCGGATGGAAGCAAAAGGCCACATTCAGAACAATGGTTTATATCAACACGGCTCGGTTCTCTGCATGACTTTTCTCACGTCTATTATTTTAAGTTTCAGGATATCCTCACCTGCAACATTCTTTAAATATCGAACTAGATAGCACGACGTTGGCATTCTAGGTAAAGATCGCGATTAACTGCCAAATAGACAGAATCAAACTTGGACATAGTTTGTAAGCAAGGAACGGAAAACAATTGGGAAACAACTGCTCACTGGGGAAACTGGATAAAACGACTTTCGGAATTGCTTTTGAATACATATGACTTTGTTATGCCAAGGCTTAAACTTTTTTCACAAAATTGGTCTTTAATGGCGGCCGTTCAAAATGTTTTTTTATACTCTTCTCCAAAGGTACATAAAGTATATTAAATTTGTGTAAAAGTATGTAACAGCCAGAAGCAAGCATCTCCGATCCCATAAAGTATATATATCGGGTCGGACATTTCCCCTTCTCTCTGTAACATACAGTTGCACAACCTTTCGAATTTTGAAAGCTAACAAGAGATATACAATATTTATAAGAATAACTCTAACAACAACAACATGAGACATTCTGCAGAA
Organism: Lordiphosa andalusiaca; assembly: GCA_035044965.1. NCBI lineage: Eukaryota > Metazoa > Arthropoda > Insecta > Diptera > Drosophilidae > Lordiphosa > Lordiphosa andalusiaca. The sequence continues at coordinate 5,267 of JAWNNM010002703.1, forward strand.
AGAGGACAGCTAACGTTATGGTCGTCTCATTCGGGCTTTGACTATCCTGGTTTTAAAATTGGAAAAAATCTCTAGAAAAACATTTCTCGATTTTAGTGAACAAAAAAATTGACCAACTACTAGATTGGGAATTCCTAATGGAATGGTAGTGAGGGGAGTAGAGACAAAAGAGAAAGATGACACTAAGATGCGTATACCCCCTTTTATATAGTATCTTTCTTTTTGTAGAATAATTTCTTTCAGTTGGCTTACTTAAGTCTTCTCTCTGAAAGTCACATCAAAATTCATAGTCATTTTATGTTGTCTGGGACTTAAAGACCTTTAAACACGGAAGGCATATTATCGCATTTGACTACCAAGCACGCGCGTGAGTAACAGTAAAAAATGCAGTCAAGAGCTAAGCTCTCAGCTACCTCAGGGAATTCGAACTTGAGAATTACAAGCGCTGTCTTTTTATATTTCTTAAAAGAAACATTTCTAAGTTTTAGATTGAATTTCTCAGCAAGCCGAAAATCAGTTTTTTTATGCCGATACCAGGGAATTCGAATTTGAGAATTATATATATTTCTAAATTTTGGAGCGATTTCTATATACATTTTTATATTTTACGAAACGTCCTAAAACATGGGCGTTTTACTAACATTAATGATTGTCGCCCAATTTCAAGAATCCAAGCTATGTTTTTTTTCTTAATTCAAGGACAATTTCACCTTAATTCAAGATAGTTTTTAGGAAAGAATCTGGAAATATGTATAAATTTGATTTAAATTAAGTAAAAAAAAGTTATTTTAAGGCAAATTTCAAAGAACTAGAAAATACTTTTTTAAGTGTACATACATAGTTGGCTTAAGTGTGGCGATGGTGCTTTGGAAAAATTCCAGAAGCGATTTTAAAATATTTTTCAACTTACGGCACAAGTGAACTCTGTACGATGAAATAGAATGGATCACTGGCCGCCAGAAATTAATACTGTCATAATCTGTGGATTTAGAATTGTCAATATCAATACTTGGGGGTTTTTGGATGCTCTGATATCATATTATATTTTTCCGACAGGAGGGGTGGCGGCTGACTTGTGGAGGGGAATAAAATTAGACAAAAACTCATATGGGGTATCGATTTAGTGTTTACGGCGATTTCATTACCCCACAAAAAAGTTCCATATGGGGTAATCCTAAAGCTGTTCCGACTTGAACAGAATTTGGTATATGGTACACTTATGTGAGCTGGAACATTCTGGCCGAATTTCGTAGAGATTGGAAAATAATCAAAAACATAAAAGGGTTTTTTTTAGTATATTTCTTTCATCACAATTTACCTTGCAATATTGTGTAAATTCAATTAACCCAAGATGTAATATCGCACATCAAGTAAAAGCTAATTTGATCATAGCTCGACAACCGCTCATCCGATCTTCACCAATCCTTTGGCGAATCGATAAGTAATCCTGATTACTATATATGTCTAGAAGTCCATCGATCTTAAAATTGCGGAGGGGGGAGGAGGCGTGGACAAAATTCAAAATAAGCTTGATCTGCCTGCAAGTATAAGAAGTTGATGTCCCATACACGTCAATCCTTTATCTCTTACCAAATCTGAGATCTGTGAGTTCAATCAGATAGATAGACAGACGGACGTGGCTATATCATCTCGGCTGTTGATGCTGATCAAGAATAAATTTACTTTATGGGATCGAAACATAAGAAACATAACAAACGATTTGATTGAAATTAACTGTAAGTTTTTGCATTGCATTATTAAGATAAAATTTTAAACAAAAGTATAAATTATCTTTTGGTGGCATCAAACTAATTTTTAAGGGTCGTCAAAGCACAATTAAAAGTCCGGTTTTTCTTAACACTTTAAAAAGATATTACAGTCTTTTGCAAAGACTTCACAACTTGTGAGCGACAAGTGTACCAAGTAGAGCAGAAATCGAAAGGAGTTGGGTTTCTTGTTATTTTACACATGTTTTATAAATTGGATGAAACACAAATCTGTAACCTAATCGCACTCTGATGAATGTAGGCTCTATTAAATTTGCAGAGTTTTCAATACATACAAACTTCATTCAAAATCAGTAATCGCTCGCACCCTTTTTAAGTCGATTTCCAACGACTGACGCAGTCAAGCACTGATTTGTTAAGTCTCTCAATTCGAAGTAGATTTACGATTGTGGGAGTTCGCAAATATTTACAAAGAGGGGGAATCTTTTCAAATTTAACCCCCTTTAGATCATTGCCAGGCAAATTCGAGGTGTGTTTTTTTATACCCGTTACTCGTAGAGTAAAAAGGGTATACTAAAGTCGTGCAAATGTATGTAACAGGGAGAAGGAAACATTTCCGACCCCATAAAGTATATATGTATATTCTTTATCAGCATCAACAGCCGAGTCGATATAGCCATGTCCGTCTGTCCGTCCGTCCGTCTGTATGAACACCTAGATCTCAGAGACTAGAAGAGCTAGAGCAACCAAATTTTAGATGTAAGCTTATATTGTCTGCAGGCAGATCAAGTTTGTTTCAAATTTTGGCCACGCCCCCTCCCGCCACCGCAATAAAAAATTTTGAATACAATTTGCATGTGGCCAATATGTACAATCTCACAATCTCTTTCATAAAGATCGGATAATAAATGGCAGAGTTAAAAAAAACGTTGCATACTTATCTGAGCCGCATTAGGTTATTAAACACTAGTTGCCTTGAGTAACGGGTATTTCGAAGTCGGGCAGGGCCGACTTTAACTTACGCTCTCGTTTTTACTCCGGTTCAGGTTCGTAATTGTCAGGGAAACCTTTTTTTGTCAGGGAAATACTTTTTTTCTCCTAGTCGAATTCTTTTCCGACTTTCCAAAACGGTGTCTCCGACTTCGAACTGGTTTGCAGCCCTGGTTATAGCTGCATAAAAAAAATTGTATTTACAGTTATGTCTAACGGTGATTCAATAAGTGGCTGCTATGTCTGGTAAAAATTTCAATTAATTATATAGCTAAGCATTCAGCAAACAACAAGCTGGGACATTTTAAATTATCAGGACTATTTATCGATTCGCCAAAGGATTAGGAACGGTCGGATGAACGATGGTCAAGTTATGAGCAAAAGAAATTTCGTTGCAGCAGTGCAGTACCAGCGCTGCTTTCCGAAAATAAAATTAGACATAAAGAAGCTACAAATTGTTTTGAATCACCTTATGACCGGTTCAATGTAGTGGGGATCCTTACTAGAATCACTAAGAAGTTTAGCCACACACTATTGAAGGGATCACCTTTAACAATACTTCGTCGTGGAGCAAGCATATCGCTACAGCAACTGGTCGAACTTATGGGCTACTGCGGCAGCTCTCAGTGTCACAATTGTTTCTGCCAATTAAAATCAAGTTGCTTATTGCAAAAATGTTCCTGGTACCCACACTATTTTATGGTGTAGAGATTTTTGGTCATTGCGAATCAAGAGACATACATAAATTAGTGGTGGCATTTAATTCCATTGCTAGATATGTATTTAATATTGGGCGCATGGAACATATTTCGCATTTTTCCTACAAGATTTTTGACCTTAGCCTTGCAAAGTGGATTGATCTCAGGACTCTCACATTTCTTCATAAAGTCATAACCACCCGGGAACCGTCTTACGAATTTCAAAAACTAAAACTATCACAAAGAACCAACAACTTTATCTGTCCACGTCCCAAAATGCTATGCTCGGAGAGGCAGTTTTTTGTAAATGATATTCGTCTGAGGAACGATTTACCTCACCATCTTAAAACTACTAGAAGCACCCCTCAGTTTAACATAAAACTTTAAAAACACTTGCAAATTGATGTTTAACATTCACTTATAATAGAAAATTAAAATCAAATTTAAAATTAATTAAATTATTAGTATTTTATGTCATGAAACTATTTATATATATGTATTAGGTTTAGTTAGTTATTATTTTTCAAATTCCTAATCGTTGAAACAATTGAATCATTGTAGTGACTAGCACAATCGATATAAGTCTATCTGTACTTGTAGTGCTGGGATAAATCAATAAATTAAATTAAATTAAATAAAAATCTTGAAGCAGGAAAAGATCTCACTTTATGTTACCAGCGAATTAAGTGTTCGATTCGAAAATAATGGCTCTAAAAAACTTAAAGCTAAAAGCCGATGCACAGACTTGAACTTTAGGTTATGACTGTTCATAATGAAAGTAAAATGCATCCATTTTGTCGAGCTTTGTGAGTCCATCGCTCTGCTTAGAATTGTGGTAAAGTTGGTCGAATAAAAATGCTTTCAGCCCGCATCGCAATATCCTCATCACATTGAGCAATCCAAAGGATGTATCATTTTAAGTCCTCTCAAAAAATGCATTTAAGTCGAAAGATAAAATGTTAAGGCTCTGTTTTGTGCATTTGCATATTCTTTTCACTCTTAACTTGCCTTGTGTCACCAGCGTCTTTAGGTCGAGTCGCCGGGCGTACTCATAAATATTTCAAGCTGTCAAAGCTCGAGTGTGCGTGCGTGTGTGTGCGCGTGTGTGTGTGTGTGTGTGTAAGTGCAGAGCCGCAACTTGTTAGCGCGTGAGCAAAAATACAGAGTCGAATCTGCTGCTGCTGCAGTCATCAGCCGAGGGAGGTGACAACATGGGCGGGGTGTCTCTTGGCCGTGACGTTTCCGCTTTTGTTTGCTGTGTCAGCAGGCAAGTCCTCCAGGTCCCTCCCCCGCCCCACTCGCCATGTTTAACCAAAGAGCCTCCGCATTGTTGGTATAATTTTAATTACCACTTGGGCGACTTTTGCGTCGTAAGTCGGTGAATGGATATGAGTGGGTTACTTGTATGTTTGATTGAGTCGACACAAAAATGCAGGTACATACATCATGAAAGAAATGGAAATGGAGTATGCTCTATATATGTACATTAATATGTAGAATGACAGTAAACAAAACCTTGCATTGACAATGCTCGCCATTCTTTTCTAAGCGGCATTGTTCGACGGGCTTCTATTGTCCCGGCGCATTTCATTTGCCGACTCAAATAAAATCCTATTGGAGGCAACCCACAGTTCTGAGTATCAAAAGCAATATAATGCATACGTGGCATATTCATATGCACATGGACATGTTAAAGGTATTTCATATGAAATTCAACAAATAATTGCGCATTTTCCGCTCGGTTGGCCTTCTAAGCCACAGAATTGGCCCAAACATAACCGAACATCCCCCACTTATCGATTCATGTAATTCATGCAAGAAGCCAATGACCACAACGAATCCGCCCATGCTAAAAATTGTGGCAAATAGAAGAAATTTAACTTGACCCCACACTTAGTTGAGCTTGGGGGTTTGAAAATCAACTTGTAGATCACATGCATGGATGGACTTTTGAATGTAATGTCCAGGAACCTCCAAGTTTTCTCTAATAACAATTTGGTAATTGTCTAGTATTCCGTCTTTCTTTAAGCTGTTAAGTCAGCTAAGCCCGTCTATATATTATATGCTCTTTGCCAACGAAAATGTATGCTCATGAATTGGAAGCTGCTGTAGCAGTTTTGCATTTACGCAGCAGCAGAAACCATTTTTTTTTTTGCTTTTAACTTGACTATTGTTTATCCGATGCTTAAAAATCCTTTGGCTGATTGATCAATATTTGTGACTGCTAAATATGTACAGAAAATGAAGTGGCGAAAAATGAAAATAAACTTAATCTGCCAGCAAGTATAAGGAGCAAATGCCCCATACATGTCAAACCATCTCCGAGATCTGTTGGTTCATATATTGACTCAGCTGTTGATGCTGATCAATAGACATGGGATTTATAATTTTTTGGTGTTTTTGATCTTAAAATCGCGAAATTTTGGAATTAGACTAATATTTATATTGCTAATTTTTAGCGATGCCCATATCCGACATTTTTTTTTTAGGTAAAAGCGAAAGGCGATTCGCCCTACAATTAAGAAAAATATTTTCTGATTTATGGAATATTTTCAAAGTTTCGGAAAAATTTTCCATGCAGGCCTGTAACAGCTCTGCGAAAACTAAAAATGCCTGTCAGACTTTATTTAAAAAACAAGTAAGGGCGCTGCAGTCGAGTTTCCCGGATCTGACGGTTTTTTAGGTCTAGGATGGCTAGAGGAGGTCTTGGTTTTTTGGGGATAAACGGGGGACGGGGTGGAATTTTCCAAATCTGAAACAAGCTTGATCTGCTTACAGCATAGTCTACCTTCATCCAAAAATTTGTGGCTCTATCTATCTATCTATCTATCACAGCACCACAGGTCGGACACTCTTGTTGCCACAATCCTCAAATGTTACTCATTTCATTTTTAAGAACATTGCCGCCTTAAGTCGGAAAGCAATAGTTTTTTAATTGATACATGCATAAATTTACAGAGAAGCTTGTTAAAAATTAATGGGAATCGATTGAGTATGAATTTAAAACTTAACCCTCCACCCACTGTGAGATCGCAACAGTTGCTACCGGCGTCATATTGAAAGAGTAGCTTGCATTTGCAGCGCTTTAAGGTGGGCAAATTAAATATCGAATTTTTGCTCTAGCTAACCACTCACCTGATGAAAACGAGCAACCCTTTCAGCTTTACAAAAATTAAAGTCAGCGAACCGTAAAGTTATGTACAAGTTCTCCGTGTTTGTGTGTATGTGTGTATGAGTGTGTGTGTGTGTGGAGGGGTCACATGTCGGTCACAGTGCAGCAAATTGCATAAAAAGTCATTGCTGTAAACTGCGATTCGGCTGTCCAGTTAAAATGCGCCGAATAATTTATAACAAACACTTAAAACGACGGCGATACGAATCCAAGTTGGAATGTTTGCCAAATTGCCGCCGCCCTGTGGGCTTATTTTTAAAGGCAAACAAAACATGCAATATGCAGTTTGTAATGGAAGTCCACTTGCCAAAAAGTGGATCGAAAGAAATAGTAGTTGAAGGTCCAAGCCATTTCGCTCGACCGTCGCGTTAATGAGTATTTCCATTAAATCGATTGGCACTAAATATACAATATAATTGAGTGAGGTATTCGCCCAGCCCCAGCTGGCTCGCCCATTTGTTGGCCTGCCGCTGCCTACAACTGTCAAATGCGAAAATTTCCAATAAAACCAAAAATTACGATGCTCATCAAAACGACTTTGGAAACTGTAATGATAGTTTTTATTTTACTTTCCTGCTTTGGCCTTTGGTCTATTTTGCTTCTGTGGTCCATTACAACGGTGGCCAAATTGTATGATTATAATGATCACATTATGTTGTTATCGTTTTGCTGTGGCCAAAACGTTTGATGCAATCTAAGCTGCTGCCAAGAGTCATTTTAAAGTCTACACCAGCTTGAGAATCGACTCGAGATTGTAAAGCAGTCTAGAGAGTTTACCTATTTTCACAAAGTCTAAGGTTTGCTACTCTCGCTCAGAAAAAAGACGGAATATTTGAACATTCCCCTTTGAATATGACGCTTAGGTAGAGTTCCTATCTACGCACAGAAACAAATAGCGATGTATATTGAGTTGATATAATAATAGTTATAATTGAGTTTTCAGTCCCTTAACGCTAAACGCAGAATGCTACCGGCAGAGTTTTGAGAGGCTTTTTCATGGCTATTTTCTTCTAAGCTGGCGACAATAGCTTGTGAAGGATGTATTTGACAAAAAAAAAATAGTGTAAAGGTAACTTTGGCTCTGCCGAAGTGTGTATACCTAGGCAGCACGTTTTTCTTACTAATTTGAAGGACATTTCCACTGAAAACAAACTAGTTTTTACTCACTAATCAACCAACATTATTTGTATACCATTTCTAAACTGCAACATTTAACTTTGACCATAAAGATAAAGGGATGTAAATAAAATGCGAAGATAGGAAAGGTACAAATAGTGTCACACGACGAAACTTCAAGCAGCGCAGAATGGTCCAGAATTGTTTGCATAGTGCACGTTATATCTTGCACAATTTCATAGACAGAAGTCAATATTAATTGTCGATCTGCCAGGCACATCAAACATTTTACTTTTGCAACCTCAATAGTTCCACTCGCGCCATTGTGCATGGAAAAATATACTCCCATTGCTCTTAAGATGGCGCTTAAAAACCTGCCTCGCTCCTTGTCGCCAGCCACACACTACTGTCTCGCTTCGAAGCGAGTTAAAACACGGCTCCAGCTCGGCTTACACACTATAAACGACATTTTCGCCAAAAGACGATTCTCAACTGGTGATCTTCGACTGGCGGAAATTATTTGGAATACACAGAGAAAAATAAATGCTAATAAATGTCAAATTGAAGCTAGATAATATCATTTTGATATTGAATATTACATTTTCTATTAATTAATATCATTATTATAATTCATTTATATACAATTGATCAGAAAATTCATTAAATTGATATGAAAAACAGGTCATATTCATCTTTATCATGTCGGTTTTATCGGCTGATATGAAAAAATTTAACATTGAGTACCAGATCATATCAACATGGTAAAAGTGTCTCCACTCATGTGATATTCGACAACCGTTAACTGAAAAATCTTTGTAAGATAATAACTCAAATAAATGTTCTTAAAATAAATTGCAAGGAGTCAGTGTGATATCTTCCAGGAGACTTTGTTTTCCAAATGTGTAGCATACTTAACTGGAACATAGATAATATTATAATTGATTGTACATTTTTAAAACAAATTTGAAAATGACAAAAAATTTCAAATGAAAACTATTACAGGCTGCACACAGACCAAGATTGTTTCCGCTCAGCAATTTATTTTTAAATCCCCTGAGTAATTGGCAATATAAAAGGGATCGACTTTAACTTATCGATCATGAAATTGACTGAAAGTAAGTTTTACAAAAAATCAAATTTTTCATTAGACTTTTCAAAGCACAGCAGACATACACACTAAATATCTTCTGCACCATAGCTATGTAAGGTGATACCTTTTAGCTAAACTTAATTTGTGAATTACGTAGTTAAATGAACGCAATATTCTTATTAAGTATAATAGTTCAAGAAAGACGTTTAATTTGATGAAGCTTTGTATTTTTCTGCTTGGTTTACACTTGCGTTAATTCTCTTCAGTAAAGCTCCTGGTGATCTACATTTTCATTTTATCAGGCGCAATAACAAATAAAGCGGAGGGTTTGACGACACGTGAACATGCCACATACAATTGGCAAATTTTTAAAGGCCAAAGTAAATGTGAAAAACATTATATATTGTGCTGACTCTTTACGTTCATAAAGTGCCAAAGAGAAATAGTAATCATCTTAAAAATGTCTTTAATTATTATTTAATATTTTGATTAATTACATTAGGTACGCAAAACAAAGTAAACACAAAACGCAGTAAACAAAGTGCCAACACCTTTTTAATAACTTTTATAATAAATTGGAGAAATCTTGGGCATATTAAGGGTATAGTTCCAAACAACTAATTATTTATAATCCTATGTGTTTCTAATGTAACGACGATTTGTAATCCGGGTCACCGTAAGGGGTTTAATTCATGGCCTACCTGAAGTGGCTGAAATTCCGTTGTTTCTTGACATATTTTCGTTCGAAAATTCATAAAAATACTTCAAGTGTTACTAAACAATGATACATTTAAAGTATTCTAAAATATTAAGCAGTTTTGTCAAAAAAAAATATTTTAAATGTTTTTATTATACCATAGCTCTTAATAAGTTGCTAGCACAGCAATAAATGCACATCATAAAGCATAAAAGTCAATATGCAGCAAATCGTGAAAATCCGACTAATCATAAACGGATTGTGGGAAAGCAGAGAAATCGTGCGTATCCAGAAGTTAAAAGAACTGAAGTTTGCTTTCGGGTCACAATTTTTAATCCATTTCTGGACGTCTTCACTTACCAATCATTAACATATTTAAAAGGGATTTCTTAGCTCTTCAAGAATGATTCAGGCGACTTTGTCCATGGGGACAATAAATTTATCATAAATTTACCTGCTGTTCTTAACGAGCTTAAAATTTGAAAAACATATTTAATGCGAAGAGGCCATTCTCAACCAAAAAGTTCGCTGGAAGAGCTGGATGACTACCCAAAAGAATATTTTCCAAAAGTATTTACGCCACTGGCCAGAATCATTTAAACCGCAAACATTTAATAAACTTTTTGATTGCACTAAAGTATTTTTCGTGTTCTCTGTCTGCTTAAAACATTCATAATTGTGCACGTTTTCTGATCAAGATTGATACTTTTCTCGGAAGAAAATGGTACCCTAGCCGCGACTCTTCTTGAAGCGTCGTTTTAGTTACGTTCTTCTGATCAGTTTCGACTCATTTGTGAGTCTTTTTAAGGTCGATTATCAGTAAATCACATTTTGAGTACATGCACAATTCATTTTCGATTCTCTTATAATCGAACATGATAGTAGTCTCCTTTTAATTATTAAAACTGCTCGAAAAAGACTCATCCAGGTGATTCATGTTAAAATGAACTACCAAATGTTGGTTGGGATGAGGACATATTCGTCTATACGTCTGTTTTGCCAATTTGGCCCCTTTCTTTATCTACAAATGGTGGAACTAAGTAATCCCACCACCGCTAAAAACTTGTCAGAAAAATGTCAAGTCTCACTAACTTACCGCACTTTTGCAATTCCACCCGCATACTTTAAGTATCGTTAGAATCAACCTTGGGAACTGTTGCATCTGCCAGAATATTACCATAAAATGAACGACTTTCCCTTCAAACGCAGCATGTTTGCGAAAACCTAACAAACTTTCGAACGTCTGGCGAAATGAGCAGCAAAATAAAATGTCCAAATAGAAATGAAAACTTGTAGATGAATGCAGTTGCGTGACAGACACGAACGAACCCAGTCGGCAAAGGCAACCCAGACCTGTCTGACATTTGAAAATGCCAAAAACGGAACAGGATCTACCGACCGACAGGCAAACAAATCACAGACAATTGACTGACTGACGTGCTGTTTGCTGAGCCGAAGAGAGAGTGAGAGGGAAGGCAATTAGAATTCATTACGCTGGCTGTGAAATACAATTAAGTGCAATTTGGCGGAGACATGAGGAAGCACTAAACATGAGTCTGATAAATGAGCCATCATTCTGGATATTGATTTTGCAGTGGACCCGGGCCCCGGGGCCAGCCAAGGCAGTAAAGTAAATCAAAAACTGTCGGCAAATTTATTGTTTTAAATGGGAAAGTCCTTGACAGTGTGCGGCACACACAACTTTCAATTATTGAATGAACCAGACAGACTGCCACACACACACACACACACACACACACACATATTCCCAACTGTTTGTAAATACTGCATAAATAACAAAATATTCGCTGCATACCTTCAGGCACTCCGCATGTCGCGCGCCAATTAAACCGAAAATCTCCAACAATTTCCTACATTTGCACTTCTCACATAGTGAAAACCAAAAATGTTCGCGTGCCAAGCTGCGTTATTCAACTTGTTGGGCGAAGACCTCAACCATCCATCCATCTCCACCCATCTCTCGCCATTTGATTTCGCTTTTTGTGGTTGACTTTCTAAATGTATCTATGCTGATGCCGGAAAGTGAATGTGTGTGTGTGTGTGTGTGCGCGCGAATCTATGTGGAATTGAAATTAGCATTTGGCATTTACCATTTTTTGCGTTCTTTGCTAACTTTTGTAACAAGTTCTTTGTGCAATTCTGCCTTTGCTCCGCTTGGGACTTGAACGGTTTTCTAAAGGTCGCAACGTAACGTAATCCAATTAGTGATAAGCATCATAATCGAGAATGTTAGCCGCAAAATGATGATATCATCGTTTGCTGCTGCTTTTGTAAAATGCAGGTATTGTTGCATCTGTTCTTATTTTCCAATCATGCTCAGAAAGAGTTTAAAATTGAAATAATTAACCAACATCGGTTGTATTTCGAACGAGCTACATCAACAATAAGTGAAGTGAACACCGAGATTTACTCAGATCACATGCGTATACCCAGCAAACATTTTTTATCGCAGAAGATAAGAATGCGATTCGCCAGCTTTACCCCACCCAACATTTGGAAGATCATTTTCTCAAAATCAGCTTAATGAGTCTTTTTCGAGTCCTTTTAATGGTTCAAAAATGATTACTATCTTGAGCAAAATAACGAAGACTCAAAAATGGCTCATGCAAATGCTCAAAGTGTTATATATGGAAATATGAATTGAAAAGACCCGCAAATGACTCGAATACCACTCTCTTCTGAGCGATAGGAAAGAGATTCTTCCTGGAGATAAGAATGTGATTCTTCCTAGATGCAGGAATGCGGTTCTTCCCCCGAAGATAAGCCATACGAATAAAAGGTGTTTCAAATTCTTTTATTTAACAGTACCATTTCACACCTAAGGAAAAGAAGCGCTGCCAAAGTAGTTTCCCTTGGTAATATTGTAAAAAGTCGTTCAACTCACTTCAAGAAGAATCGCATTTGAGTCTTCTTAGGGAGTGTTAAGCAATATATCGTCAATTCTCAGATGGGATGATGAAAAATCGAGATCAATAATAAAGTATCGCATTCTTGCCCTCGAGGCGATTTTTGAGGAATATATTATGATAAAAAAGCGATACCTAAGGTATTTTGTTTGTGTCAATCGCCAAACTACCCACACAACATTTGGAAGACCATTTTGGCAAAATCAGCTTAATGAGTCTCTTTCAATCCCTTCAAATGATTCAATAGTGATTACCATCTTGTGCGATTAAAACAACACTCAAAAGTGGCTCATGCAAATGCTTAAAATGTGATTTATTGAAATACGAATTGATAAGACCCGCAATGGACTCGAATATGAGTCGAATTTTATCATAAAAACGGGTTAAAAACGACTCTTCACGAAGTGTCGTTGCTAGGGTACCATTTTCTCCCGACAAAAGTATAATTTTTCATTAGAAAACGAGCCCATTTATGACTATTATAATTAGATCGACGATTCGAAAAAGTCTCGAATGTGATCAAACTCTCCCTTCAAGCTATCGCCAAACTCTCGCATTGTCGTGGGAGAAAAGTAACACGACAAAATGTTTGCAGGTTAGTCGCTAGTGTTAAGTTTCTGAAGACTCTGGACATCTGCTGCCCGAAGCTGCAGATTTTATCCAACCCAAAGGGCACAAAATACAACCGAGATATATTTAGAAATGCGAGGAGCTAAGGAGGAATGCTATAAAATTGCTTTGACAGGTCCAAAGAATTGCTTCCAATACCAGGTATCAAAATGAAATGTAAAACATAACCTAGGTGCAAGGATACGCAATGGGTATATAACAGAAACCTGGAATTTTACTCAACAATGTCAAAAAAGCAAGGAACTGTGGGTAGTTCAAGAGAATTAAATGGATCGAACATAAATAATGCATTAATGTCAACAACCTGACGTTTTATTTCAAAAGCCTAATTTTTGATGAGGCTACAATAACGCTGCACAATTTCGCGTTACCGCATATGTCAATTCCAGAACTGAACCGAACGATATTACCCACGGAGGTATCGAAAACAGAAAAGCTCCTGGGGACAATAGAGCTTCTGAAGAATTTTTAAATCATGCTACTCCGCAATTTATAGTACACATGCCAGACATTTAAACGTCATATTTGAGTCAACAGTAGTCCCAGAGAGCTTTAGAAACAAGAAAGAAAGTCGGTCAAGCCCGACTATAACATACTCTTTACCAAGAAACTCATAACTCGAAAACCGTTCATCCGATCTTCTTTATTCCTTTGGCGGATCGATAAGTTATCCTAATAACTAAATATGTCCAAAAGGAACAAGCCATCTATCTTTGAAACTGTGGGATTTGGGCGTGGCCAAAATTGAAAATAAACTTGATCTGCCTGCTGACATAAGAAGCATATGTCCCATACATGTCAAACCTCTATCTCTTACCATCTCTGAGATCTGTGCGTTCATACGGACAGACAGACGGACGGACGGACATCCGGACATGGCTATATCGACTCGGCTGTTGATACTGATCAAGAATATATATACTTTATAGGGTCAGAGATGCTTCCTTGTGGATGTTACATACTTTTGCACAAACTTATAATACTCTATGTACCTTCGGTACAGAGTATAAAAACATTATATATACGATATACAACGAGAAAGCTAAGCTAACTTCGCCTGCACCGAAGTTTTTATACCCTTGCAAGTGCTCGCTTAAATATTTTCAAAAATACGCGTTTCCCCATTTTCCGACCGATCGTTCGTATGGGAGCTATATAATATAGTCATTCGATGCGGCAAAAAAATTTTAAAATTATGTGAAAGCATGTGAAACAATCAAATCCAAAATTGCAGGATGCTTCCATTAAAAGCAAAACATTTTTTCAAATTAAGACTGATTTTCAGACCTATCTTTTGTATGGCAGCTATACCATATAGTTGTCCGATTTTAATAAAACTTGGTAGAATTATAAAAAAAACCTTAGAAAACCAACGATTCCAAAGTTTGGAGACGTTATCATTGAAAAGAAAAAAGTTTTTCATATTAAAACTAGTTATCCGACCGATTGTTCGTATGGGAGCTATGAGATATAGTCATCCGATCCGGTCGGTTCCGACATATTAGTAGCGTGCAGCAAAAAGATGACTATGTGAAATTTTTAGCTCGATGGCTTTAAAACTGAGAGGCCTCACAGACGGACGGACAAAGCTCAATCGACTCAGCTCGTGACCCTAATCAAGAATATATATGGTTTATGGGGTCGGAAATGAATATTTCTATGCGTTGCAAGCTTCTGGGCAAAATTATAATACCCTTTGCAAGGGTATAAAAATAAATGTGTATTTTTTCGAGTGTTATTAAATATTTTCACACTTATTTCATCCATTTATTCAATGATAAATAAGTACACAATTCAAGGTGTCAGGGTGTTAAAGATCTGTATTTTTGTTGCTGTTTGCTTTTGTTTTTTTTTTAGTCAAATCTCTGTGTCCAGTGCTGATTCACAAATTTAGTTAAGAGTAAGATTGCGACAATTTTAAAACTGTTGAATTCTGATTTTGTATTCTTTAAATGTTTTGCAGACAATCGGCAGACAATGCTATGGTCAAACAATTGAATAATTAACTACAAAGCTGCGCTTATATCGAAACCATGTCCAATGTGAGTATAATTCAGGACTTAAAAAAAAATACAAAAGTTTTAAACGCAAAAACCCCTCGGCAGCTTCTCTACATGGACAAATCTAATGGCAACGGTGTGTACGCATCCAAGCCCTCAAACACAGACAATGAGAATGGCCTAACCAACACAGGAGCAGCAACCGCAGCGCTCGCCACAGCAAATAACATCAGCATTATGAATGGAGCCGCTGCTGTTGCAGCTGCTGCTGCATCCGTGGCCACTCTGCCCACATCCGCTTCGAGCGAGGACCTGAGCCAAAGCCTGTCGGAATACACAGATGCTGATGAAAGCATATCAGCGCCAACCGAATTTCTCGCTGAGGTAAGGCAAATACAAACTCAGTTTCATTTCAATTTATTGCCGAGAGTATAATTGGACAACCGTGGGATTTTAATATAGCATACTTTTTAGCTGGCAAAAAAATAATGAAATTAGACAAGTTAAAGTTCGTCGTTCTTTCGGGTCAGAACTTCATCTCCAACTTTTAGAGGTTTATAAATCCTTCGAAGATCTTTACTCCCGAATGGCCGACGCATCCGCTGCTGTTAATGTCCATGCTTCTGTGCCAAATTGCAAGACTGGGATGATACGCCCTCCTGAGCCATTAGTAACATCGGCTTGCAAGAGTGATTCTTCTTCGGATTTTCAAGTTGGTGTTGTTGTCGCTAGATATCATCTTTACGAGATGTTATCCTTGACAACCTTAATATTGTAGTCTCCCATTGCAACAGATTGTCCAAAACCCGTAGACTCACAGCGCGTTGATAATTCTAACTGCAACATTTAAATGTAGGGTTCACCTTATGCTTTTTAAACTTTAAGGATCTAAGAACATTAGATATAATGGGCGCCACTTTTCTACTTTTTTTATAATTTCGAAACGCACTCACAATGTATCTTCAAAAACCTTGGTCCGGAACGGGTTGTGGTTTAATTACACACACATGGTTCGGTTTGAGGTTCACAGTACAGTGAAAAACAATGGGAAAGAATTGCGGGCCCAAGACGGTTCATAGCTTGTTTTGCAGCCCTGGCATACTCCTTAGAAATCGCGTCACTACTCATGCATTTATGTTCTCAGTCTTGTGTTGAACAAGTAAGAAAGTAGGTCAAGCCCGACTAAAACATACTCTTGCACTTACAAAGCTTGTAAGTGCTGCCCATCGTAAATGTTTGTTTTCCCTAGAACTCGACAATCGTTCATCCCATCTTCACCGTTCCTTCCAGAACGAAGAATCTCCGCTCCCATTGAGTATGTATTCTGATCAATTT
>JAWNNM010002704.1:0-11375 GCA_035044965.1 Lordiphosa andalusiaca
GTATGTACACTTAAAAAAGTATTTTCTAGTTCTTTGAAATTTGCCTTAAAATAACTTTTTTTTACTTAATTTAAATCAAATTTATACATATTTCCAGATTCTTTCCTAAAAACTATCTTGAATTAAGGTGAAATTGTCCTTGAATTAAGAAAAAAAACATAGCTTGGATTCTTGAAATTGGGCGACAATCATTAATGTTAGTAAAACGCCCATGTTTTAGGACGTTTCGTAAAATATAAAAATGTATATAGAAATCGCTCCAAAATTTAGAAATATATATAATTCTCAAATTCGAATTCCCTGGTATCGGCATAAAAAAACTGATTTTCGGCTTGCTGAGAAATTCAATCTAAAACTTAGAAATGTTTCTTTTAAGAAATATAAAAAGACAGCGCTTGTAATTCTCAAGTTCGAATTCCCTGAGGTAGCTGAGAGCTTAGCTCTTGACTGCATTTTTTACTGTTACTCACGCGCGTGCTTGGTAGTCAAATGCGATAATATGCCTTCCGTGTTTAAAGGTCTTTAAGTCCCAGACAACATAAAATGACTATGAATTTTGATGTGACTTTCAGAGAGAAGACTTAAGTAAGCCAACTGAAAGAAATTATTCTACAAAAAGAAAGATACTATATAAAAGGGGGTATACGCATCTTAGTGTCATCTTTCTCTTTTGTCTCTACTCCCCTCACTACCATTCCATTAGGAATTCCCAATCTAGTAGTTGGTCAATTTTTTTGTTCACTAAAATCGAGAAATGTTTTTCTAGAGATTTTTTCCAATTTTAAAACCAGGATAGTCAAAGCCCGAATGAGACGACCATAACGTTAGCTGTCCTCTTTCTGCAGAATGTCTCATGTTGTTGTTGTTAGAGTTATTCTTATAAATATTGTATATCTCTTGTTAGCTTTCAAAATTCGAAAGGTTGTGCAACTGTATGTTACAGAGAGAAGGGAAAATGTCCGACCCGATATATATACTTTATGGGATCGGAGATGCTTGCTTCTGGCTGTTACATACTTTTACACAAATTAAATATACTTTATGTACCTTTGGAGAAGAGTATAAAAAAACATTTTGAACGGCCGCCATTAAAGACCAATTTTGTGAAAAAAGTTTAAGCCTTGGCATAACAAAGTCATATGTATTCAAAAGCAATTCCGAAAGTCGTTTTATCCAGTTTCCCCAGTGAGCAGTTGTTTCCCAATTGTTTTCCGTTCCTTGCTTACAAACTATGTTAAAGTTTGATTCTGTCTATTTGGCAGTTAATCGCGTTCTTTACCTAGAATGCCAACGTCGTGCTATCTAGTTCGATATTTAAAGAATGTTGCAGGTGAGGATATCCTGAAACTTAAAATAATAGGCGTAAGAAAAGTCATGCAGAGAACCGAGCCGAGTTGGTATAAACCATTGTTCTGAATGTGGCCTTTTGCTTCCATCCGGCAGGAGGTGCGGACGCGAATTATTAACTTTTTAGAAATGCAACCCGGAAAATTGCCATGTGTAGCACTTTAGCATCGCTTAATGCATCATCATTAAAAATGTTTTGCTAAGCAGAAACCGTTCAAGTTCTGTGGCCTTTTCGTATGGCAATCTCCCAACTTGTGCGGCTCGGTGTAGCAAGTGAAAAAAATTAATTGAAAACGAAAATAAAGTGCTAACTTTGGACATTAATGCTCTCTTACTGGGCTCGGAAATGGAACAATCTGCCATAAATTTTATGCGCTTGCTGACAACGTTGCCTACCTTAAATTATTTACGAGCGGTGGCTGCCAGTTTATTACAGTTTTCAGTTGCGGGTTTTTGTTCTAACACAATTTTCTTTGTCCGTGCTTAATTTGTATCGAGTCCCTCGACTGTTGTGTCAGGCTCAAATTAAACATTAATTGGCAACTGCGAAACTAAATGAACAGCAACTACGCATTTGATGCTGGGACATTGTTTTGTTTTTGTATTCACTTAGGGGGCAGCAGACCTTGTGTGAGTGCAAGGATGCGCCAGAAGTCCTTCGATTTTAGAATATATTTTTGGGGCATTCACACGTAACGCGGAGTTGGTAATTTAATGTCGGCTTTCACAATTTTCACAATATTCATTTGTGTTCGTCATGCACAATTAAAAATTTGGCTGCAGCGTAAAATCACTTTCACAAGTAGAAAATTTCTTCCGCTTCCTGTGCGCTGTGTCACTTAATTAACAGAGACGACTGAACGAAATGTCCTTTTTATACACACTTGTTCGCTTTTAACTTGGCAAACTGCAAAGCTTTTCTGCTCTATTCCTCTCCCGCTCTGCACAATTCTCTCTGTTGTGTTTGGCGGCTTTGGGAAAAGCTTTTGCACAGGGTTGTTCGATGGAAACGGTTTCTTGGATGCAGTTGAGATTCTATACTCATAATATTAAAATTGGAGGTTTCATTAAGATTTCTTAGAGTTTATAGATTTAATTTTATGATTTTACAGATTGAAGATTCCTTTATATAAATTTCGATCTATCATTTCAAATTAAAGGATCGAGCAACAAGTTAATACTGGGATTGTCAATTTTTTTATCGAACATCAAAGCAGTGTTGCCACTTTAGCCATTTTTTTTGCTAGATGTGGAAATTTTAAAAGTGAATATTTTTGTAAACGCTGTAAGCTGCAAAATCTGGCCATTTTTAAATTTGGCTTTGCTATATTTAGCTATTTTGTTACAGTTGGTAGTCGGGCGAAACATTGCCTAATAATTCTGATAGAAACCTGAAGATTATATGGCTGTGGGACTTCAAATGAAATCAGGGTTGATTTCAGCAAGGCTGCAAACCAACCAATTTTATTCGGACCTCTTGGTGTGGGATTCGAGGCAAAGTTAATAGATTAGATTAGGTTGGGAAATTTCAGGCTCAAGGTTTTTGGTCAAAGGTTTTGGTTCGAATGTTCGAACCCTACTTTGGCACTTTTTTTCTTTAAAGATTTAAAAAAAAATTCCAATTGATTTTCTGAGTATGCAGTATATTATTTCCTTTTGCTGAAAAAAGGATACAAATTTGAATTGTCACGCAATTCTTTGCTATAAGATGTATAAAACATGATAACATGATTTGACAGTTCTCTTTGAATGCTATCGAAGGCTCGAATAATACATTCTTGCAGACTCTATAGCCGCTGCATCGAACCAATAATACAAAATAATTGGCATTGGAATCAGATCAGGCAAAATTCTATGGAAAAACTGGAAACATTCACGGAGGTTGAGAAAATTTGGATTTTGTTGCCCTGTTCTATTTTCGATATTTCACTTATTATGAAGTTCAGCTGCGTAAAACATTAAAATTTTGCTTTCCTTCAAGAGATGAAAATTTTCTTTGACCAATTTTATTAACTGTAAATAAATTGAACAACAATAACATGTAAACCTTTTATCAGTTAATAATTTACATGCGAGTATTTGAGATAATGATATAAGAGGTAAATAAATATATGAATAAAGAAAGGTTTTAAGCAGGGTTGCCCAACAGCTTCTTATGAGTGCGTTTCCACTCACACAAACAACAAAAACGGCAACTGCCACAAGAAAACGAAAGAGAAAACCGATAGCTGCCGGTTGTAAGTGTGTGCTTGTGGCTGTCTTATACAGCACGTATTGTTGTTGCTTTCAATTCCGCAAGAGCATAGGAGAGAAAGAGAAGAGAGATGCATACACGTATTGTTGTTGCCTTTAATTCCGCGAGAGCAGCCAGCTTATGCCTATGCCCATGATACAATAGTACAGGTAAGCTTTTGGCAAAGTACTCACGACAATGACGCCGCCTTACCTGTATTGATGTATCATGCCTATGTCCATGCTTTAGCCTTATGCGCTTGGCTGACGCGTTCGCGCATTACAACAACATTGGCGCATGAAGCGTATAAAAAGCATGGGCATCGCTGGTTTAAAACAATAGAGATAGCATTTACGATAGATCCTTTGATTGGCGAGGTCGGTTCGGTAAATCCTTAAGAGCCGTCTCATTTCACTAATTAGTGAGCTTCGAATTTTGAGACGGCTTCTGGCGTGGTTGTTCGTGTGGAAGGCAACCTTGTCTAGGTATCGCACAGCCTGGTTGTTAGTCGTGTAGCCGCCCAATCGGACACCTCATTCTCTGTGGATGTCTCGAGTACGTATGAACCACCTGTGATTCTGAGCCAGAAGGAAGCATCTCCGACCATCAAATATATATATTCTTAATCAAAAGCCGAGTCGATTTAGCCATTTCCGTCTGTCTGTCCGTATTAACGCACAGAATACCGAGAAGGTAAGAGATGGAGGTTTGACGTGTATGGGACAAAAACTTCTTTTACTTGCAGGCAGATCAAGTTTGTTTTCAATTTTGGCCACGCCTGCTTCCTCCCATGCAATTACCTCCTGGACATATTAAGTAGTAAGTAATATTTGTCGACTTGCCGAAGGAATAGTAAAGATCGGATGAGCGTTACTGGAGTTATAAGGAAAACAAACATTTAGCATTTTAACACACCTTAAAGCTTTGTGTGGTAAATAAAAACTTTGGAAGGTACAGGGTATTTTATAGTTGGACTTGACCGACTCTCTTCCTTGTTTTATTCATATCCATACTCACTTTAATTTCAGCATTCTTTGACTTTTAAGTAGGTTCGAGCTTGAAATTTGCCCTTTCAGATTTTAACACGCTTTTGAGGATTTGATATAGTACGACTCGTACATGAAATTTCATCCAGATCAAATCAGTCGCCCTTTTTTGTGTGAAGAGTAAGTAAGAAGAACTATTTACTATCTAATTTAAATTGTGTTCTTCGTTGTTTTTCAGATAAAAACCTTATAATTTTTTTTTAAATGCGTTAACTTTAAAACTCAAAAGCTGTCAATGATAAGAATTTAAGAATTTCACAATCAAAAATTTGGAATTTATTTTACTACATTTTTTTTGTGGGTAACATAATTTGTATGATTCTTTTTTAAGCACCCTGTATTTCAACCCTTTGTTGAGCTTTAATTTCGCAAAAAGCTTCGCTCTCTTCGGAAAAAAATGTTGTCCATTCCCAAACTTTTATATTTTTCTCAATTTCTCTCTCGAGCTTTCTCCCCTAACAAGTCAGAATTTACATGCGAAAACCAAAACAGAGCAGAATAGAACAGAACAGAGCAGCTGTGTGCCTCTGCCTCAAAGCACCGGAAATTGTGCAGGCTGGCCATTCTTGTAGGTTTTCACATATTGCACGTAAATGGAAAATGGCGGCTTAGCTGACGGGCGAGTCAGCCGGAAAAATACTACGCAATAGCAGTGGAAATCTTTGCAGCCCATTGAGTGTGAATTAAGAGTTGCCGGCTTAGTGCAAATATGTGTATGCATGAGTGTGGCCTCCATAGAAAGGGACTGACGGGGAAGAATTGAATAAAATTTAAAATGTCAAGAGTTTGGAATTTTGTTGTGGAAAAGATGACAGTTTCGTGTAGGTTGAATACCGTTATGCAATTCGATTTGAAAACCCCAAAAAAGTAAAGTAAAGTACAGGGGTTTAAGAACCATATCTTAGATCATATTTGCTATCATATTAGGCCATCATACTCAGCCTAGTAGTTTGATATTATAAGAGATAGATGTAAATTTGTTGAACGCAGCATTATTCGGTGCTTAAATTGCCTTACTTAAAGTCGAAAAAGTTGTAAAATTCTGCTTAGTTGAGAAGTAAGTTTTTTTTTAAATTGAAAAATTTCTGTTGCTACTTAAGCTTCTGCTTTGAAAATTTTAGAAGTTGGTGCAAAGCCCCATAAAAATAAAAACAAACTTTGTAAAGGAGAAAAACAGACAAGCAGTCAATGCTCTGAAAGTTTTTCATTTGATGCGATTGCGACTTATCTAACTATTGTAATTCGAAACAAAAAGTTGGGGACCGCTTTGTCAGCTCTGCATTTTCAGTGATTTTGTTTCTTAATCTTTTCAGTTTAATTTGCAAAAACCCTATGGCTATAGCGTCCAGAGAAATATGGAAAATTTTTTCGTATTTGTGCAAGGGAAATTTGTTTTTTATTTTAGTTAATAAATCTACATACATATAAGCACATAAACAGAAAATTGTATGTCAATCCGGGAATCATTTTCAAAGTTACACCCACATTTGTAAAGAGATATGTGGTAAATTTCCAGTATTGTTGAAACTTTAAGCGTTTTTTTTCTCGAAATTACTTTTTCAGGCAGAAGGAAGCATCTTAGATATCATGAAGAAAAAAAAAAACTACAGAAAATCTGCAATTAAGAATGAAATATTTATTTAAAGCGATATATCAATGCCTGCCATTTTCGTTTTAAAGATTATTTCATATAAATGTAGGTGGTCCATTCGTAAGCACCAGTATCAACACTCTTTTTTATTATTTCTTTTGATATCTCAAAGACTAGTGAAGATCGGATGAACGATTGTCGAGTTATGATCAAAAGGTTGTTCGCTGCTGCAGCGCATTAGCAGCGCTGCTTTCAGCTGCAGCATCAAAATTTGTGCTCGAGTTGAGTCGATATAGCCATATCCGTTTGTCCGTCCGTTTGATTCTATGCGATTTCCTTCGTCAGTTTGAAAGCTATCGAAGCCAAAAAAACAAATACGCTGCATAAGTATCAAAACCGGCCGGATCGGATGCCCATGGCCTATATCTGTCATAGTAATGATCGGTCAAAAAACTAGGATTAGTGAGAAAATTTGTGTTTTTTAGTTTGCTATGCTTTTCCATGATTCCACTAAGTTTGGTCGAAATCGGTATAGCTGCCATGGAAAGGAAAGGTTAGAAAAAGAGTCGTAGTAAGAACAAGTTCTTTGTTTTCAATCTAAACCTCTTTAAAATTGGTATTTATTTACTTAATAAGCATTCACACAATTCATCAAAGTTTTGTCAAAATCGGATAGCTTTAGGTTATAGATAGATTAGTCAAAAAAAATTGTTTGTTTTCAAAGAAAGCGCCTCCCTACTTTGTATTTCTTAGTTTAATATGCTTTCCCATGATTCCACTAAGTTTGGTCGAAATCGGACGCGAAACACTGAACTTTTTAAAAACTTTGCTGAAGGCGCTTACTATCTTTATTGTTGTATCATGGGCGGAAGGTGGCTTAGGCAGGGTTGCTCTCCATTATCTATGGTGGAAGGGGGAATTCAGGAACTGAAACGCTGCACTGAATAGATCTCTTCTATACCAGCTTTTTTGGCGTTTGTGAGTTTGTATGGGATGTCTCTGCGCACAAAAGAAACGTCTCGTCGTTGTCCCAATGTTGATGCAATTACTGTTGCCAAAAATATGTGTAAATGTACACTAGGGGCCGACCCTGCAAGCTAGTCAGGCTTGGAGAATTTTTTTTGGGTCGCAAGAAATTCTAATTTCGTTCTATGAGTTGAGGTTATACTCACCATGTTTGGCCTCCTCAAAAGAAATTGAATACTTGCAAAGGGTATTATAATTTTGCCCAGAAGTTTGCAACGCATAGAAATATTAATTTCCGACCCCATAAACTATATATATTCTGGATCAGGGTGACGCACTGAGTCGATTGCGCAGTGCGAGAAATTGCACAGTCTTCTTTTTGCTGCACACTACTAATATTATGTCGGAGCCGATCGGATCGGATGACTATATTCCATAGCTCCCATACACTCAGGGAAAAATTGCATAGTAAAAACTAACACAAACACATATTTGCTTTAACTATGCCCCTTTTCTATTAAAATGAACTAACAACTACTTTGAATTGACTAAAAACATATTAAATCGGCGAATTTCAGTTACCCCATTTATATTCCCTATGCAGGGAATTCCAACTTGAGAACTACAAGCTGTCAAATTTTTGCAAAATGCCAGAAAGATATTTATAAATAACTGTAGGCTATTCAATATAAGTAGAATTTAAGCCATCGATTAGCCAGCATACGCGATGGCACAACTGGTTGAGACGCCATTCCAATCGAGTTCAAGTCAAGAGGCCCCGAGTTCGAGTCCCACCACAGAGTAAGTTTAAAACTTTTATAAAATTAACATAATTCGAAGTTTTTCAGAACCAAATCTAAAAGAATTCTAGCTCCTGGGACTCCATTACAAACAAAATTGAGTATAAAGAAAAGAGATGTGGTGTTGGCTGGCAAAATTTTTAAATAAAAAAAGTTTTTAACTATTTCCATGTTAAATTTAACTATTGCCAATACACTTGGCCCTCGCTTAATACGGACTCTTTTAGCACGAACTTGGTCTTACACGGTTACAAATTTGCTCCCTTTCCCCTTTTTAACACTCTGAAAACCTCGTTCTTACACGATTGCAAAATATCGATAATTTTTTGCTGTCAATTGATGCGTTAGTCCCTTTGTGCTTGTATCATACGCATGGGGTGCTTGTAGAAAAAGGGGAATCCCACATTTGAGCTGTCAGATGTAAGAGTGTTTTAGTATGTGAAAAAATCTTAAGCCTTAAAGACGCGTAAATAAAAAATCAAAGATTTTGTGGTAATTAAAAAGGTGGTTCAGCTTGATTAAATCAAAAAGTAAATAAATAAATTATGTAAATTTCAGCTTATACAATGGCAGAAAGAAAGAACAGAGCTCCTTTAAAACGAAAAGTCATTTCTATAGAAACAAAAATACAAATTCGAAGCCGCTTAGACAATGGGCAAACTGCCACGGAAATTGCAAGAAGCCTTGACTTGAATGAGGCAACAGTTCGCACTATCAAAAAAAATGAAACTGAAATACGACGTGCAGGAAGGATTGGGTCATCTATATCTACAAAATTTACCAGTGTAGCACGCGCACTTATTTTGGAGAACATGGAAAGAGCACTTAGCATTTGGATTGACGATAGCTACGAAAAAAAGATCCCTTTAAGCCAGCGGATCATTCAAGAAAAAGCTCTCAGGATTTTTGAACTGCTCAAGCAAAATGGAGAGCCCTCTTCTAGCATTGATTTTGTTGCTAGTAATGGATGGTTCGAAAAATTTAAAAAACGGTTCTCCATTCATAGCGTCAAATTTAAAGGCGAAGCGGCCTCGGCCGATGATGGAGCTGCTGCCACATACCCAGAAGAAATTCAGGGGTTCATTGAAAAAGAGGAATTCTTGCCTGACCAAGTTTTCAATGCTGATGAAACTGGACTTAGCTGGAAAAAAATGCCACATCGATCATCCGAAAGATTTAAGTCATCCGAATGTTAAAATAAAATTTCTTCCACTTAATACAACATCACTACTGCAGCCAATGGATCAGGGTATAATTTACACTTTCAGGCGCTCTATACGCTGGATTTTGGATACAACTGAAACTGACTCCATCGATGTAACCAGTGCTTGGAAGAAATTTTCTATTAAAGATAGCCTTGAGCTGGTAAACTTATATTTAAAAGAGATTAAGGCGTCAACATTAAATAGATGCTGGAGGAAATTATGGCCAGAGGTTGTTAAAAGCCATGAAATAGAAGTGCCAAAATGTGGACTCCAGGATATATTGGACCTTGCTCATTCAATTGAAGGTGAAGGTTTCGACGACATGGCATTTGATGATGTGCAAGAGTTGTTTGAAGATGAAGGAATGAATGACGAATCATTGCTTGAGATTGCTGAGAATGAAGCAAACAATTCGAAAACAGATGACAGTAGCTCTGAAGAAACCGATCCGATTAGTTTAACGATAGAAAAGCTCCAAGAAGGATTCGCATATGCTAGCAGCTTGGAAAATTGCTTTTTAAATTCAGATCCGGTCATCGAACGACGACTTTAGTTTAAGAGGGAGTTCGAAAAAATTTTTGCCTTATAAGGAGTGCTATAAAGAAGCTTTAAAAGCCACCAAACAATCAAAAATGACTGATTTCTTTGATAAGGAGCCACCAAAAAAGAAAACATGTTGAAACGAAACGGCTTAAACTATAAATGATCTTACTTTTTAAAATTTTGGAGTTTTTAAAAGGTTTAACCTGTTAATTATATGAAGTAACTTTTTAGTTTAATACCAACTTTTCATTTTGAAAATATGAATGTTATGTTATATATATTTAAGGCGTATACATAGTAACTTTTGGTTAATTTGGAACAAATGAATGAAACTTTAATAAATACAGACCAAATTTGAACAATAAAAAAATTTTGGTTGCCAATTTTGAATTTCAAGAACGTAACCCCCTATTTGGTACGGAGCTCAGGCAGTTTTTAATGCTAAACAACTAATTTAACAATATAAAAATAATAATAATTCAATCATTCTAATATTCAGACAATGTAACTTTAGTCTTAAGTAGGTTAATACTTTTGTCAATTATTAAGTCTTCTGTAGTGACTAGTGCATTAATATATATAAGGTTACCCTTGTCGCACTAGGAAATAAGGATAATAATAATAATAATAATCCATGTTTCGCTTAACACGATTTCGCTTAACACGAGGTTTTCTAGGAACGTAACCCCCGTCTCCGTCTCCAAACTTTGTGTTTTCATGTGTTTCTACACCCAAAAAAAGCCTTGGTATAAGGCAAAAAATACATAGGCAATGTTCTAACATCTGAGCCACGCAGCTTATTTCTAGATAAACGCTGAAGCTAATACTGATTCTACTGTTTTATCAAACGTTTAGGAAACGTAGCCTTAAATTTAGGCGACCATTTCCTCAAAATAAACTGGCAGAAAGTTTGCCTTTTAGGTCAAAATCTGACCGTTTAGGTAAAAAAATGCCTTAAAAGTTGAATTAAAGGCAATTTTTCTTTTTAGGAACTGCTTAACCTTAATTCTAGGCTGCTCTTTTTTTTGAGTGTATGTTTTTTTTTATAATTCTACCAAGTTTTATTAAAATCGGACAACTATATGGTATAGCTGCCATACAAAAGATAGGTCTGAAAAACAGTCTTAGTTAAAAAAACCTTTTTGATTTTAATAGTAGCATCCTGAAATTTAGTATTTGTTCGTTTCACATGCTTTTACATAATTTTTCAACTTTTTGGCCAAATAGGATGACTATATCATATAGCTCCCATACGAACGATCGGTCGAAAAATAGGAAAAAGAGTTTTTTTTTTTTAATATTTAAGCGAGCACTTGCATGCAAGGGTATAAAATCTTCGGCACAGACGAAGTTAGCCTAGCTTTCTCGTTTTTATATTTATCAACTCTGGGATGTAGGTTTCCTCCGCCAAATTTTTTCTCGATTAGCACTTAACACTTTCATGCCTTAGGCTATTTTTATGTCATATCTCTATAATGTTGTCCGATTTTGACCAAACTTAGTGAAATCATGGAAAATAATATCAAAACAAGAAACAGAGTTTGGAGAACTCATAAAAACAAAAAAAATTTTTTTTTTCTGTAACTAATTTTTCGACCGATCATTCCTATGACAACTTTATGCTACACAGAAAAAACAAGAAAG